>QJPP01003123.1:0-343539 GCA_003996215.1 Jaltomata sinuosa | reverse complement strand
AATCTAGACAACTGATCTGCTACCTGACTTTCTGTACCCTTTCGGTCCTTGACCATAAAATCAAACTCTTGCAGCAGCAGCACCCATCTAATCAACCTAGGCTTCGCATTCTTCTTTGCCATGAGGTACCTAAAAGCTGCATGGTAATGTGCACAATCACCTTAGTGCCAAACAAATAAGATCTGAATTTCTCTGAATGCAAAGACACACAAACAAACTCTGTTCTGCAACTCGTATAGTTCTGTGGCAAGGTACACTGCCTTTCTAAGCGTAAGTAGACTGGGCATGGAGAATCTTTTCAACACCTTTGGCGTCTAGTTACTGCTCCTAGGGCCACTCCACTAGCATCGCACATAACCTTAAATGGCTGAGACCAATCAAGAGAAATAATAATGGGGGCAGAGATTAACTTTTCCTTAAGGAACTCAAATGCCTTCAGACATGCGTCATTAAAAACAAACTTCACATCTTTCTCCAACAACTTGCACAATGGACTTGCAATTTTGGAGAAGACTTTGATAAACCTGTGATAGAAACCAGCATGCCTCAAAAAGCTCTGAATACCCTTCACAGAAACTGGTGGAGGCAATTTTTCAATCACCTCTATCTATGCTCTATAAACCTCAATACCCTTCTTGGAGATCCGATGGCCAAGCACTACACCCTCTTTCACCATGAAGTGACACTTTTCCCAATTCAGCACTAGGTTACACTCTTCACATCTTTTTAGCACAAAACTCAGATGAGCCAAACAATCATCAAAAAAGTCACTAACTACCGAAAAGTCATCCATAAATACCTCAATAGTGTCCTCTACCATGTCTGAGAAAATAGACATCATGCAATGCTGAAATATCGCTGGTGCATTGCATAAACCAAAAGGCATCCTCTTGAAAGAAAATGTCCTATATGGACAGGTAAAAGTGGTCTTCTCTTAGTCTTTAGGAGCAATCGAGATCTGATTATATCCTAAATAACCATCGAGAAAATAATAACATTCTCTACCAGTAAGACGATCTAACATCTGGTCCATGAACGACATCAGCAAGTGATCCTTCTTAGTCCAAGCATTCAGCTTCTTGTAATCCATGCATATGCGCCAGCCTATGATTGGCCTCATCAGAATCAACTCATTCTTTGCATTTAGGACTATGGTTATCCCACCCTTCTTAGGCACACACTGAACAGGACTCACCCACTTGCTATCCACAATAGGGTAAACCACACCTACATCCAGCCACTTAATAATCTTTTTCTTGAAAACCTCTTGCATAGGCTGATTCAACCTACGCTGGTTCTCAATACTTGGAATGCAATCTAGTGCTAGCTGAATTTTATGAGTGTAAATTCCAGGCAGAATCCCAATGATGTCAGTAATGGACCATTCTATGGCCCTCCTAAACTTTCTCTGAATAGAAACCAGAGCTTCAACCTGCCCTTCACCTAAATCTACAGCAATAATAGCTGGTAAGGTCTCATTAGCTCCTAAGAACACATATTGAAGATGAGATGAAACCGTTTTGAGCTCCAAGACTGGAGGCTCCTTAATAGATGGTCTGGCAGGTGGTGTATGTCAATTATTCAGGTCCAAATCAAGCTTCTTTGGAGCATATCTATAAGACCTCATACCTGTAAGTGCTTATACCATATCATCATACTCCTCAATATCGTCTCCATCAAAATTCATGATAACAGCTATAAGTGCTTTTACACCAAGTCTTTCTTCAACAGGTGCAATTATTTGATCCTCATCAACCACATCAATAACCAAAACCATGCACATATTATCATGATGCTTCATAGACTGGCAGAAATTGAAAGTAGCTTCCTCATCATTCAATCTGAACTTCATATGCCCGGTCTCTAAGTTAGCCAACGTGCGTCCTGTAGGAAGGAAAGGTCATCCTAAAATTATGGGAACCTCAAAGTCAACCTTGCAGTCAAGGATCACAAAGTCTGTAGGGAAAATAAAAGTGTCAACTTTCACAAGTACATCATAGAGAATTCCCACAGGCCTTTTCACTATGCGATCTGCCATAAGAAGCCGCATTGTAGTCGGTTTGGGGCACCCAAGCCCAATTGATTGAACACTGCTAGTGGCATTATATTAATACTTGCACCTAGATCACACAACGCTTTAGCAAAGTAGAAAGCTCCAATCTTGCAAGGAATGGTGAAAGCTCCAGGATCCTCTTTTTTGTGCATCATAGAACGGGATGCTATTACACTATAATAGTGCAGATTATCAGTTGGCTTAAAACTAACCGTTCTCTTCCTAGTCACCATATCCTTCATAAACTTTGCATACCCAGACATCTGCTCCAATGCTTCAACTAAAGGAATATTGACTGAAAGTTGTTTCAGCATGGAGATGAACTTGTGAAATTTACCTTCCTCAACCTTCTTCTTCAATCTCTGTGGGTAAGGTGGAGGAGGCAATGGCATGGGCTTTAAAACTGGTGCAACCTCTTTATTTTATGCTTTTGCATCAGAAGACTTTCTCTCACTTGGACCTTCACCAATATCTTTATCATCAGACTCTACCACAATCTGATCATCATTATTTTCAGGCTTGGCTGGCTCATCAATAGGTATAGTCATAGAAGGATCAACAATCTATTTTCCATTTTGGGTAGTCACAACCATAACTTGTCGATCATTCTTCAAATTCTAAATTGTGTCACTTGGTATAGTACCTTTTTGGTGTGTATTCATATTTGTAGACATTTGGTACATCTGTGTCTCAATCTGTTTTATGGTGATAGAGTGGGCCTATACTATTTGACTCATACCTGAGAGTTCAGCGTGCATCTCTTTCATACTTCTATTCATAGAATCAACCTTTTGCAATACCTTGTTAATCATCTCTCTCATGAATGGTTGTTCAGGTCTATCTTTGTGACTTCCAGAAGGGACATACAGACCGCTTCTATTGTTCTTGTAGACATACCTATTGTTCCAATCACCATCTCTACCTTTGATCCTATCTCTGTATCCAAACCTATAATAGTTGCCATCTATGTTCTTATTGCGACCTTGATTTCCTTGACCATTGGTCCGGAAACCCACCACTTGATCATTCAGATAATTTTCTTCTTCATCAGAGTTGTACTCATCATGCCTCAGTGCTCTACCTTATAAACCAACAACCTTGACCTTCTCCAAATCGCCATTAAGAATTTGTTTCACAATTACAGTTGTTTGTAGGGTTATGAAGCCCTGTTTCATTTCCTAGAATTCTTCATGGTTAATGGATTTCCTAACTATATAAGTTCCTGCTGAGCTTTCAGCGTCTCTCGTACGCCAGGCCATGTTAGTCTTGGTAACCCTATCAAGCATCTCAGAGGCTTCGATATAAGTATTCTCTATGAATGCTCCCCCGGTTACTGTATCTGCTACCGCCTTAGTATTTACATTCAATGCTTTGTAGAAGATTTCCATCAAGTGGTGTGAAGGGATTCCATGATTTGGAACTTGCTTCAGCTTCTTATTGAACCACAGCCATGTTTCATACAAAGCCTCTGTGGGAAGCTGTTTGAAATTATAAATCTCTTGTTTTAGTTGTAACTTCCTTGATGGAGGAAAGAACCTCTCTAGAAACTAATTTCTCAGCTCAACCCATGTGAATATAGAAGCATCAGGTAGTTCTGCAAGACAAAGTGGCGCTTCTCCAGTCAATGAAAATGGGAAGCGCCACAATATGATAGCATCCTAATCCACTCCTGGAAGGTTATAGGCCCTATAGATCCCCGTAAAGTTCGACAAGTGCAAGTTAGCATCATCCATCGGCTTTCCAGCAAATAATCCATTTAGGTTCAACAGCTGAATCATAGTGCTAGTATATCGAACTTTACAATATCGGGCATCTGTGTCAACACTATGAGGCATGTTGTCCCTGCCTCATCATTATCAACATTGTACTAAGGGATATGTTGTGGCTGCTACATCTGTCAGCCCCTATTATGAGGCAAATTCCATTGAGCTGCTGTCTCATTTCTTAAAGGTTGTACATCGAGCGCGTCTTGACGGGCAGCTTGTTATCGTGCCTGCGTTTCTTTCTCAGCTACCGTATTTTGAGCTGCAAGGTATACTATAATTTGAGCATCTTCAGCAGCAAGGGCGTCTTCTCCTGCCTTTTTCCTCTGCTCTTCTTCAACCAACAATCGAGTTGTGACCTATTCCGGTGTCTCATAAACTCCCTTTTTAGCCATGTTTCTTAGAGTTTTAGGGAGTTCAGGATCGTATGGGATCAAGGGATTGTCTTGATTCCTTCTACTGGGCATGCCCATGTGTGCAACCTGTGTAACAAAACAAAAACAATAGAAAAAGTAAAATCAGGAAATAAGGGCTAATAGTGAAATAAACACAATCTCTCTTAATCCTAAACCGTATTCCTTGGCAACGGTGCCAAAATTTGATATGCCCAAATTACACCTCCAAACAGAAGTATAAAGTGGTCATTGTTCAAATATAAAACCTAACCAAGGTTAGGATCAATCCCACAGGGAATATGGATGGACTAGGGTCAATTATGTTTACTCGTGCTCTTATCCATTTATTTCGCTATGAAGGGGGGTTTTAAGTAACAAGTAGAAATTGTAATTCAGATTCGAACAAGTAATAGTAACAATTTTAACAGTTGTAATCAATGAGAGGAGTGACTAGGGTAGTGTTCCCCATGATATCATAACTTAGTAAGGTGTTGTACTTAGTAAACCAGTTTGGTGCTTAGCATGCAAGAACGGTAAGTTAGGTTCACCTAAATAGTTGGTCCCCTAGATAGATTAATTTCACCAGATGCCTTGAATTGGCTACGGGTGTATGCTTTACTAACCCTTACCCTTGATACCATATTATCTATTCCCGGACAAGATCAAGCTATTAGATGAGGGTTGGTAGCCTCAAATCTCCATTGTAAACATCCTTTTTCCCATTTGTTACCTCCTTGGTCCGGCAAGTAAGAATAAGGCGAGTTCTAACATTGGCCACCGTTAAAAAGCAATCGAAGCGAAGGGAAGAATAATACATGCATAAACACCGCCCTAGAATCACCAAGTACTTTGCCTACTTCGTTAATCCTTCATGGTTCCCACAACCCTAGTTGTGGATTTAGCTACTCATAGTTATAAGTAAACAATCAGAAGTTATATATGCATTCATGATCATATACATACAATAAGAAGTAAAAAAATCTGTAAACTTGAATAGATGAAGATGAACTCAAGAATAAAGAACTATGAATATGATTAACTCTCGAAACTAAGAACAAACTAAGATCATAATGTTTAGAATGTGTTTCCTACAAAGTATCTAGCATAAAATCGTAAAAGAAAACCTAAGAAAGGTATTTATAGACATTAGAAATCCTATCCTAACTAAACTAGGAGAACTGGACTCGGAAGAGAACACGACTTGGTTGACGACCCATCATTCCAAATAATGGTCTGTGGTCTTCTGGGTCAACCGTGGTCTTGAATAGTCAACATCTTCTGTTATGGGATGGATTCCCAGATACCAATTGGAATCAAGTTATAGAACGAGGAATGAAAGAAGTTGAGGTTTACAAAAGTCCTATAGCCTCCTGCAGAGAAGTATAAACGTCTTTATACTGTTCTGCAAGATTCTACTAGACTCATTCTAGCGAGATCAATGAACTAAGGGCTCAGATAATAACTTTGTCACGACCCAAATAGGCTGTGATTAGCATCCACGCTAACCCTTCGGTTGGAGAACCAATCAACCAAACCCTAGTCTTACACTTAGCCAATTTTTGGAGCATAAATAAGTAAATCATCCCAAATCATCAATAAAATAGAATTGTCCAAGTTAACATAAGAAAAATCCGGAATCAACAACTAAAACATCCCCAAGAACTGAAAGTCATCATCCAGAATTCTAAACCAATATCATTTAAGATATCCAATATGTACTAAAAGTAATAAAATAAGAGAGTTCAATTGTCCAAAAGAAGAAGAACAACTCGTAGAGGATCCATGGCAGCCTGAGAAGTACTACTTACCCTTGGATCTATTGTTAATCTCTCTATTGTAGTTGAGATTGCATCTCATCCTCTGGAACATGGCCTGCACTAAATAAAAAAAGAGCACAGGGTAGTATCAGAACAACACACTATAAACTTGTAGGTATTATAGGCTGACCCAAGAATATAACATGAAAGTAGCAAGACATATAACAAGTAGAAGGACTTCAACACTTAGAATATAACCAGGCATTAGATAGTCTTTACAAGTCAATTCAACAGTAAAAATCTCAAGTTCACAATTCACAGAATATCATCATGAGAGGAAAAGGTGAAATCAATTTCATCAATTATCTCACATATCACTACGCCCATCAATTTTTGCTTTTATCACATGTATCTCTAGTCTCACCTCAGTTCTCAGTCAATTCACTATAGAAAGCAGTACTATAATACAAAACAAGGTAAACGAGTGTACTCACATGATATGGGTCTTATTTCTACCACTAGCCATGACCTGCAGGGGACCCTAGGTGTCCATGTACCATACTGGCATGGTATCCAATCCAAAGAAATTGTATCAACATCAATATCTATATGACTAGGCTTTAAGACCTATTTCTCTCAAATATATTCAGTGTGACTTAGCCATTTCATCTTGCTTATCACTTCCTTTTCATCTAGTCTATTTATACAAGCATAATAAGAAAAACACATATATTTCAACCACATCGAAGACTAACAACAAGTCACATAGCTCCACCACATAATATGAAATAAACTGAGTCTTAACTCCAATTCAAATCATAACCTACCTCAAGTGAAGAATCAGCACCCGCAAGCTAATTCACAATGGTCTTGCATCTCCTTAACACCTCGGAGTGATCAAAGTCTATAAACAATAATAATATAGGAGTAGTTAATCATCTACCCTATATTTAAGGCGTTGGGAATCTAACCCAACAATTCTACCCATTAAACAAGGTTTCTAGTGTTCCCCAAAGATTAATTAATCACTAATTAGAACCATTACATAAATAGAATCAATAACCAAAGGTTTCTAATCTAGTGCATACCCCTTTTAGCCATTTTTATGCCTAAAGGTCTCACCTTTATGGAACTCAAGGTTTCCCATTAACTTTAATCAAGTTAAAAACAATCAATTTCATGCTAGGAGATAAAAATATACATATTTGGATCAATTCTAGGTGGTTTCACACCTACCCATAGGGTTCTTCCCTAAATTCATACTTCTAGGACTTAAACACAAGAATTCGATAATTAATCCTCCCCCCAAGGTCTAAGAAAGACTAACAATCAATAAATAAAGAGTTCTACGGATTACTTACCTCAAGCGAAAAGGTTGTCCTAGTTTTCTTGGAAAACCCACTTCTAGGAGCTCTAGAACGGAAAAGATAATGAGGGAAATAACTCAAAAACCTGTAGACTACCCAAGTATACTGTCCCCTTTTCTTACCGTGACAAATAGCTCTTCATCACGATAGGTCATCACAATGAGGATTGGCTCATCGCGATGAGTCATCCTTTGTCACTACGAGTGCCACTTTGTAGAACATGACTATCTCGCTCCCAGGCCCTCATTTCAAAACACACATTTTTTTCGTACACAATAAACTATTCTCGATATGACAACTATCATATCCGGTGTTCTATGACTCTGATTCTCATCGCGATATTTCCTATAAAACCCTATGATAATTGGCTACCTAAAAATAGACACCACACTACCATACAACATCACACGAAACACGAATGAATTCTAAGGCACAACACCCTATATTTTCATTTGAGCTCACTCTAGCCTAAGATTTTCAAATCTTCCTGAGGGACCTTTTTATCCGGGTACTTATGCCTTATTTTACCGTAATGACGGGACATGTCATTACATTGTGCTAGTACATTTTGTGTATATTGAACAGACCAAGTAGAGATGATTGTTTATGTTCTGATTATTTATGAAACTACTTCTCTAGATTATTGAATGTACTTATACTCTTAATCTTGATATAATTATTATGATCAATATGATTTGTTTGTTATCTTAATCTATCAAAGGGTGAAACTCTTTTGTGGGTTAAAATTTTCTCGATAGGTTGGATGATAACAAAATATTTGTGAAATAATGATTAGTTGATAGAATTCGTGTTTCAACCTTGACATTGATGATACCCTTTTTTGGTTGCTTATAAGTTTTCACACTTACTGAACTTGGCGAATAACTGGCGATCTTTGAGAGTATACAAAACCACTCTCAACTGGTCTGCATGTGCTTCCTTGCTGTGAGAATACACGAGTATATCATCGATGAAGACAATCACGAACAAGTCTATGTACTACTTAAACACTCTGTTCATCAAATCCATAAAAGCTGTAGGAGCATTTTTTAGTCCAAATAACATAACTACAAATTCATAGTGACCATATTGAGTTCTTAAGGCTATCTTCAGAATGTCATAATTTCTAACTCTGAGATGATAATAGCCAGATCTGAGGTCTATCTTAAAGAAGCAACTAGCACCCTGAAGTTGGTTGAACAAGTCATCAATCATGGGGATGGGATACTTATTTTTGATTGTGAGCTTGTTCAACTAACGGTAGTCGATGCACATCCTAAGAGAACTGTCTTTCTTATGCATGAACAATACTGGAGCATCCCATGGAGAGATGTTGGGTCTGATGAAGCCTTTATCTAAAAGGTATTTCAACTGTTATTTCAATTCCTTAAGCTCAGCTGGAGCCATTTTGTAAGGAGGAATCAAAATAGGTTGGGTATATGGAAGAAAGTCTATTCCAAACTTGATTTCCCTTTCGGGAGGAACTCTAGGAGGATCCTCTGGGAACATTTCTCAGAATTCACTCACTCACTACAGAGACTGACACAAGAGTTGGGGTCTCAGAGCTTGACTTCAAGATGTCGGTTTATTTGGCAAAAAATTGCGGAAAAACCAAATACCGACCTCCGATGATCGGAAATTTTCTCGGAAAAATAAATTTAAGAAAAACCGATCTCTTATAGTCTGTATCAAAATAAAAAATAATATTTTAATTTATCTCAATTAAATATAAAAAATAAAATAAAAATATTTTTAATAACTTTTAAATATATTGGGTTAGATATAAATAATATTTGGGTGTGATTTCTCATCTTGTGTTTTTACAATTTATTAAATATTTTTTAGTTTATGAATTGGGTCTTTGAATCTCTAATTAATCTTGTGCTTGAATTGAATCTAAAGGGAGTGATCAACTCTTGGACTTGCCCTGTTTACTTTGATTTGACTTGGAAGAGTGAATTAAGGTGGATAAAGATTGATTAGCACTAACTTGAGGCTCTAACCCTCATTTAAGGAATTGGCTAGAAATAGTAATTCTAGTGTTGCCATAATTGGAAGAGCTTTGTTAACGCTTGATTGGGTTTGATCGAACTAGTTGAGGTATATTTGTCGATAGGCAAGAGACATTAGTAAATTACCGATACTTCCAGGGCTCGTTTCATTTGACCTATGATTAATCTAGTAATAGCCATTCCCAAATCTCCCTTGCGATCCTTGCGTTGGGAAGAGTTGGTCGACCTTATAATTGCATCATTGCTCATATTTTTTACTACAAACCCCCCAATCATTTTGCTTATTTTACTCCTTGAACTTGAATAAGTTACTTTAATTCTTTATTAGCTCAAACGCGATCACATTGTTCTTTGTGGGATCGACCCCAACTCCCGTGAGGAATATAAATGTGTTTTGCAAACGATCGTTGATACCTCTATCTTGGAGAGTACGTTTAAGCGTTATCAAAAATGGTGTCATTGCCGAGGAATAATTTAGCTTATTGAGTTAGTTTAGAATTGAGTTTAGTTCAAATTTGTGAATATTTGTTTTTGTTTTAGTTAGTTTTATTTTGTTGCTTCATACTATCGCATCTCGGAATGTTTGAAGTGTTGGTGATTGCAACCCTTATTACGATGATCCTTATTATTATTATGGAGGACCCCACCTTTGGCAAAAGTGTAAGATTAGCCCTAGGAGAGAGAGGTATTCACCTTCTCGCTCCTATGATGGGTGTAATTGCTATTTGTGTGGTGGTCGTGATGTACATAAGAGCAATTACCCCAATGATTGTCCTTCTCTCCCCTCTTATGCTAACAATGTTGCTAGCGATGCTTGTGATCTTAATATGAGCCAAAACCTAGCACTCAAAGAAGGAATATGTGCCAAGATCAAATTCCTCTTGGCCAAGCAAGATAGCATAAAAGAGGGCTTGAACTCCATAAAACAAGACATTTTGGATGCTAGGGCTAAAGAGAAAGAGGAGAGACATAGTGCTACCCAATCCATGGCGGATTTTCCCACTCCTCTTACTCAAGATGATAAAGAAGATACCTACTCCGGTGGTATATGTGCCAAGCTCCGAACTCTCTTGGCCATGCAAGACTACTTAGAAGAGGGTGTACAATCCATAAAGCAAGGCTTTATACACACAAGAGCTAAGGAAGAAGAGTAGAGAAATCATGCCACGCAATCCATGGAAGATTTATTTACTCCTCTTAATCATATTGGTGAAGGAAAACCTTCAAGCCTAGCACATCAACATATCTTGAAAATTGAGCTCAATCAAATTCACTTTGGGGATGATGATGAAGATTTGCAAAATATGGAATCACCCAAAAGTGATTTTGTACCGGTAATGGTTGAACCTCAATAAAAAGGAATTTTTTTAATTAGGTGAGGTTGTGAGCCTAAAATGGGTATTAAATCAAGCTCACCAATTTGAAGCCTATGGGGAACAACGTGAAATAATGCTACCAATGTTTGAGATTTTATTGAAAAGGCATACCAAAAAAAGTCAAAAAGAAGGGTTACTTGAAATTGCTATCCGAGATGTGGACACCGATGTAAGTGCTCGTATTGAAATGTGCATAATTGTGGGTAGTAGTTTTGAGTTGTTCCCTATTGAAGAGGATAACACAAGGGATGCTCATGAATTGAAGATTTTGTGTCAACCAATCACCCCATACATGAATAATGATGCCGAAATCAAACGAATGATACTAGAGTTGTAATGTAAAATCCAACGGTTTATCTTGAAAGACTCTAGTTCATTCAAAAGTGAGAATGTAATGAATGAGGCAAAATTGAGAGCGAAGACGCCCAAATCTTACGCCAACCACTTTTCAACTTTAAGTTTGATTGAATGGACGAAAGTCAAAGTAATCAAGCTTTTGGAAGATCTTGGAAGGAGGATGGATAGAGGTTTATCCAGTTTTAAGTTTATCATAAATAGAAGGCAAAGTGACCGTCCTCACTTGAAGGTGAAAAACTGCAAAATGTGACACCAAGAAAATGGCCTTCTCATCTTCTCACCTTCACCCCGTGATTGTCACCGGAAGTTCGATTCAAAATTGGATCAAAAGTTCAAATCCTCTAAGTGGAGATCCAAATGGTGACACATCTTGTGTCACGCCGTGATGTTAAATTGAGCGCTTGATGAGAGGAAACCCATCATTTAAAAAATGTTTCTTTATGTTTTACTTCACTTTTTATTTCTTTTTAATTTTTTTTAGGTTCCCAAAGGGATGAGAAGAGGACCCAAGGGTTGAAAAGCACCAGTATTTTCTCCGCTACAGCGGAGGTCGCTATGGCAAAGTGTCAACCGCCGTGGTGGTTGACACGAAACAAAATGTCATAAAGTCCCTAAAATTGGTCCATTTTATAACACACTTATTTTCTCGACATTCTGGAACAACCCCTTCGCGTCAACCTCGATTCCGAGAGTTCTACTTACCCGAATTCGATTCAGAAAAGTCCCCCAAACTCCTTTATGCCTTGGCTAAATGTAAAACTAGCTCAAATCAAGACTCCCTTTTCCAATCCTTACCCGTATTTTCCTAGACCATACCTCACTCCGAAACTGACTGAGACTAGCCTAACCCAGAATTTTCAATTCCCAAACCCAGAAGTTTTCTAACCCAAAACATGGCACAAAATGTTTACCCGTAATAACAAACTCGGTCATTACAACATATATCAATTTACCCATTATTCAACCTCGAATGATCAAACCCAAAATTACAGAAAAATAAAGAAAGAAAGTGTAGTACCTGAATCCTAAAACAAGTGAGTGTATTTGTACTGCATGTCCCTCTCGGTTTCCCAAGTGGCCTCCTCAACCGAATGATGCTTCCATTGAACTTTACCATACTAATCACATTTGCCCTTAATTTTTGGGCATCTCGATCAAGAATCAAAATCGGTTCCTCTTCATAATGAAGATCCTTATCAAAAAGCACCTCATCTCTCCATCCCCATGGTATCGCTTTAGCATGGATACATGGAATACCAGATGGAATCCCGACAACCTAAGCGGCAGTTCTAACTTGTAGGCCACTGGCTCCACAATTTCAAGAAATTCAAACGGACTGATAAATCAGGGGATGAGCTTGCCCTTCTTACCAAACTGCATAACTCCCTTCATTGGTGACACTTTCAATAAAACCTGTTCACCAACCTGAAATTCCATGTCCCGGACCTTGCGATCCACATATTCCTTCTGCCTGCTTTGGGCAGCTAGTAACTTGGTCTGAATGCCTCTTACTTTTTCTTGCATCTCCTAAACCAAGTTTACGCCTAGAGGATTTACATCGCCTTCCTCAAACTACCCAATTGGTGATCTACAACCTCTCCCATACAATGCCTCGATTGGTGCCATGTCAATACTGGAGTGGTAGCTGTTGTTGTACGAGAATTCATACAATGGTAGGAACTGGTCCCAATGACTGTCGAATTCAATCACACATGCTCTATGCATGTCCTCCAACACCTGGATCGTCCTCTATGACTGACCATTAGTTTGAGGATGGAACAATGTACTAAAAGTGAGTTGTGTATCCAACTCTTCATGCAACTTACCCCAGAACTTAGAGGTGAACTTTGTACCCCTGTCTGAAATGATTGACAGTGGTACTCCATGTAATCTCACAATCTCCTTCACATAGATCTTAAGACAATTGCTGCGAATTATAGTCTATCCTGACCGAAATAAAATGAGCTGACTTGGTCAGCCTGTAGTCAACGACGGTCAGCCTACTCCATAGCGGACGACTCCACTACGGCGATACCGCTATAGCAGAGAGGACCGCTATAGCTGGATCGATGGAATTTAATGCAGAAATATTCCCCAAAATATTCAGTTTTCACAAACACATTTGGGAGAAGGGTTAGGGCGATTCCTGGCGATTTTCCTCCGTTTTGCATTGTTTTTCTTTTCTAAGGTAAGGTTTCTACTCCCCAGCCTCTGTACTACTTTTTGTACGCTATAGAATTTTTAGGGGTAGACTTGGGAAAAGATTGGGAATGACTTTGGGATGGTATAATCTAGGGAAAGAGTGGGATTCTAGGTGTGGAAGTCCTTGGGTATGGTTAAAAGTATTGTATTATGATTATGTGACTTTAATTCTCTAATTATATCCATGAAAAATGGTAGAACTGGGAGAATTAATGATGGAAAAGCCCGGGAAAAGGGTGTGATGATCATGGTTGTCCTGGGGTTTGAGATTTGGTGTAATCCGAGTAATGTATAGGCCATGTTTATTAATTCAGTACTTGTATATTATTTTAGACCAAGAACAAGCTAGAATTTCGGAGAACGGGAAAGCTCGGGTTGAGTAGAGCTTTGGATCATTTTGAGGTAGGTGATGGTTATTGATTCATGTATACCTTGTATGTTTGTGTACTCTTATCTAAGTAATTGTATGATGTTTGCATTGCTCAGGGAATGATTTAATAATGTCTAGTGGTCCTGTTTAACAATATGGTGAATTGAACTGTGTATTTTGCTTGATTGGTTTACAAGTTGATTATTCATTGTATGTAACTGTGGATTGGTTGACATTTGGTTGGCTTGGGTACCACGTCTGGTACGAGTATTCTAACGGTTGGCTCGGGTACCATACCTGGTATGAGATATACTAATGGTTGTCTCGGGTACCACGCCTGGTACGGGAAATACTAACTGGTTGGCTCGGATACTATGCCTGGTATGAGTTTACTTTATTGCATTGTGCATTGAATCATGGGTCCCCTGAGTGGACCGAGTTGTGTTATTGAAATGTGATAATTGTTTATGGTCCTTGAGAGACTGGGTTATTATTATAATTGATTTTGAGTTGGTCTTGGTGTATACCGAGTTGCATTTTTAACACTTAGGTGTTGTTTAGAGGGGATTCCGGGGTGGGTCTGGGCTATATAAAGGGGGTTGTTTAATTGTTATACTTGATTGTTGATCATAGTGATAAAAGTGGATTACATGTGCTAATAAGTTAGGGAGAAACTTGTAGTCTAGGGATACCTGTTGACTTGTTACATGTGTTGCTGTACTCTTACTTGATTTGTCGTTCTGTTCATACACTATTTATTTAGAACTGACTGTTGATCCTACCTGTACACGGTGGTTATGTACTGATATTGCACTTGTTTTTGTTTTATGAGTACAGGCGATCTTCCAGCGGTTGACACGCGACCTCACTTGTAGTCCCAATGCTTTCAGACGTCAAGGGTGAGCTGCTTCGATCGAGCTGCCTTGATTTCTATCTTTTGAAGTTATAGCACACTAGTTTCGGGCTTAGACTATTTCTTGTTGGGGTTGCATCCCTGTACTCTAGTTTTGGTAGTGTTTTGGTACGTTAATTTTTAGATTCTAGGGAGGATTTTCCGCAAGGTTATTATAATAGAGTTGTTTTATTGATATTAATTGCTAGTTTACTTTTTGCACATTGGTTTTGAGCTGTTAGAACGGTTAAGTTTGGGGAAGTGATGGTTCAATCACCGGGGGGTTGGATGAGTGCCACTCACATCAGTCTGGGTCATGACACTAACCCATCATCCCTCTCCCATGCCTAGGACCAACTGGAGCATGGATCAAGATCCCAAAGGGATCGCTACAATTAAAAACTAGATTAGCGATGAATTTTCTATGTTGCTAAGCTTTTATCGACAAATTTTGACGTAGAGACAATTTAATTCCATTGCTTCCTCTCGCGATGAACATTTTAACACATATAAAAACCGCCTTTATTTTTCTTGTTTATTTCGTCACCGCGAAATGTTAGCTACGAAATTATCGCAGCTATTCCATTGCAATTTGCATAAAATTATTTCAAAATTTATATTTATTAAATATTTAGCTACCAAAATAACCTCGCTAATTTTTGCTTATATATTTTTATATATTATTCATAAACTCCGTAGAACATATTAAATGAAAAACAATAATATTCAATATGCAGTACAAGACCTAATTTCATATAAATAATAATTTAAAGATTTACGAGTATATCCAAAAATACATAAATCCTTAAGCATTAACAACCGTCAGAATTATTCTTTGACTAATAGAATAGAGTCAATCTGAATAACAAAGCTAACTAATGTGGCATTCGATTCAATATTGAAATGCTGAAATTGAAACTGAAACCCTAATTTTAAGACCAAGAATTAAAGATAAAGGATAGAAAGCAAGACACAAGAATCAAATTAATAGACAATAATGGTTTTAGACTTCTATTCAGGTTACCAAATCAAGCATCTAAACTGTAAAGATGATCCTCAAGAGGATTGAATCCTGATGTAAGTAATCCCATCAAATTGTCTAGCAATCGTGGCCTGATGTGTCTTGAATTACAGCTCATCATATGTCTTTTACTTGGGGTTTTTTATTGTTCTTATACTTGGTTTATCGTATTCTTACGTTAAAATATTGTTTTGTAGGTTTTAGATGTCTAAATGGTCAAAAGATAAAAAAATATGGCAAATTGCCAAATTTTGAGGGACTTGCAATCGCACTTACAATCATAAATCAATTGACGGATCGCAGAGCAGATCATGGAAAAGATCAGAGAACATGTTAAACAGGATCTTGCAAAAGATGGTCAAATCACGAGGCAACATATAATTGTGAGTCCAATCTATGGTCTGTACATCAAAAAGTAGATCAAACTATCAGAAGAACCTACAACCAGAAGTACGAATTGTGAAACAATTCACGCCCGCAGAGTCGATTCACGACGAGAGTCCAGAAATCCTGAAAGGCAATCTACGGAGGCTTAAAGTCAATTCCCGAGTCGTAAGTCAATCGACCATCATGGATAGAATCGCAAATCACGTTGGCGGAGAAATTTAAATTTTTTAGGATTCCAACTTTATGGATCATTATAAATAGATATACACTACTAAAAACAGCTAAAAAAGAGACGAATAGAAAAGCAACGGACAACGTCTCTCCTGAAAAGCGACGAAAAAAGCGACATTGTCCATCGCTTATCTATTTTTTGTTTAATTATAATTATTTTTTGTGCATTTTGCACCTCTCGATGTGCCCGTTGCACCCGCCTTCGCATGAGAAAATAGTAAGCTAGGCAAAAAATTGCAAATCTGGTCCAAAGGTCCTTCTTCGCATTTGTGATGGATCGGCCGCATACACAAAGGTTCAGTAATTCCAGAACTCCGCGTACGCTCTGGACCACCCACATTCACGAAGCTCTCAGCAGTTTTCTAGGTATTAAACCAAGTAGAATTTAAAAAGAGGAACTAAATGCTTTTTAACCCAAGGGTTGTTCTTCTTTCTTAAGCACACAAATAATTCCATCAACTCTTCCATCCATTGCATTACGAGTTGCAATCCATCAGGTATGAACACTATCCCTCTCTTTATCTTGAAATAGTTCTCCTTCTTCCTCTTCAAAATGTTTAAAAAAATGGAAAATTTGGAATTGATGGTTTAGTTCTTTTATTTCTTTTTGTAGTTGGATGTTTTGGAGCCAGGGGAAGTCTGAGTACCCGATAGACTAAGTTTAAACTAGTGTGTTAGGTTGAGTCTATGTGTTGGTAAATTCTGAGTAGCCGTATCGATTTAGGTAGATGAATTGGCCCAATGATAGACTGAGTGGTGTCATTCTTAAGGGAAATTTGTCATCTTTTGAGATATTGGGAAAGCCTGGACTTGTTTGGTACTAATAGAGTTAGTCTTGCATGCTGAGTGAAATAGGCATACCCTTCCGAAATTTTTTGTGAAAAGTGCATGGTGAGGAATGATGTTTGTGACAACTTCTTTAATGTTTTTGTGACTCTTAACACATTAGTGGTGATATTTCGGAATTGAAGAATGTGTCTCCATTTGTGCTTGTTTAGGAAGTAAAAAATTGACCTTTCTTGAATGATTCGCATGCCATGTGTGGTGAGGTTTAGTTGAATAATTCTTGTACTCACTTGTGTTAACTAGAACTTGCCCCGTTAGTCGTTTTAATTCTAGTCTCAATTGTGTTGGTTGGAGAAGTGTTCTTAACATTTTTCTGTGATTGTTAAAGCCTACTTAGCCTTAAAAACCACCATTGCACTTAAATTGTATCATTAGTTACCCCTCTTGATCCTAATCCCTTTTCTTTGACAACCTCGGTACAAGCCTTGAACCATTTTGAACATGAATCCCTCTCTTGAACTCGTCCCTCCTTGAACTCTACAATTGTGAAATCGAGGCTAAAAAGCCTATATTTGGGGGTTGATAAAAGGTACCTTGGAGGAGTGCTAAATGAGCTTACCTTGGTTGGTTGCCTAAAAAAAATTATCAAAAAGAAAGAAGAATTTGAAAAATAAAGCAAAGAGGAAAGGAAAGAAAGAAAGTGAATCCTCCAAGGTGAATAAAATGATAAAAATTGGGGCCTCAATTGAAATAAGTGAAATGGTGCCTTGTATTGAATGAAAATGAAAATAAACGGCTTTGGTTTCAAATTGAAAAAGTTCTGTGGAATTTGAGGAGAATGTTGTCACTTAAATCCAAATGTGTATCCTATCCTTCCCCGAGCCCACATTACAAGCTTAAAAAATCCCTTTGGGATTTTCGGTCGATTATTTTTGAGCTAGTGACGAGCAAAAATAAGGGCAAGCTTATGGTTGATACTTGTTGGTACTTGAAATTCCTTGTGAGTGTGAGTGTGAGTGTTTGTGCATTTGAACCTTGTGATTGTCTTTGTACATATTGTGTTTTTGGGACTTTCCTTCTTGTGAGGGTATGAGAATTAGGATAGTTGGTAAAATTGATAAACTCCAAAAATGAGTCAAATAAGCATGTCTTGGTAAGCTAGTGGTTTGAGTCACTTCTTGAAGATTGATTTTTGTTACTTGGTTGTTCTTGTAGTTCCATTGCATTCTTGAATTGTGTTTTGAATAGAGGAGAGTGCTTAGATTAAGCTATCATATGATTGACTAATCATTAGTACCAACCAAAGTCATGCTTGATGCTTGTAATGAATTTTCTTTGACTTGTAGTGTTGTCATTGCACTTGTGTTGTGTGCCTCTTGAAGTAGAATTTTTAGTTGCTTGACAAGCAATAGTTCAAGTTTGGGGGTTTGATAAGTTGGTATTCTACCTACTTATTTAGCTTTTAATCTTATGCTTTTGCTAAGATAAAGTGAAGAAAAATAGTGCAACTGACACAAATTACTTCTATTTTACACGTTACTGAGTTTTAGAAGTGTTCCGAAAAGATTCAGATGAAAACAAGTCAAAATGAAGCTATTCAAAGAAGAAAATAACTGGCAGCTGGATATACCTATGCGCACGCGATGGTCCATACGCGCACGCGAAGGTCAACCAAGGAAAATCTTCGCGGATGCACTGAAGTGATCGCGTACGCGAAGGTCAACCAGACAAAGACACTTCGCGTACGCGATGAGCCTTCCGCGTAGGCGAAGAAGAAAGCGTCATCTGCAGGGTAGATTTGAAAATTTCCATTTTTGAAAACCCCAATCCACATAAAAGCTCTTCTCAGCCGCTTTTGAAGGGGATTCTGGATTATTCACAATTGTTCTTCAACCAATTCATCCTTAGTCTTAGAGTGAACAACTTAGGGCTAGTTTGGGGAGCAAGTTCATCCTCCAACACTATTAGAGTGAAGATTGGAAACTTTTATTGTAAAATCTTTAGTTTCTTTCTTCAACTCTCGCTTTGTATTGTTAAATCTATTGGTGTGTTGGTTGATTTGAGATTTGAATATTGGGTTAGATATAAACAATATTTGAGTGTGATTTCTTATCTTGTGTTTTTATAATTTATTAAATATTTTCTAGTTTATGAATTGGGTCTTTGAGTCTCTAATTAATTTTGTGCTTGAATTGAATCTAAAGGGAGTGATCAACTCTTGGACTTACCCTCTTTACTTTGATTTGACTTGAAAAAGTGAATTAAGGTGGGGAAAGATTGATTAGCACTAACTTGAGGCTCTAACCCTCATTTAAGGAATTGACTAGAAATAGTAATTCTAGTGTTTCCATAATTGGAAGAGCTTTATTAACGATTGGCTGAGTTCGATAGACCTAGTTGAGGTATATTTGTCGATAGTCGAGAAACGTTGGTAAATTACCGATACTTTCAAGGCTTGTTTCATTTTCTCCATGATTAATCTAGTTTATATTTGGTAAACTTATAATGGATCGTATAGATTTGAAGTAATACCCATTCCCAAATCTCCCTTGCGATCCTTGCGTTGGGAAGAGTTGGTTGACCTCGCAATTGCATCATAGCTCGTGTTTTAGACTACAACCTCCCAATCATTTTGCTTATTTTGCTCCTTGAACTTGAATAAGTTGCTTTAATTATTTATTAGCTCAATCACGATTACATTGTTCTCTGTGGGATCGACCCTAACTCCCGTCGAGAATATAAATGTGTTTTACTTAACGATCGTTGATACCTCCATCTTGGATAGTACGTTTGAGCGTTATCAACTTTCATTGATATTTGTAATTAGAAATACAGAAAAAAGGAGGATAGTAAATGGAAGCTATCGTCCTATTTAATCATCCTTTTTACGCCTTTTCGTTTCTATGTGAATAAATGTATTAGTTCAAATATATAAAACTTATTAAAAATATGATAATTTAGGAGATCCTACAAAAGTTATCAACTCTACTCCAAGTAATGGTAGACAATATTTTAAGAGGTATATTTGGGGCGAGTTTGAGGCAAATGATCGAGGCGGGACATAGTAAAATCACACAGGAGCCATCTGCGGGTGCAAAAATACCGTGATATATAAGTCCCATCAATCTGCGTATGCGCTTATGCATTGGTCAAGTTTTTATTTTAGGATGTAAGCCTAAAAAAATTCTCCTAATTAAAATTAATACCAAAAAATAAAAAATTCAACTTGTTTTAAAACTTTAAGTTCAAAAACTTGAAAATCAAAATATCTTTCATTCTTACTCCTAATTTTTGTTTTTTCTCTTCGTCTTTCACTAGCTAAGGAGAAAAATGATCGTTGTATAAATTACAAAGCAAAAAACACATCATCCTTTATAATTTGCTATGGGTTGATGCTTTTGATCGTAGGTTTCTTCTTTGTTTTTTTTTTAATTTCTGAGTTCTTACTCAATTTGTTTAAAAAATCTAATAAGTTGTTTTAGATGAGCAGTTTTAACTATTTCTTAGTCAATTATTGATTTTGATTAATATTTTAACATGAAATAATTCTACATACATTTTCACTTATTATATATATATATATATATATATATATATATAATTTTATTGTAATTGTATTTTTTAAATTATTTGCTTTTGTTATATTGATTTATAATTTATAATAAATATTATAAATAAAAGACGCAGAGGCTTTTGGTAAGTTTTATAACACATTTGATTTGTCACCTTATAAATAGTTTTGTAGTCCTTTACAATTTTTTTTTAGTTTTATGACATTTTTACAAGAGATTTTTATTTTTTATAAATAAGAGATTCTGTTTTTACACATAAGAAATTTGAAAAGACCCTTTTCTTCTATTCAAATTGTAAAAGAGCAAGAGATCTCATTTTTGAAAAATCACTTATAATTTAAAATTAAGTAAGTAGTCTTTTCAAATCGCTTTTGTGTAAAAATAAAATCTCTTATGGATAAAAAATAAAAATCTTCTATAAAAAAGTCATAAAATTTTAAAAAAAATTATAATGGGCTAAATTCCTATTTCCCCCTCATTTCCGTAATTGTAGCTTTCCTTTACCATAATAATATTATTATAATAATAATAATAATAGTAATAATAGCTCCTAACATAACAAGCAAGTGTTTTGTTAAAAGGAAAACCAGACATCTACAGCAGGGGAAGAGAGAGTGTTTTGTCTTGACTTTCTCCATTCCTTGGAGGAAGAAAACAGAGAGAGAGAGACAGAGAGGAGGAATAACAAGAAATGTGGACCGTGCCACTTGGAGGGACAACATGTGTAATTGGTAATACTCTGAATCTGGGTATCAAGATCCCATTTCGCTTTCCTGTTTCCAGTTTCAAGGTTTCTCTCCATGACCCTTCTCCCAAATCTTTCTCTTCTCTCCCAAGATCAGGTTCAATTCCTTTTCCTTTTCTATTACTATGCAAATCTACTGGCTGACGTATTACGTATATACAAGACTTGCTGCTTCTTTTTTATTTTTTTTATTTGATGGGAAATGTATATTTTGTTACTTCATTTTATGTGGCTAAGAATTCTGAAGGAAATTATAGGATTATCACACGCTGTGTTTATTTTGTACACTAGTAGTTTCTGTTTATTTTCTTTCTGCTTGATAAAAGAAACAAAAACTTGGTACTGCTAAATTATCTGAACTAAACGTCAAATATTTAGGATAGATTACTAATTATTGGCAATATTCATTTGTTAAAGAATTTGTAAGAGTTGAACTTGCTTACGTGTCTTGTCTAGGACAAAGTTACTTGCTGATTGTATCTTCCCCGAGAGTTACACACTGTCGGAGCCGAACTTGGGGAAGGTAGAATAAGCTCACAATTAAAGCAACCAGGAGACGCCCGAAGAGTTTTTGTATCCTTTGTTAAAGGACTGACTATTCTAGAGAAGATCTCCCTGGATGCGAGCAAACTGACTAGAGAATCATCCATCTAGTCTACCTCAATTCATCATATCGAATGTTACACAAGGATTTTCTGTATCAGATCCTATGGAAGTCCCTTTGCAACTTCGTGGAATGCTTGCCTTGGTGCGCGTTTGGACATAAGAGTTGTGAAATTTGGAAAAAAGTAGTACTTATTTGTTTCCAAGTTGAAAGTTGTATTTGGAAATTGGAGTTGTGTTTGGACATCCAATTAGAGTTGTTTTCGAATTTTTGCGAGTGATTTGGAGTGAAAATTGTGAAAATAGCTTTTTGGAGTTTCCCGAATTCCAGAAAATTGTAACAATTCTATGTCCAAAAAGTTTTCTGGAAAATATTACAAAAAAAAGTGAAAACTATCCATGGCAAAATGGGCACTTAGTTGGCTTCTGACATATCTGGTGAACCTTACAGTGTTAATTATAAATTTCTAAAGACCAGCACATACACAAATGTGATAATTGATGGCTAGCATATCGTAATCTTGGAAACTTTTATTCCTTTTTCTTGATCAATAAAAGTGATCTTGGAATCTTATTTCGTAAGAGGACTAAGAACTTTCGATTAAAAAGAGCCAGAACTCTTTGATGTTACTGAATTTGGCATTAGTTAGCAGTTGGCAGTACTGGAGGATGGAGCACCCTGAAGATTTGTAGGAGTTTCATAAGCTAAGAATGAAACCTAAGAAAATTCAAAATGGTTTATTGTTCTTTGCCAATGTTACAAGTGCCATTGGGTGGATGAGTATGTCGGGGCCTTGATGAATATATGAGTATCCTGTAAACAGAAAGCATTGCGGACTATCCTCGAGGAGGTCTCTAATGGTGAAGTTAGGCTACAATAAATGTGGAATTGTTACGACTGTGTTAGAGTTTCAATAGTGTCCCATATCAGCAATTGGGAGTATTTATAGTATGGTCATGTGAAAAATATGCTTTAGCCTTGTCTTTTAATGGGAAAGGATGACTTGATGAAACGTGACCAGGTGTCAGTTTGAGCCTGGTCCATTTCCCCGCATTTATTTATTTTAGAAATGGAAAGAATCTCTATGTAGTGCAACTGATGCAAGTTACTCAGGGAGGTGCAATGTCTTATATCTCTATTTTTGTGTTTACATTATTCTCAATTGATTTTGCCATGTAATTTAGGCTTATCATATTCTTCTACGTCTGATTGAGTGGTTTCTTTTCTCTACCAGGTTTATGTAGGGCCAGTCAAGTTGCTGAGCTTTTTCCAACTATATCACCTGAGGTTTATGTTAGGGAGGCCAGGGTAGAGGACTGCTGGGAAGTGGCTGAGACTCACTGCAGCTCCTTCTTCCCTGAATACTCTTTCCCTCTAGATTTTGTGTTGAGAATTGACAGGCTGATAGCAATGTTTTTTGGATTCTCCATCCCATATGGATGCCAGAGAACTTGTCTTGTTGCTGTTGTTGGCAGCAGAGATGAAGAGGCTTGCTTATTAGGTACAGAAGAACTCAAACTTGGAGGATTTGATGGACGATTGGGTCTCAACAAGGGTTACGTGACTGGAATATTGACCGTGGATACTGTAGCTGATTTCCTTCCGAGAAAAGGACCACTGCGACAGAGAAGGTCAGTTGTGTCTGGGATACTAGTCAGGAATCTGGAGATTATTTTAATAAATGGTCCTTCCATAAAAGGCTAGTTTCTGGCTAACCATTACTATCAGATTCATTCAACATCATGTTAGAAAGTAAACCATTAATTACTACTCCATATACAATTTGACAAGGCTGCAGTTTGGAAAGGTTGTCAAGTGGGTTCAATTTTTCTAGAAAAAGCCAGTTCGAATCTTGTTGCAGTGCTTGCCTTTCTATATTCTTCCTGATAAAAAAAATTACTATTCAATTTGTCTAGGGTCATGTTGTTAAGGAAGATCTCTAGAGCTTTCTAATTGGTCATAATTCTAAAGAAAAACACCAGTTTAGGCATGTTCAGGTTCTTTAAATGCTTAAGGATTGTAAATTAGTTCAAGAAAAATATGGAATACAAAATACCGTCTGTAAAGATATTGAATACACCGATGCTATTTGGACTTGATCTGTGACTTGTACAGACTTTCAGTCATGGAAAATTCCCGATGGAGCCTTATGAAGTGCTCTTTCTGTTCCCTTCCTTTACAATACTCTCTCTCTCTCTCTTCTTTTGAACAAGTAACAACTTTGTATTATAAAGCAGTACTTAGGTAGTACTGAAAAACCCCTTCACAAAAGAAAAATTAGAAAAAAAAGTAACAAAAAGAAAAGAACTGAAGCAAATACAATCCTAAGATGAACAAAAAACTTCTAGGATTGTCTCTGTATCTTCAGAAAAGCTCTTTGTACACCAAAAACAAAAGCGCTATAACCTGTTTCCAATACTCAGCGGCTTGTGGGTGGTGTCGAACAATGGTGCTTGCGTTGCGGGAGATGCCCGCCCGTAGGGTCCGGCTTGCTTCCCGCCCGAAAGAACCGCTCACTAGCTAGCCGGACTATTGATTGTCAAGCTCAGCAGTGACTTCTGGATGATTGGGGGAAGTCGTGTTTTGATAGCTAGTACATACTAGGCTAGCTTTATGCACAACTTTTATGTCCTGTAGTTGACATACACTTATGTAGATAGTCCTGCTGTGTATTCTATCACTATGATCTGCCTCTCCTCTGTGACAATGCATGTTTATCTTTCCTGAATGACTGGTTAACTATTACTTTGTTTCTGCTGCTTGCTTGACGGGTCTGGTTTTGATTCTTAGCTTAGGGACCTGGGCCTTATCTAGGATGAGTACTCTCCTACCCTGTTCTGGAAGACTCTGATAAGTGTGGAATTGACTTTTGGCCGATGCAAGATTCCGGACATAAATCCGAATCGACCAACTGGCGCAGCAGTACGCGACAACTTTTTCTTTTGGTGCACAATGGAATCACCGAAAGAGTACCAGAGCAGAGAAAATGAAAATGCTTTTTTTTCAGTGTCTGGTTCACTAGGTTCTACCACTGCAGGGCTCAATCATGGTCAAAAGAAAAGTTTGATCCTGGCTCAGAAGGAACGCTAGCTATATGCTTAACACATCCAATTCTAACGAAGTTTTCTTGGAAACGATTTTCAATTCCGGCGCAAGTAAACATAAACAGGAAATCCGCGAATTCGAGTCACGGGAATAGACCCACCGATGATTCATTTAATTCCAGCTGCTGATTCAACAAGTTCGGCCAAAGCCTGAGAGTATCAGAAACCAAGCTAGAGCTAAGGGGGTTTCTTGATCCTTTTCAACTTCCTTCTCCTGAAATTTTCCCCATTTTGTCTAGAATAAAGTAGCCTCTAGTCTCTTGTGGTAGTTGTTGAAAGCTGTAATAGTGTTGGGCAGAAGTCACCACATGGCTCCAGTATCAATATTTCGGCTGCTCAAGCCGGTACAGGTACAAAAGTGGCTACAACGGAGCAACTTACTCCTGAGATGGATTTACCGATTGAACTAGACCGCCCTTTTCACCCTTTTTCTTAATTATGGAATTGAAGTTATATAAAAAATGAACTGACAAAGCGTCTGTTCACGGCGGTTGTTTTAGTTTCCGTAGTTGCAAGAATTTTTCACGATTGGGTTGGTGTTCAGTGTACCGTTTGTGACGCCTATGCTTTGCATGAACATCTCAATGTCCAAGAAAAGAACGAGGGGAAGAATTGACATTACTTGGCCTACTAATTGGAGGGATCTGGTGCTCTGTATTGAAAACTGTCAACATGAGTTGAAGGTTATTCAAATCTGTTGGTACAAACCCCCTCCTTCCATGGTTAAATTGAATACTGATGGTAGTGCACTAGAGAATCCGGGAAGAATTGGAGCAGTGCATATCCCACTTTTGCACAGCGACTGGGCGTATTGTATGTGCCAATTGCCCGTCTACAAGGTAAACAACTTAGCTTAGAGCACAGCGTGTTCGCCACCACACTGGCTGGCTGGTGCATTGGCCTTACCGTAAGAAGTCCGAGAGCGATATAGAAAGTCCGTATAACTTCAAAAGAATCATTCTTTATGAATCAAGTACCATTCAAACAAAGGGTGCATTGCCTTGGAAGCCATCCATTCAATCCCAGTCCTTTTTTTTTTTGATCGGACTTTCTAAATCCATATGATATGATATGGCTTTCAATCTTCCTAGCCTGGGTTTGTGTGAAGCATGAGAACATGAGCAAGCTCAGTCTTTCGCTACTCGTGTGACCCCGCCTCATGGCTTTCAGAAGGGCCTAAAGTGCATGATGATTCGATTTCCGAAATATATAAATATAAAGAAAAAGGCCTCCTCTTGCTGTTCTCTTTCTTTCTCTCTCCTATTGACTATTGACATAACAAAGTCTGGTTCTATTGAGCGAGATACCTGCCCTCTACAAAGTGGAGACATTGCTCTACATGATACTGATTATGTGGTTGCACATTTCCATTATGTACTTTCTATGGGATCCGTTTTTGCTTTATTTGCAGGATTTCACTATTGGGTAGGTAAAATCTTTGGTCGGACATACCCTGAAACTTTAGGTCAAATCCATTTTTGGATCACTTTTTTCGGGGTTAATATGACCTTCTTTCCTATGCATTTCTTAGGGCTTTCGGGTATGGTTTATTGGGAGACTGAATGAAAAAGGCTTTGTCAAGCAGGCATGATTGTCACGTCGATCGACAGTTGAGAAATACTATCTCCGGGGCCCTCACTTTAGGGCTATCTTTCACCGTTGACAGACATGGTTCAACGTGCCAGCTACGCTTCCTCTTCTAGAACAGTGACAGCCTAGTCTGATTCCCCCTTCCGAAAGTGCCACAACTCCTTCTATCACACATTCTTGCCTTGCCTGCAATCAAAAGGTGGCCTTATTTTAATTTGACGTGCAGAATAGAATGCCTTTCAACAACATAAGGGAAGGGGGCAAGAATAAGTTTCTATTCAGCCTCCTCCAACTCCAGGCTTCTCTTCTCCTAGGAATCCTAACTTGGTATGCAAGCTCAAGAAAGTGATTTATGTTACGGCCTCCGGCAAGCTAAAGCAGGCGCAAGAGCTTGGTTTGAAAGGTGACAGCAGCATGTATAAGAGCCGAAATAGGAGTAGAGGAAGGAGCCGGTTTTCAAATAAGTAAATCGGATCATTCAATGTTTATAAGGAGGTCGACGAAAGAGAAAATGTGGAACCTAATAGAAATTACTACTAGTTGGACCAAAAAAAGATTTTTTCAAGCGATTGTGTGATAACTTTTTCTTCTTCTCAGCCGAATTTGCAAAGGGGCTTAGAATACTAAAAGGTATCTGCTGCGCACCGGCTTTCTTCACTTTAGGAGCCACCGCAATCAATTTTGATAATCCCCCATCCCTCTCTTTCCTTTTTTCGCCCCCATGTCGCCACACGGGGGGAACATGGGGACGTAAAAAAGGGGGTCCTATCAACTTGTTCCGACCTAGGATAATAAGCTCATGAGCTTGGTCTTACTTCACCGTCGTTAACCTCACATCAGTGCCTAGGGCCTACTGAAGCGCTGCAGATCCTAGCAGAGTATCATGAATGAAGGCCTAAGTGATGCTCATCATGTTAGCAGGTTCCGTGGCCTAGCAAGTGGATAGTAAGTAGCTTTCTCCTAATGTCTCCTTCCCCGTTCCTCTAGTTGTCTCACACCAATTCCACCTTCTTCATAAGGAAAGCTGAGGGTTTCCCAGGAAGGATTCCTTCACTTCCTTGAAGTCGGTCGCTAATCGGTTGTAAGCTGAGACTTATGTCGCAAATAAATAGATACACTTGTTCATTGGTCTACGATCTGCTGCAACTTGTCTTTCTTGTGTGGTACCATACCTCATTGAATGATTGTTTTCCCTTGTCTCTGCGAAAGAACTCCCTTGTTTCATCGGTGCAGCTGCTATTTGGTGAGAAAACTCCTGGGCTACGTCAAGTTAAGCCATTGCGCGCTAGCAGTTACTCTTCAGAGATATGGAACTCCAAGCCGATCAACAGGCCCAAGGAGAGTGAAAGGACTTCTTGCTTCGTCAGATGCTTTCCCGGACAACTTTGTTAGCGCTTCACTGATTAGTGAATACTATATCTAACTACTGAACCTAGTGGCTTATCGACATAAGATAAAGGAAAGAATCTTTCTGGAAAGAATCTTTCTTTCTCTAATTGCAGAACACAGTTAAGCTTGATCTTCTGTATTGTGCTACTCCTATCCTCAAAAACATCTGACATTCCTTCTCTCCAGATGGTCCACCATATGCAAGCTAGAATGATCCTCCAATAGTTTCTGTTCTTTGCCCTAATTCCAGCCTCCTCCCAGCTAAAAAGAGTGTCAACAATCTTATTATGGTCCAAGAGATGCCTCTGAGATTGAGAAAAATCTTCCGTAGCTGTTCTGTAATTCTACGATGCAGTAACAGGTGTCCTATTATTTCAGCGTCAGCTCCACACAGGCAGCAGTTTGAGGCTAAAGAAATGTCTCTCTTTATCAGATCTTCATGTGTTAGCACAGACTCCTGGGCTAACAACCATGTAAAGCAAGCAACCTTATAGGTATCTTAACTTTCCAGATATGCTTCCAAGACCAGTTGAAGGTCCGTGACTCTGTCATATTCATGATCTTGTAACCTGAGTTTACCTTATACTGGCCCTTGTTGTGTGTCCAATCCACCACAAGCAATCTTGTCCATCCGCAGCCTTGGAATGTTTCCAGATACTTATAGATTTCTGCCAGTCTGGGTCTTTTCGAATCATTCATCATTCTCCTGAAGGTCAACTCCCTACCTTGAGGTGACCACATCTCAACCACTGTCTTATTCTGGTGTTGAGCCAGAGAAAACAGGTCAGGAGTATATCTTGCAAACTCCTACTGCGCAGCCATTTCTCTTTCCAAAAGATTGTTTTGTTACCATTATGTAGTCTGATAACAGAATGTCTCTTTAAATAAAGGCCACAAAACTCTAATAGATTACCATAAGGTCACATTGTAGGGTTTCTTTAGTAACCCAACAATCCAGCTCCCCATACTTCATCTTAATCACATTTCCCTCCAGAGTTTGAGGTTCCTTGTGTACCTCCATAACCACTTTATTTTTAAAGGCTTGCTCTGAATCTTCAACAATACTCCCTCTTTTGCTATTGAGTGAAGTGATTCTTCCCATTCCATAGTACCAATCAAGCTGGCAGAAATTGGCTGTAGAACTATGTCATAGAATAAGTAGTTAACTATTTTGAGTTATCATCTGGATGAATGAATGTCTTAAGGGGTTAACAAATTGGTGTCTGACTAGCAATACCTACTGCTTTTATGATTCACGGATACTGCCAAATCAACTTTCCAACTTTAGCATTGTTGACTTATCATTTCAGCGTGCTATGACAAACTCATGATACATAGGTTTAGCAATAGGAAAGCTACGAGGTGAAACCTATTCTGTTGGTTTGAAGTGTTGTAGAAGATCACTCTTTGAAGTGTTGTAGAAGACCACTCTTAGTATTTAATAAATTTATCGGAATTGTTGAAGTGTGAAGGACATATATCATTCCCTCCAAGTCATATGGGATATGAAATAAATGTTTTGAAACCCATGTGAACCCTTGAATAACTCATCAGTATTCCTCTTAGATTGACCACTAGAGAGGCCATCACCTACTAGATTGTCATGTCGTGCTTGTTATGATTCTCAGCAGGATGTTCCACCAATGGAATGAAATGTAATAACCAAAAAATTACAAAATGTCATCCTGACTTTTCACAATCCTCAAAAAATAGTTCAATGAGATTTCCACCCAATGTTTAAGTCCAACTATATCTCATTTTCTGCAATAAGGCAGCCCCTTATCTCAAAGAATCTGTGCATATTTCATTATTTCTGATGTCATCATTGTGTCAAGCACATGCCGGGCTGAAAGCCCCTTGATTAGTTCCATTATGCATTGAACTCTGAGACTTCACTGCGAGGTTTGTAATTAATGTGTCAACCACTCTTTATGGTGGTAAAAATAACCCTTTTATGCTCTTGTTCCTTAACAACTCAATCATGGGAAAACAATAGTGTAGTGTTTCTTCACCGTGGTTGAAGTATCCTAGTGGTCTCCATTTTTTTGACAGAAGTAAGTGATTTCCTGGTTAATAAAATTGGGCCTGCTTTAAGTTCTAAAGAGGCCCAACCCTCTATAGAAGTTTATACTCAACAGGTGGTCTCTTTAATTAAAAAGCCCTTCACTGAACCTTTCACGCAATTTTTACAGTTAGAGCTGGGTGACTCAAAAATACCTCTCGATCACTCTATTATTGGAGGGGATCTGGAGTTCTGCATGCAAATGGCAGAAACAATCAGAGTTCACAAAATCATCAAGAAGAGGAATTACAGGCTGAAGACAAGACGCAGGGGCTTTCTTCTTCTTCTTCTGTGGAGCTGGAACCACAAAAGTGACAAGAGTTACATGGGGTTAACACAAGGTCGGAAGTCACTGAGGAACAACTGGTGGTATATGATGAACCTACACCACTCTCCATTGATGATAGCTTATCAGAGGACATCATTGAGACACAAGCTACGATAAGAGTTCATCTCAATGTTATCAAACTGAGCCAAATGTTTGGAGTGTCGATCAAGGGCTATGACAAAAAAATTCTATTCTTCACTGATGATGTTGGAACAGAACAGATTAAGGGAGAACCAGAAAGTAAAGGACAGTTCCTCTACCAGCAACAACTCAATGCCAAAGGAATTGAAAAACTTAAATTTCAACATGAATTTTAAGGATGGAAAGCCTAGAACCAGCGGGGAGAAGTAGGAGTCTGACCATTATGGAAAAATGATGGTAAAACTAATCACATGGAATGTGGGGGGGTGGGGGGGTGGTAAATGATGATAGAAAGAGGGGTTGTGGTAGATGTTTACATCCTAGTAGAGATTAAATTAGAAGGAAATGTTAGTAATTTACTACACAGTATCTGGAGTAATAGGTGGGTTGGGGAAATTCATTTGGAGGCAATGGGCAGTAGTGGAGGGATACTTATTCTTTGGGTTAAGAGGATTTGGGAAGGGGTACTAGTAGAGAGTGGAGATCAATGAATCAGTTGTAAACTAATCGGGAAAATCAGGAGCTAACATGGTTTCTGAATGCTGTATATGGTAAATGCAAAAGGGAGGAAAGAAGGGATTTATGGTGTGAATTGGGAGCTATGAGAAGTCCTTGTAAAGGGCCTTGGGTAGTGTGCAGAAACTTCAATGTTTAAGATTAACCTCAGGTTAGAGCTCGCTAGAGGTGAAGGGCAAAAACAAGACTTTTTCCTAACAACAAGGGTAATATTAGACTAAGGGGTTGTTTGGTATGGGCCATGGGATAGACAAAAAGTTATCATGGGTTGGGATATCCCATGGGATTTTTTATCCCACCATATATATATGATAACGTATCCCATCATTGTAGTACAAATGGTGGGATAATAATCTCGGGACTAACTAATGCCTCTAACCAAACGTAGGATAAAATAATCCTGCATTTTATCCCGGGATTATTATCCCTTATCATTCCTACCAAACGACCCCTAAAAGTTAACCTAGGGTAAAATTGCTAAATTTAGGGTAGTACCGTGGAAAACTTGATAATTTTCCCCTCTTTTTTGATAACCGTGGTGTTTGGGTCAGCTTGCGCGCACGTCGACTCATTTTCCCTTTTATATAAAAATCTTACCATTTTGGGGCATTTCCAAATGTTTGAGACTTTTTCATTTTTATATGACTTTTACAACTTCCAAGATTCAAATATATACGATTCAAACTTTGAAGTTTATATATCAAACTTCAACCATTCATTTTGACAAGGGAATTTTATTAATGATATACTCCCAAAAATAAGAGGATATTGGGATGAATAGCAACCAAAAGTAACATTACAGATCATTTCCTTATCAAAAAAGCAAAAATGATTTACAGATCGTGTAATGAACAGAGAAAGTCAAGCATGGCAGCTACACCAGCCATGTTGCACCAAAAATCAACAAGAAAAAGACATCTATGCTTTAGGCTTAATTATGTTCTCCTTTTTGTTCTAAAATATTCTTATTCCTTTATCTCCTGATATCCACCACATTGCAGCTGGAATATAGCGTCCCGACTTCAACTGCTGCTTTGCTAAGTCCCCTCTGGTTCCAGCACAGAAGAAATTCCTTTGCTGATCTAGGCACATACCTGTGAATCCCCAGAATGTTTAGTATTTATCCCTATAACTATGGCATCCAAGGGTGTGGCCTAGTGGTCAATGGAGTGGGTTGAACACCATGAGGTCTCAGGTTCAATTCCCAACAGAGACAAACACTAGGTGGTTTGTTCTCATCTGTTCTAGCCTTGGTGGACAGAGTTATGTGGTACATGTTGCTGATGAGAGGTGGTAGGTATCCAGTGAAATTAGTCGAGGTGCACGCAAACTGACACGGACACCACGGTTATAAAAAAAATTCTATGAAGTGAACTAGCTTTCCAACCATTATATTAATAAAATTTCTTCCACCATTGAGTATGCTATAATACTAAGCAAGTAGCTCTTTGACAACTCAAATAGCCAGTACGCTTCTTTCTTGCAAGAGAGTTTATATTGTTTGCCGTGCTGGTTGTTTGCCTTAGTTATAAGTAGCGGTTACTTCTTTTGAGGAAATAAATGACATGGATAAAGAACATGATTAGAGGGTGTTTGGATTGGCTTATGTTTAGGTGTTTTTGGCTTTTAAGCACTTTTTAAGTTTTGGTGGTGTTTGGAAAAACTAAAAAGTGCTTAAAGCCAATAAAAGTGCAATAAGCTAAAAAAGTGTAAAAATAAGCTAAAAGCCAAAAGTTGGGGATACCCAACTTTTGGCTTTTAGCTTTTAAGCTACTTTTTAAAAGCCAATCCAAACACCAATAAAAACTTGGTAATGGGGTCTGGAGATTAGCTTTGACCATTCTAGTGGAGTTCTACCCTCTATATGTGCATTTTTGCATTCATATACATTGACATAACATTCACTCAATCAAAATCTAATGAAACCATTGAAGTGTATCAACCCCATACTGATAGCTTAACAACCACTTGATGAGCACCCAATAGTGTGGACTAGTCATCAATCAAGTGGATGCTATCCTTGGAGACGGGTTCAAATTCCAGTAGCGACAAAAAATATTAGGTGATTTCTTTCCATTTGCCAGAGTCTTGGTGGGAAGAGTTAATTGGTACCTATGTTGGTAGGTGGTAGCATGTATGCAATGGAATATTAGAAGGGTAAGCAAGTTGGTCTGGCCACTATAAAAAATAATAATAAGCAAAGGCACCCACCTGAAGACCTGTAGTTCTTAACTCTAGTGTTTATGGATTGAACATGATTTCTATCTTAAGCAGAACATGAATAATTTTTACAGGAAAGGGATTGCGTATATATCAAATGTTGCGGTACAGAAAAGATACCGCCGAAAAGGGATAGCAAAAAAGCTCATAATGAAAGCGGAGGCACAAGCCAGAAGTTGGGGATGTCGTGCAATTGCCTTACATTGTGACACTAGCAACCCTGGAGCCACAAAATTGTATATAGGACAAGGCTTCAGAATCATCAAAGTGCCAGAAGGGGCAAACTGGCCTCAACCCAAGACTTCCCCAAATGTCCAGTTCGTTTTCTTGATGAAACTACTAGACATATAACAGAGTTTGGTAAACAATTTGGTCTGTGGTACTTGTATATATGTACATGTGAAATTTGAGGGAATAAGCCATAGCTGTAATTATTGTATTAGTCTAGTTGAAATTTCTCATTCACAAGTTTCAGTTGTATGCTAAGACTGCATGCTTGCCATGCCAGTGGTACTTGACTTCTTATAGAGTGCTGATATAATTACACTTGCAGTTTTTGTACTCTATTTTCACATAATCCTCACTGAGAGTTAAAGCTAATTTTACCATTTGAGAAGTAAAGCATTTAAATCATGTAAATGATATTTGGGTTCAGTTCATAACATTTCAAATTTCAAATACAATCTTCTCATCCATTATTCTCCCCTTTTCTGAAAATAAGCTTCTGTTCGCTCAATATTTGTAAAAAGGTTTTTGACCTCAAAAGGGAACTAGAAAGATTCAGATAGGGGAAGAGAAAAGGGGAGAAAGTTGAGCACCATACTGCCCCGGTTGAAGTGTACAGGGGAAGATTTTTCATTCTACATGACATCTAACATTGTCCAGCACCCCATTGCACCCATTCTACATGAATTAGTTGGTTGATGTGAATCACAACATGCATGAGTGGCTAATATTTAGCATCTGGCGGCTGAGATCAATTCGGCAGTTATTACAAACAAGTTTCTTTGAGGCAATTGACAATTCTTCTTTTCCAATAATTACAAACAATTTTCTTGGAGGCAATTGACAATTCTTCTTTTCCAATTCTTATCTTCGTCCTTGACTTCTTTACCCATATATTTCTATTCTCATTCACAATAACAGATGATGATGATAAGAGAGATTACTCAATTTATTTGTAATTGTATTGAAACGTTGAAGTAGTAACAAAATTCCCCATTTGATTACTTCATTCTTCTAATCCATTGTTCTAATTGGATGGCCATGGAGTGTTAATTCTGGAGAAATTAGAGGAAGGAGAATCATCTTCTCGATCTCCAGTTCCTACCAATACCAAGGGGATTACAACCTTCCCATAATCATCAAAACAATTCATGTTGATCCTACGAGTATATTTTCAATTTTATCATCTTTCTGATCCATAACAAAACTTGGATATTGCTACTATGCATTTAACTGGCAAGGTTGAGATATAGCGTGTGTTCGGTATGAAGGAGAATCTTAGAAAATGCTTTTTAGGGAAGCATGTGGGTTTCTTACTTATTTTCTTGTGTTTGATATGTAAGCAAAGATATTATCCGTAAAAATATTTGTATATAATCTAGACATAATATAGGAGGGGGTGATGGGGATGGGGGTTATTATTGAAGGGATCACATGACCAGCACATGTGATAGTACAACTGTCAATGAGCTGTACATAGTTAGTTATAATTAGTCGGTTAGTTGTTAGCTAATTATGTAATCAAGTAGTCGGTTAGTGCTCAGTATATAATAGGTTGTAACCTAGACAAGTATTCATTTAATTCTTAATACAGATTTAGATATTTTCTACATTCTCTCTACTACCTTCATCTCTTTTTCTTTTCTTCTTCACTGTTCCATTGATGAGATCGAGCAGGGTACATCAACGGTGAGAACTTAACATGGTATCAGAGCTGAGTGATTAACACTAGGGAATTACTTCTTTACATCGTTGGTTGAAAGAGAATTTGTTGAGAGAGTTTTTTTGGAATCGATGGCGACGGTCGAAGCTAAGATCAATAGCACTCATCCTTTGTATGTGCACACATCAGATACTCCTGGATCTGTTCTAGTTCCAGTACAGCTCACTGGAGCAGAAAACTATGGACTATGGAGAAGATCGATGTGTATTGCACTGCAGGCAAAGAGGAAGCTAGGTTTTGTACTTGGTACATGTAGAATGGATTCATTCGACAAGGAATTGCATGAACACTGGCAGACATGTAATGCGATTGTCCTCTCGTGGATCATCAACACAGTTTCTCCTAGCTTGTTGAGTGGAATCGTTTATGCTTCAGATGCACATCTCGTTTGGGAAGACCTACGAGAGCGATTTAATAAAGTCAATCGCATGAGAATTTTCCAATTACACAAGGAAATTGCAACGATTACACAAGGAATAGACACTGTATCTGTTTATTTCACGAAATTGAAAGAATTGTGGCTGGAATTTGATGCAATGGTACCATCTCCCAACTGTGGATGTCCAAAATCCAAGGGCTATGTGGAACACCTGCAACAACAGCGTTTACTTCAATTTCTTAGTGGTTTGAATGATTCGTATGCTCAGTCTAGAAGACAGATGCTCATGAAGTCAATTGAACCTAGCTTAAATCAGGCATATGCCATGATTCTGGAGGATGAGAGTCAGAGATTCATGTGTGGTGGAGGATCGAATGCTCTAGGGGATAGTAATGACATTGCAGCTTTATGGAGTGCTAAAGGCCCGCGACCATTCCAGAGTTCACGACCACAACAGTTTAAGCCTAAACGCAACCTTGATGAGCAATGTACATTTTGCAAAATGAAAGGGCACAATGAGGTTGATTGCTTTCAACTCATTGGGTATCCTGAGAACTTCAAAGGGAAGAGGAAACAAGTGGTGAATAGTATGTATTATAACAGTCCAAGACCTTCGCAGCAAGTTGGGAGTATACCACCACAGTCAGGGATAAACAATGCATATTACGATGGTCCAAACCCTTCACAGTTTGTTGGCAGATCACAACCTCTAGTTAACCATGCTTATTTTGGCAACTCATGGCCTCTACATCAACACCTTGGCGGTATGCCGCCATTTCCCCATCCATACCCCCAAATGTCCAATTTAAATATGCAGATGAGAGGAGCTTATGCCAACTCTTATGGATATCCAACTTCAGGTGGTCAAGTTTCTGTTTTTGGAGGCGATAGTCAGCATCCTAGAGGAATTTCAGACAAGGCAAATATGGTAGGGAATGGAATCAATGTGACATTTACTCCAGATCAATATGCACAGGTACATAAGCTGTTCAACAAAGACCCTGTGACTGCGCCATCAACTGATGTGGCATGTATCATTTGTGCTTTTGTTGCTAGTAGGTACATTGATGACTAGATAGTAGACACCGGAGCAACTAATCATATGGTTTGCACTCCTAAAATGCTCTCCATCATTGAGAAATCTGCTACTAGTCACATTAAGGATGGGTCTGGGGGTGTTCATTTTCCAAATGGTAATAACATTCCAATTATGCATGTTGGGAAGAGCTTACTAGGCAAGGAAGAAATTAGTAATGTTTTATGTGTACCAGACTTCAAACTCAATCTGCTTTCAGTTTCTAAGTTGACTAGGGAACTAGGATGCTTCATGAAGTTCCATCCTGATTTTTGCTTATTGCAGGACCTTCACACTGGGAAGGTGAGGGGGACTGGTAGAGTGGTGAATGATCTGTACTACTGGGATCATGTTCCAAACCAGAAGGTGCAATATTGTGTAGCATTCAATGAAGTAGATGGTGGAGTTGATCTATGGCATAAACGTTTGGGTCATGTACCTCACAGGATACCACAACAGATGCATATAGTTAAGCATAGTAGAATAAATGACATTGCTAACTGTCCAGTTTGTCCTTTGGCTAAGCAAACTAGGTTACCATTTCCTCAAAGTACAAGTAGAGCTAATAAAGTCTTTGATTTGATCCATGGTGATGTATGGGGGCCATATAGAACTCCTACATATGATGGACATAGATTTTTTCTCACTTTGGTGGATGATTGTAGTAGACTGGTATGGATTTTTCTGTTGAAATTAAAGAGTGATGTAGCTGTTGTGATTAAACATTTCTTGCAGTTGGTTAAAACTCAGTTTGACAGTGTTGTTAAAGTTTTTAGAAGTGACAATGGGACATAATTCTTTAATTCTTCTTGTCATGATTTGTTTAGTACTGCAGGAATTGTGCACCAGAGTTCTTGTGCCTATATACCCCAGCAGAATGGGGTGGTGGAGAGAAAACACATGCAAATCTTAGAAGTGGCAAGGGCCATCAGGTTTCAGGGTTCAATTCCATTGAGATTTTGGGGATTATGTGTGCAAAATGCAGCATATTTGATTAAATAGGATTCCTTCCACTGTTCTAGCAGGTAAATCTCCATTTGAAGTGTTTTATGGAAGGAAACCCAACTTGCAGCATTTAAGGGTATTGGGAAGTCTATGCTATGCTACAAATGTTTCCCACAGGAGTGATAAGTTTGGCCCAAGAGCTGTGGAAGTTGTTCACATGGGATATTTCACTACTCAGAAGGGGTACAAGCTCTATGATCCTACTCATAAATTTTTTTATGTCAGCAGGGATGTAACTTTCCGAGAAGGTGTTTTTCCTTTCAATACTACTGACACAGATCAATTGTTGAGACCTGTGGTGCATAATCAGCCTAACAATGACTCATCTGATCCTTTCTCTGTATCCACTTCCCCAAGTATTGAAGTCGCAGGGGTACCTGAGAGTGAGCCTACAGTTGAAGATGTAGTTCCTCCTTCATCTCCTAGCACGATTACTGAGGAAGTTGTAGCTTCTCAAGCTCCAGACCCTAGCAGGGTTATTGAGGAAGTTGTAGCTTCTCAAGTTCCAGACCCTGCACCTATTAGAAGATCAGCCAGATCATCTAAGCCACCTGCCTGGATAGATGGTTTCATCCATGGGCCATCCAAGTCCAGCACTTCACAGAATCCTGCTACTCCCTATCCCATGTCTAACTACATGTCTTATGATGCCTTGTCCAAGCCATATCTTGACATTCTATGTAACTTTTCAGCAGCTATCAAGGAACCTGATTCTTACACAGAAGCTTTGCAGCATCATGAGTGGGTTGAAGCTATGAATCAAGAACTTCAAGCTCTAGATGACAATCAGACTTGGAAGTTAGTTCCTTTACCTGCTAATAAGAGGGCCATTGGGTGCAAATGGGTGTTTAAAGTCAAATACAATGCACAAGGAAAGGTTGACAGATATAAAGCCAGGTTAGTGGCAAAGGGTTATACTCAACAGGAGGGTCTTGACTACCAAGAGACCTTTTCTCCTGTAGTCAAGATGGTGAATGTAAGGAGAGTTCTATCTACTGCTGCTATGAGGGGTTGGTATCTGCATCAGATAGATGTTTCAAATGCTTTTCTTCAGGGTGATTTACTGGAGGATGTCTATATGCTACCACCTCTTGGTCTTCTAAGACAGGGGGAGCCTTCCCTTGTATGTAAGCTCCAAAAGTCCCTGTATGGCCTGAAGCAAGCTTCCTGGCAGTGGAATTTGAAGCTCAGTGAGGTTCTTCTTAGTTCTGGTTTTTGTCAAAGTCACCATGACTATTCCCTCTTCATCAAGATCAGTGGTACTGACTTGGTCTTTATCCTAGTCTATGTTGATGACTTGCTCATCACTGGATCCTCACCTTTGCTTGTTCAGGAGGATAAGAATATGCTTCAACATCATTTCAAGATCAAGGATCTGGGGTAAATGAGGTATTTCCTTGGTCTTGAAATTTCCAGACATATACAAGGCATTTTGATATGTCAAAGGAAGTTTGCTTTGGATATCATAGCTGATTTGGGCTTAGCAAGTTCAAAACCTGCTAGTATACCACTGGAACTCAATTAGAGACTCACAAGTGTAGCTTTTGATCAGGGATGCACTCCTGACTCTGCTGCAGATGAAGTAATGGTTGATCCTAGGAGTTTTCAGAAGTTGGTTGGCAAGTTATTATACATAACCATGACCAGGCATGCCATTAGTTTCACAGTACAGAATCTGAGTCAGTTCATACATAGTCCCAAGAAGTCTCATATGGAAGCAGCCTTAAGGGTAGTCAGGTACTTGAAGAATGCACCAGGCTTAGGAATTTTCTTGTCTTCTAAACCATCCACACAATTAGAAGTCTATTGTTATGCAGACTGGGGTACTTGTCCTCTGACTAGAAGGTCTGTGAGTGGGTTTATTGTGAAACTTGGAGCTTCCTTGATCTCCTGGAAGTTCAAGAAACAAAATACTGTCTCTAGGAGCTCTGCTGAGGCTGAGTGTAGGAGTATGGCCAATGCTGTGGCAGAGATAGTGTGGCTAGTTGGTCTATATCAAGAGTTGGGAACAAGTTTGGAGTTGCCAGTAAAGCTGTTCTGTGATAGCAAGGCAGCACTTCAAATAGCTGCAAATCATATCTACCATGAGAGAACAAAGCATATAGAAATCGATTGTCATTTCATTAGGGAGAAGATTCAAGGAGGACTGATACACACTGAACACATATCCACAACCTTGTAGCCTGCAGACATTTTGACAAAAAGTCTTGGGAAAGCACAACATGCATTTTTGCTGTCCAAACTAGGAATGTTCAACTTGTTTTCATTGCCTAGTTTGAGGGGGAGTATTGAAGGGATCACATGACCAGCACATGTGATAGTACAACTATCAATGAGATGTACATTGTTAGTTACAATTAGTCGGTTAGTTGTTAGCTAATTATGTAATCAAGTAGTCGGTTAGTGCTCAGTATATAATCGGTTGTAACCTAGACAAGTATTCATTCAATTCTTAATACAGATTCAGATATTTTCTACATTCTCTCTACTACCTTCATCTCTTTTCCTCTTCTTCTTCACTGTTCCATTGATGAGATCGAGCAGGGTATATCAATGGTGAGAACTTAAAAGTTATGGAGGGGGGGGGGTAGAGAGAAGGTGTGTTGAGGGTGGGAAAGACACATCAATATGGAATGCCACTTGTAAAACTTGTTTTGCTTTTACCAGGGAAGTCATTTTCCTCATTTTAAAAAGCTTAATTTTCTAGAGAAAATATTTTCCAAATTTTTTGATAATTGAACATGAAAAAATCGAAAAACATTTTCTAAAATATGTTTTTCTCCATATCGAATATACCCATTGTTTCTCTCTTTTTAATTGACTCGCAATGTTGTGAGATAGGGAGATATTGTAATTGAAATATCATGTCCCAAATTACTCCAAGACGTGATTGACACCCATCACAATCAACTCCCAAGCAAACCAGATTTTCATACATTAACCATTGATTTGTAGTATTTAATAATTTAAATAAGAATCCAACAACATGATAGTTAATTACGAACAACAAGTATCTCAAAAATACTAAAGCGCTTGTTCAAATTCCAAACTAGATCTAGACAGATCATAAAGTCTAGTGAGATTCTCGACTACTCCTGAAATAAATGGCAGAAAAGACAAACATACAACGAACACAAAAATAATACTTCCTCTGTCCCATTTTATATGGTACCCTTTGATCAAGCATGAAATTTAAGAAATAAGTGAAGACTTTGTAATATTTACTAGATTACCCTTCTTATAAGATACTCCTATTAAATTTTAAAAATGAAAGGTAAAAGCAATTCAAATCTAAAAAGAAGGTACATTCATTTTTATCTCTCCTCATAAATGCAATGCACGTGTAGTGGTAAATCTCAAGGGCCCACAATAAATTTTCAGATTGGTCTTCTCCTAAATCACTCCTCTCTTTCTAAGATGTAGTCTCAAAAGTTTACTCTCAAAGAGGAAGAAGATAAGTAGATTCATGGAGGACTCAACAATACAGATTTGTTTTGTAAAGAAGATGTTTCTTATTAATTTTAGTTGTATTTTAAAGAATAGAGATCACTCTAATAATTAATTTGTGAATTTACCACTTTACATTTTTTTCATCAACAATTGAGAAAGAATTGTTAAAGCACAAATCAATTTTCTGAAAATAGTCGATTTGCCGCCATAGATGATTTTTTGAGATTTCACTCTAATATCAAATTTATGGTGCCAAATCGTTTTTCGTTTGATTCTTTTAGCAAGTGTTGATATAAATAAAGAGACATCCTGTATTTTCATGTCATTCCTTTTTTCCTTTTTTTTAATTTCTCCCGTAAATTCTGTATTCATTCTGTCATCTCCTCTCTTATTTTTTACAAGTATTATAGAAGTGAGTTTCTTAATTCCTATAGACCCAACTATCATAAATAAATGATTAAAATTGAAAGAACGTCAATGTAATGACCCTCCAGATCATTTTCTATTTTCTGTGCTTTTTATGCATTTCGAGCTTTCCCTCAGCGGCTACAGGTCATTTATGACTTGCCGGGACTGACGGTTCATGCCCGGGCCGTTCGTTAGGTCGTTATGACCATTTCTCTTTGGATGAATTCCAGGTCAGTTCTCTTGTTTTGTAGGGTACTTTTGCCTTGTTTGATCTGATGGTGTGATTATTCCTCTGCTTGTGAACATTCATACTCATATCGCATGGCATATCATTGGTACAATATGAAAATGATTTTTCAAAGGCTTTTGGGTTTGAAAAGAGGTTTTCCTACTAACAGTGAAGAATTTTGAACTAAATCAAGCTATTTTGAGTATCACTTTGGGTTTTGAGAGGGAAAGAGGAACTACTATTTTTGGTATATAAATTTATGGTCCGATGTGGTATTCCGGGCCTCCGATGCGTTATTTTGGATATTTTACTCATTATTTACATATTAGTACGTTGCGGTATTCCGGACCCCCGATGCATTATTCTGGGTATATTACTATTTCATATACGTATGCATAGTCCGATGAGGTATTCGAAGCGCCCAATGCGGTATTCCGGGTTTATATTATTATTGCATTCATATATGCATCATCGTGCATCACATTGCATTTGCTTTGGCACGTGGATTGACTCTGGTTTGTCTTGTTATTGTTTCCTTTCTCTTTTTATTCATTGGCATGTCTTCGGCTTTATAACTAGATTTAGGAGGATCCCTGTATAGTTAGTTGCTTTCCTGTAATCTATATTTACATATTATCTTTCTGCGCTCGGTGCCCTATGATGCCTACTGAGTACCCGTTGTCTTGGTACTCATACTTCACTCTGCATCTCTTTTCTAATGCAGCACCTTGTACGAGCCACCCTCGCTGATCCCCTGTCATTCGAGGCTTGTTGTTGTTTGGATCGCGGTGAGCTCCTGGCGCTTTTGGAAACTTTACTTGCTTTCCATCTGTATTTCCTGTCTATATTTTGTATTTCGGATAGACAGAGGTTGTTGTATGGCTACTCCTTGCTTTAGTCGCTCTTGTACTAGTGACACCAAGTCCGAGTTGGTGTTCAGGTCATTTTGTCTTTCAGTCACTTTAGGGCCATCTTTTGTATATTTTGTACGCTGGTATGTATATATGCTTTTGGCACTATCCTTTGTTATATCTTCCGCTTCTCTTTAGTTAAATTATTTATTTACTGCTTTCGCATGTTGGGGTTAGGCTTGTTTACCGGGGGGTTATGTAGATGCCATCATGGCCCGATTTTGGGTCGTGACAGAGTGGTATAAGAGCTTTAGGTTCATCGGCCTCACCGGTACAAGAACAAGTGTCTAGTAGAGCCTCGTAAATAAGGTACGATGACGTCCGTATCCTATCTGCGAGGGGCTATAGGACATTCCTTAGGAAAGACTTCATTTTGTTTGATTCTTTACCGTGCTTACTTGACTTGATCAACTCCTAAATATATTTGTTTCACTCCTTCTCAGATGGTTCGGACGAGATCTTCTGCAGGCGAGGACGAGGCCCCTGCGCCTGCAGTTAGAGCCCAGCTAGGGGACGGGGTAGAGGTCGGCCCTGAGGTCGAGGTAGGGCACAGGCGGTGGCACCAGCTCGGGCTTGGGCTAGAGTACCGTCACCAGAGATGGAGGTTAGAACAAATGAGGTTCAGTATGAGCTGGAGCATGTGGGGCCAGCCCAACATCCGATCGGTTTTGTGGCTACTCCAGTATTGCAGGACACCTTGGTTCGATTGTTGGGGTTTCTTGAGGGTATGCCTCCACCAGCCACTTTGCCGAGCACTCTGATTGATTCCTAGGTTTGAGGTGAGGCTCAGACTTAAGCTCAGGCGGCAACACAGGGTTCAGGAGCACAGCCTGCTGCTTCATCTCCCAGATTAGAGGTACTACTGATCCCTGCAGCTGCTCCCCCTCTTCCAGCCATGCCAGTTATGTCTTCTGAGGAGAAGAAGATGCTGGGTATGTTCTTGAGATTGCGTCCTCTGAGGTTTTCGGGTGCTGCTAGGGAGGATGCACACGAGTTTCTGACTAGCTGCCATGAGAGGTTACATAATTTGGGGTTAGTCGAGTCACACAGAGTAGATTACATCGCGTTTCAGCTGGATGGTCCAGCAAGACAGTGGTGGAGGTCATATATTGCTGGTAGAACAGTCGGGTCACCTCCGCTTACTTGGGAGCAGTTCTCCACAGCCTTTATGGAGAAGTATGTACCACGTAGCATGAGGGAGCGTCTGATGGATCAATTTACTGGGTTGGAGCAGGGCTCCATGACTGTGTCTGAGTATGAGGTTCATTTCCACCAGCGGTCCAGACAGGCCACTATGATTCTGCCCACTGAGCACGAGAGAGTACGCCACTTTGTTCGAGGTTTGACTCTGCATCTTCGCTTAGCTATGGAGGGTATGGTAGCATTGAGTTAGTCCTTTCTGGAGGTGGTTGATCATGCCCGTACTATTGAGGGTATAGTTCGCGAGGCCCAAGGGGGCAGCGATAAGAGGCCCCGCCATCAAGGCAGTTTCAGCAGTTCGCAGAGGCGTGGTAGGGGCTACTATGGTAGAGGTCAGCACCAGCAGCGCTTCCAGCCGAGACGGCCTGTTCAGGCGGCATTACAGACTACTGAGGGTCAGAGTAGCCAAAGTCTCATTCCTGCTCCCCGAGGTGGTCATTCAGGGTCCTCAGGTCGTGGTGGTCATTCTGATTTAGTCGGGCCTTCACAACGGAGTTCACAGGGTCGGGGTTGTTATGAGTATGGCGAGATAGGCCACTTTGCTAGAGAGTGCCCGTCGATAGAGCATCCTAGGCTACTGGATCAGTTTGTTCAGTCCCCCAGGGTTCCAGCACCTCTAGCTAGAGGCGGCTCAGAGGGTAGTAGAGGTGGTCCCCAGGGTTCTAGAGATGGTCATCAATCCGGTGGGTCAGGTGGTCGTGGCGGTCGGGGTCACATGTATGAAGTTCTGGGTCGGACAGAGGCCGAGGTTTCAGATGCTGTGATCACAGGTACGATCTCCATTTGTCATCAATCTGCTTCTGCTTTGTTTGATCCGGGGTCTACATTCTCGTATGCATATGCTTATTATGCTATTCGTCTGGGGTCTGCTTGTGAGTCCTTGCATGTGCCTATACGTGTATGTACTCCCATAGGTGATTCTTTAGTAGTGAATCAGGTGTACCGGGCCTGTGTGGTGACTATCTTAGGGTGTGCCACCTGGGTTGACTTGGTTGTCCTGGATATAGTTGATTTTGATGTGATCTTGGGCATGGATTGGTTGTGTCCTTATCATGCGGTCTTGGATTGCTTCGCCAAGACTGTTACTCTTCGGATGCCTGGTATCTCTCCCATCATATGGAAGGGCGCCGATAGCCACATGCCGAGAGGAGTTATTTCTTTTCTGAGCTCTCAACGGTTGGTTGGGAAGGGGTGCTTAGCCTATCTTGCCTATGTCCGTGATACTAGTGCCACCGCATCTCCTCTTGAGTCTGTTCCTCTGGTTTGCGAGTATTCAGACGTGTTTCCCTCTGACCTTCCTGGTCTTCCTCCTGATCGTGACATTGATTTTGGTATCGATGTCGAGCCGGGCACCAAGACCATTTCCATTCCGCCATATCGGATGACACCTGCTGAGTTGAGAGAGCTTAAGGATCAGCTCCAGGATCTGTTGAGTAGAGGATTTATCCAGCCTAGTGTGTCTCTGTGGGGTGCTCCGGTTTTGTTTGTGAAGAAGAAGGACGGGTCTATGCGTATGTGTATCGACTACAGGCAGTTGAATAAGGTGACAGTTAAGAATAGATATCCGATGCCGCATATTGATGACTTGTTTGACCATCTATAGGGTGCAGCCGTGTTTTCTAAGATAGATTTGAGGTCCGATTATCACCAGTTGAGATTAGGGCTGAGGACATCTGCATTTAGGACTCGATAAAGCCATTATGAGTTCCTAGTCATGTCTTTTGGGGATGACTAATGCCCCAACAACATTTATGGAGTTGATGAACCATGTGTTCAGTGCCTACTTGGATTCATTCGTGATTGTGTTCATCGATGACATTCTGATTTATTCGAGGAGTATAGAAGAGCATGAGCAGCATCTTAGATTGGTACTTCAGGCCTTGAGAGACCATCAATTGTACGCCAAATTCACTAAGTGTGAATTTTGGCTTGAGTCTGTAGCATTCTTGGGGCACGTGGTGTCCAAGGATAAGATTATCGTAGATCTGGCAAAGATTGCAGCGGTTCGTGATTGGGCTAGGCCTACTTCTCCTACCGAGGTTCGCAGTTTCATCGGGTTGGAAGGTTATTACAGACGGTTTGTGGAGGGATTTTCGTTGATATCAGCTTCTTTGACTAGATTGACTCAGAAGAATGTTCGCTTCCAGTGGTCAGATGAGTGCCAGGCGAGCTTTCTGAAGCTCAAGGCCTTATTAACTTCAGCTCTGATTCTTACTCTTTTGGTCGAGGGTCAGGGTTTCACCGTATATTATGATGCGTCAGGTATTTGTTTGGATTATGTGTTGATGCAGCAAGGCTGAGTTATTGCATATGTTTCCAGATAGTTGAAGGTTCACGAGAGGAACTACTCTACACATGACTTGGAGTTAGCAGCGTTAGTCTTTGCTTTGAAGATGTGGAGGCATTATCTTTATGGCGTGCATTGTAAGATCTTTACTGACCATCATAGTCTTCAGTACATTTTCAGCTAGAAGGATCTAAATTTGAGGCAGCGTAGGTGGTTGGAGTTACTGATAGACTATGACATTTCTATTCTCTACCATCCGGGCAAGGCAAACGTGGTAGCGGATGCCTTGAGACAGAAGGCAGTGAGTGTGGGTAGCTTGTCTTTTTTAGCTACGAAGGAGCGACCTTTAGCCTGGGACATCCAGTCCTTGGCCAATAGGTTAGTTTGACTTGACATTTCTGAGCCGGGTCGTATTCTTGCTTGTGTTGAGGCTAGGTCTTCCTTGTTGGAGCAGATTCGAGAAGAACAGTTTGATGATGCGAGATTGAGGATCATTCGTGACAAGGTGTCGAGTGGTGAGGCTAGTAAGGCGACTTTAGATTCAGAGGGTGTTCTGAGGATCGAGGGTCATATTTGCTTTCCTAGAGTTGGTGACTTGGTCAAATTGATATTGGAGGAGGCCCACTGTTCTAGATATTCCATTCATCCCGGGGCAGCTAAGATTTATCGTGACTTGAGGCAACACTATTGGTGGTGTGGGATGAAGGGGGATATTTCGGCTTTCGTATCCAGGTGCTTGAACTGTCAGTAGGTAAAGTTTGAGCACCAGGGGCCAGGTGGTTTATCACAGAGCCTACCCATTCCAGAGTGGAAAAGGGAGCATATATCCATGGACTTTGTAGTAGGATTGCCACGTACCTTGCGGAGATTTGATGCTATTTGGGTTATCGTGGATAGGTTCACGAAGTCTGCTCACTTCCTGCCAGTTCAGACTTCTTATAGTTTTGAGAGGTTGGCCCAGATCTATATTCGAGAGATTGTCTGGTTGCATGGAGTGCCAGTTTCTATCATTTCCGATCGAGGTACTCAGTTCACTTCGCACTTTTAGCGGTCGATTCAGAGAGAGTTGGGTACTAGAGTTGAGCTTAGCACTTCCTTTCATCCGCATACATACGGCCAGTCAGAGCGTACCATTCAGGTTCTAGATGATATGTTACGAGCCTGTGTTATTGATTTCGGGGGTCAGTGGGACCAATGTTTGGCCTTGACAGAGTTTGCATATAATAATAGTTACCATTTTAGCATCCAGATGGCTCCGTTCGAGGCTTTGTATGGTAGGCAGTGCAGATCTACGGTGGGTTGGTTTGATGCTTTCGAGGTTAGGCCGTGGGGTACTGATTTGCTTCGTGATTCTATGGATAGAGTTTGGGTTATTTAGGAGCGGCTTCGTACTGCCCAGAGTAGGAAGAAGAGTTATGCTGACCGGAGAGTTCGAGATCTCGAGTTTATGGTTGGTGATAGTGTGTTCCTTCGGGTATCGCCCATGAAGGGTGTGATGCGGTTCGGGAGGAAGGGTAAGCTCAGTCTGAGGTTCATTGGTCCATTTGAGATCCTTCACCGTATTGGAGAGATTACTTATGAGTTGGCCTTGCCTCATGCTCTTTCCAGTGTTCATCCGGTGTTTCATATTTCTATGCTACGTCGGTACATTCCGGATGAGTCTCATGTACTTCAGTTGGAGTCGGTCCAGTTGGATGAGTCTTTAGCCTTTGAAGAGGAGCCCGTTGCTATTTTGGACAGGCAGGTTAGGAAGTTGAGGTCCAAGGAGATCCCGCCAGTTAAGGTTCAATGGCGGCATCGTCTTGTCTAGGAGGCTACTTGGGAGATCGAGACTGACATGCGGACCCATTATCCTCGTCCTTTCGAGTCTTCAAGTACTATCCTTATTCTAACTTTCGCGGATGAAAGTTCTTTTAGTAGTGGATGTTGTAATGACCCTCCAGGTCATTTTCCATTTTCTATGATTTTTCTGCATTTTTAGCTTTCCCTTAGGGGCTACAGGTCATTTATGACTTGTCGGGACTGACGGTTCGGTGCCCGGGACGTTCATTAGGTTGTTATGACCATTTCCCTGTTTTAGAACTTAAAGTTGGAAAATCTTTGACTTTGGTCAACTTTCTTGGTAAACGCTCATAATCAAATTTCGATAGTTTTGTTGGCTCCGGAATGGGGATTTTGGTCTAGTGGGACCATTGGTTTAGGGTCTGGGGGCTTTCGTTTTGGTTTTGTGTGGCTTTGTGTGTTTTGAAGTCAGTTTGGCTGGTAGGGTTTACTTTGGTCATCATTTGGGGAAGACGGCCTCGGATTGGAATTCCGTCAGCGCCGTTAGCTCCAAAATGTCGACTTTGGGCTAGGGGGACCTTTGGTTCGAGTCTCGAGGCTTCAGGGCTCATTTTTGAGTTTCGAGTTACGAATTAGTTTTTGGCGTGAGGCCCACTTTTCATTAAAACGATCTTCGTTTGGAGTTTCGTCAATTCTATTGAGTTTGGAATGTCGTTTCTGGTAGGGTAGCATGGTTGGTTTGTGTTCACGGGGTTCCGGATGAATCTCGAGGGTCCGTCGAAAGATTTTTGGACTTGGTGTCTTTGCTGGTTGCTGCATTAAGTTGCAGACAACTTTGCTCTTCGCGATCGCGATGGTCGAGTTTCTTGGCCATCGCGTTCGCGAAGGGTTTCTTCGCGTTCACGATGTAGCCGACTGGGACTCGGCTTGGCTTCTTCTTCGCGAATGCGATCGGGCCATCCCGATCGTGATGGTTGGGTATGCTCTTCTCCGCGAACGCGAGGGTCCTGTCGCGATCGCGATGAAGGACCCCTGGCATTTATATTAAGTCCCAACTTTGTTTTCTCCTCCATTTATCCGGGAACCTCCATTGTTAAGCTCCAAGCTCCCAAACTCCATCCCCTTTGCATCAATATCATTCACCCGGTAAGTTCCTTCGTCACCCCTCTCCTCGTTCCGTGTAAACTTCCGTATTTTTTCTGTTAAATCCCTTTGTTGTTTAAATTCTTAGTGTTGGAGAATTCTTGTGGGAGCTGATCTTTGAGGACTGCATACTCGTAAATTCGTGCAACTCAGCTCCGTAGCGTGTTTTCCTTGTCGAGGTTGGTTTCTGTCTTTAGATTCTGGACTTTTCCGTCTTAATCCCGTAAATTAGTAGCACTTCGGGTATATTTTGGGCCCCGAATCGAGCTCCGTTCGCGCCCAAACTTTGGGCATGGGTTCCTTAACCCACCGCGAGGATAATTGTGAATTTTTTTTCTATTTCGTCATGCGAACCCTGAGGGTCATTTTCTGACCCGATTTTTAGCTCGATTTTTTCGTATAGCAATATGGGTGTCATTCTCCTTGTCTTGACACTTGAGTTATGTTCTTGATAGTGCGGAAGCTTTCTGAGGCCGTTCGGAAGGGGAAGGCACACAAGTGACGATTCGTGTTTGCAGTTCGGCCCCGAGGTAGGTTATGGTTTACTTTCTAGACTGAGTTGGTTAGGTTATATATGTTTATATGTTACTGGAATGCTAGGTTGGATCTTAGATAGACTTTAGGCTTTAATCCTATTTATCATGTTAATTGGCCATTTCAGGTTTTTAGTCTAGGATTGCATGTTATCCTTAGCCTAGGAGCTTGATTCTTCTGTGTGACTAGTCAAAGATTTTCCAACTTTAAGTTCTCAAACAGGAAAATGGTCATAACGACCTAACGAACGGCCCGGGCACCGAATCGTCAGTCCCGGCAAGTCATAAATGACCTGTAGCCGCTTAGAGAAAGCTCGAAATGCGAAAAAAGTCCGGAAAATGAAAAATGACCTGGAGGGTCATTACAGTCAATTCATTGCAGAATGACTTTTGAAAGAAAGCAAGGAAGACAATTAAACGTGAATCTTTAAAGCAAACCACTATTTCGTTCAACAAATCAAAAAGAACTATTCTACACATTTGAAAATAATGTAAATCATCTATTGATAATGGTACGCCGTTTGATGTATCTTCAAAATTTGCAAGATGAGTTGGAAGAAAAAAACAGGTAAAAGTCGACATTAATCAAGTCAAAGAAACTCCACTTTATCGTCGAACAAATATCCGATCTCTGTCTTTTGCGATGAACATGGAAAAATCAATTGTCTTTCGGCATGTGAAAGATGATATTATTCGAGAACTTATCAATTTCATTAAGCCTCAATCAACTGAAGAAAACAAAAAGGTACGACTTTGATTCTGCCTCTCTATGATTGATTAAAGTACAATTTACATAAAATCTCAAGTTTATGAATATGTTTAATTATATCCATGTCGACGATTTTTTTAATTTGTCTAAAAGAGTGAAAGGTACTACTTGCTTCAGGGAGAACATGAGCCTGATCTATATCGGTCTAGCAAATGTAAAATTTTTATCCCAAAAGTTATGTTTATGGCTGCTGTTGCACATCCTCGATTTGATGAAAATAGAATTGAGTTATTTTTTAGAAAAATAGATATTTATCCATTTATAGTTATGAAATCAGTTATGCGGAATAGCAAAAATTGAACAACTGAAACTATCAAAATAAAATCCATTCCGCCAGTAACTAAAGAGATCACTAGAGCTTGCTTGATACAAAAAGTTCTTCATGTCATTAGATCAAAATGGCCAGCTTCAGATTCAAATACTCCTATTTTTATATAACAAGATAACACAAGAACACATATTGATGTCGATTATTTAGAATTTATTGAAGCTGTGAAACAAGCTGAATTTGACATTAGACTTTGTTTTAGATCACCTAACAGTCCTGATTTAAATATGTTGGAACTTGAATTTTATAGACCAATCAACCTCTTCAATACAAAAGGCCCCTAAAAATGTTGATGAATTAGTGAAAGCGGTGAAAAGATCTTTTGATGAAATAAAAGTGGAACAATTCAACCATGTATTTCTTACTTCACAGTGTTATATGACTGAGGTGATGAAAGATAGTGGTAGCAATAATTACAAAGTACCTTATTTGAACAAAAATGAACTAGAAAGAGAAGAAAATCTTCCTCTCCAACTTTGTTGTGATATTAATATCGTCAATCAAGGTTCAACTCTACTTTAACAATGATATGAATTCTTAGTATGGTAAAGTAATCTATTTTGAAATGTAATTTTGTTATTTGTGCAGGGACATAGCAAATTTAACATGTTGAAGTTCGAATGATGTTTTGTCCAGTATGTTAAGAGTAGTACTATTGTGTATAGATATGGTGATCATCATGTATTTGTTGTACTCATTTAACATGTGAAAGTTGAAATGATGTTTTGTCAAGTATATTAGAAGTACTACTATTATGTATAGCCATGGTGATCATCATGTAATTTTTATACTCATGGTTATCAATTAAGAAAGTTTTACAACAAAGACTACCATGAATTTTAAAGCAGTATAAATCTATTGTAGTGCCTTATCACTAATTTAATTTTAAAAAAAAGTTTCACGAATATTGAATTAGAGATTGTAACTTGAGAGCAATGTTACAAAATGACAGTTATCTGATTGTTCTCTGTCTTGCTTGCAATTTGAGAATTTAATTTTTCTAAGTAAATTTCAATTTAAGCTAATCATCAAATTAATGTAAGGCTAGACTTTTCATTAAAATTAGTACCTCATGAAGTGGAAGTCACAAATTTTTTGTAAAAGGATCGATTTTTTTTTCTTGGTGAAATTTGACGAAAGCATGAAAAAATAATTACGGAAAGAAGAATTTATTGCAAATTGGAAAGATACCAAATATTGAGAGAAGAAACAAGAATGGAGTAAATTAAAAACGTCATTGATAAAAGAAAGAGCTAAATTTTGACAAAAGAACGAGAAAATGCAGGCATGATTATTTTTGGTTGACTTTCATTTTTTTTTAAAATGGAGTACTTATCTTTAAAATTAAGTGGAATCAATAAGGGTAAAAGAGGAATTATGCCTTTAAATAGTTACCAAATAAGGAAAGGTGATAATATTTTGGGATGAACTAAAAAGGAAAGGGTGCCATATAAAATGGGACGTAGGGAGTATGTATAAATATTTCATAATAAGGAAACGGGATAAAAATGCCTTTAGACTATTTCAAAAGATCTAAATATACACTTCATCCATCTATTTTGTCAAAAATACCCCCCTTCCCCCTCGGCTCACCTTTTGGCTCACTCTTGCCCTTACAACTATCTAACCTCTTTTTATTTATTTTTCAAATTACTTCTTAATTTTTTATATTTTTTTTCTCTTTTTCCGTTTAAAGTGATAATTCAGGCTCTCATTTCTCTTATGCTCAATATAATTTTTTAATTATTATTTATTATGTGTTATATTTATATCGGGCAAAATTAAAATCCAGCACGCTCAACTTTGTCATAAATCATATCAATTATTTTATTTTTTCATAAAAAAATATTTCATTTGTTCACCACAAAACACCAAAAAATTAAATTAATATTTATTTGTTCACCCAACTTTTTCATAAAATCATACAAATTATTTTATTTGTTCACCACAAAAAGAATAATAAATAAAATTAATTTATTATGTACAAAATAAAATAAGATTAAGGTTGCTGATTGGTTCATAAAATTAATTTGTTAAAAATAATAAAAAATGATCAAATAAAATAATAACTTTTTTTGCTATTTTTGTGATGAATAAATAAAATAATTTGTATGTATTATGACAAAGTTGAGTATGTTGGATCAGAGTGGATCTAATTAAAGAGAAAAAGTTTTAATTTCATTCAATAGGAATATGACACGTAATAAACAATAATTTTTAAAAATATGAGTCACAATTGTCACTTTAAAAAGAAAAAGGAGAAAATAGCCAAATGCCCCTAACCTATTATTCAAGTACCAACTATACACCTATACTTCAGTGGGGGTTCATTACCTCCTATATATTTTAGAAGTAAAATATATACCCCCTTAAAGACTCATACCCAGATTTGTATTCAGTAGTGACATGCACGTGCTTGCCACGTAATATTGTCTTTTTAATAAAAAAATAATTATTTTTCTTTATTCTACCTTTTTTTCTCTTTCTTTTTTCATTTCATTTTTTTTTCTACTTTTTCTTTTTTCTTTGACTTTTTCCATTGTTGTGAAATTGGTAGCACATTTACTGCTTCTTTCTTCTTTGCTCATCACTTTTTCTTTTAAAATTATTTTCTACTTTTTTTTCATAATTTTAGTGAAGTTTCTTTCAGTAAGAAATGATAGTCACAACTTCTTCAGATCTGGAAAAAGAAAGTAGAGGCGACATCTCCCACTTTTAATATCTTTTTTTTTAATAATAAAACAAATGAAGTGGCGATGGTGGTTTAAGTGATGGTTCACAGAGAAATTTATAATTGATGAGTTTGTTTTCGCATGGTGCAGTAACATAGGTTATTTCTAGTGTGTCTTTTTTAGTGGAGCTAAAGTGAGAGGTTTGTGATTTGAAGGTGAGAGAGGGCTTAGTGGTTGAAGGACAATGAGGGTGGGGACCTGGTGGTGGAAGAGTGAAGCTCAGTCTCGCCGCCGATGCTGATTGCGCTACTAATTAAGAATAAAAGGAAATAATAAAAAAATTAAAAAATTAATATAAAATAATAGAAAGTTAAAACTTAATTATTTTATTTGCCTTTCACTCTCTTAAAAAGAGTTAATTACACCTTCTTTGCCATCTCTATATCTGGGGTACAAATAAATCCGCTTTAAAATAGTCTAAGGAGGTAATAGAACTCTCGCAAAATATAGGTGTATAGTTGGTGATTGGCCAACCTCGTGAATATAACAGTTAGTGTTATATTTTAAACACTAACTGCTAGCATGACACACTAAACAGTAATTGATATATTAAATCCTAAAATTACTATTACAAAATAAAAAATTCAAATTTATACCATAACAATGCAAGAAACAAATAAAAATCAAGTTAACTGACAAAATAAAAAGTACTAAATTCAAATTATAAAAACACAAATAAAGATAAATGAGTTTTGTTTTCCTGCTCCATAGTTAAAATCAGGTATTGTCTCTAGTGCTAAAAATAAAGCAACGTACGAGAGACATGAAACAAAAGAATTCCTAGTCGAGGTTATGCATAAGACTCTTCATCACTTGGCACATATGCTCTATCTCCTTCATCACTGTCTTTGTCCGGGACCTCAACATCCTCATCCTCATCATCATGGATCTAGGCAGGAGGGGTAGACACATCATCATCAATAGGCTTAACAAAGGCTGACCCAATCCTGTGAGTCAACTGAGAATGTCGATTGAGTGGATAACGCTCATTTAGATCATCCCTCTCAGCATCAGTGGCAGGTCTTCCACCTATCCTCAACTGCAGGTCAAACATGCCATAAAGTTTCCCAAAAGGTTATCCTCACGGGCATGATGCTCAACAGTGCTCCTAGTGATACCCTGGATTTCCTCTAGGCTCTTGCCCACCGTGACATCAATTGAAGCCTCAACCCTTGGTAGATGATAGTTTGCCGTCTCCTCAGATATCTTCTCTTTGTGGAGGAGTTGCATAAGTATGCTACCAAAGTAAGAACATATGCCCGAGCCCTCACTTGAGTGCTTCATCTTTGATATTATGATTGCCCTCACATTGATAAGTTGCCCTATCACCAATATATAGATCATACATACTCTGTCTCTAGTCACCGTTGTATAGTGCTTACAAGGCATCAACCTGCTATAGATAATCCTCAGCCAACATTGAGTCTCTCTAGTAAAGTAAGTCATACCCCAGGTCCTACGAGTGTTATTGTACCAACGTCGTGACCATCTAGCTTTTGATCGAACTTATCACAAAGTGTGACGAATGGCCTAGTAGGGTGGTCGAGCACACATCTCAGTCAAGACTCTAAGATCGCCTCTAGGAGTCCCTAATTGGTTGCATAATCTATCAACACTAAACTATTCAACCCGACCTTGAATAATAGACTCTCTGGGCTGCACCAAAGGTTGACCGTTGTCATAGAACTCTCTCACTAGGCTCAAGTTGTATTTTTTTGGATCTACAAATATGAATTTCAAACCTATATTGTGTACTATAGCCCAGATATTCGGTAACTCTGCGGGTAGTCTTGCTTCATTTATCTGTGACTTTGGGAGATATCTTTTCTTAGTGTATATTTTGAATCATTTCTTTACCTTAGATATAACCCATTCAGTACCATACTCTTTGCACACTGTAGGAGCGGCTGGCTGAGGTTGAGCTTGGCTGTCCAAAGCTTGACCTGTGCGGGCCCTTTTTCTTGTTGGCCATCAATGGTCTTTCCCTTTTCTCTAATTTAGAATGGATTCTCCATTGTACCTGCAAAATTAAGGAAGTTAGTAATCATACAATGTGGCTAACAAATTAAGAAAAAAGGGTGTCAGGTTGACCTCACACTTAATTTACTAGCATGAGTACTCAGACTTCTCCGAATCCTATTTAAAATTTTTACACAATTTTTCCAACACCTTCTATACTTCTGCCTCTATTATCAAGAACCACCCCACACTTATATTTTTCTAGCCCCTTTTTTTTCACTGAGTGAGTAATGTTATCTTAAAACGGTCTCCATCCATCTATCATAGGGTCGTAATGCCCATGACTATATTTTGGAGCTTTTCACCAAACATGTGGTGTGCACAAAAGCCGTACTCAAGATTTTCATGTTAATGGAGTCTTTTTGCTCAATTTCACCCAATTTATCAAAATCTACACAACTAATACCAACAACAATTATTATAGGAAACAAGATTATCAAAATAATCATAATTTAATTCATGACAAACATAATGGAAAAATTATCTATCAAATGAGCGATTATTCAATAATTGATCAAATCCACCAAATGAATATCAAGAAATAACTATGGAACTTTGAAATAAATATGTAGTATATTCTCAATATCATCACCGAAACTATTTAGAGCGACTCAAACAATCTAAAAAACCCATATTATACTAGAATCAAATAATGCCATTACTTTCAAAGCTTGAAGCATTTTTTCCAAAAATCACAGCAAGAAATTTGAAATAAACATAATAACAAAGTTGGGTAGTGGATTTAGCATGCAATAGTGAAAAAAATACAAGAAACCTACTACTTTGTAGCTTGTTGCACCATGTGGAAATGTTTTAAAAACTTTAATGGAGGAGGGAGTATTTTCGGGTTTAGGAGGAAGAAAGAAGAAGAAAAGGGTTTTGGGGCGTTTAAAAAGTGGGGACATGACTTGGGCCCCCTTACCTTACTGGAAAAGACACCTCGCGCGGTGAGGACCATTGCCAAGGCAGGCCCCTCGAATAGTGAGGTGTTCCAGCCTTACCTATTTTGGGCTTTTTCTGTGTTCTCATCCTTAGTTCCATTTTTGCGATATTTTTGACTCTCGTACCTGCACGTAGTCACATTAAACACTATTAGTGGTGTATTGCCTCACACCCAGTGCCTTAGTTAAGTTTTTGGCAAGGCATATTTTTATAAGTTTTTTTATTTGCTTGCTAAAAATAAGAAAGTAAGAATACAACTAAAAAGTAAAATTATACACGGGTTTCCTCCCGTGAAGCGCTTAATTTACCATCATGGCAAGACGTAATTGGCATTATCAACTAGCTTCACAGGGGGTATGTGTCACGACACAAAATCGGGCCATGATGGCGCCTACATAACCCCCGGTAGACCAGCCAAACCCAATGATGCGAAAGATAATAATAACAGTTAAAATAAGGAAAGCGGAAAGTATAATGAGAAGACAAGGCCAATAGTGTATATATACATACCATCGTATAAAATATACAAAAGATGGCCCTAAAGTGACCAAAGAGATAAAACATACACGAAAATCACTACGGACCTGGTGTCACTAGTACAAGAGCGACTAAAGCAAGGAGTAGCTATACAACTGACTCTGTCTATCCAAAATACAAAATATAGACAAAATATACAAGATGGAAAGCATGTAAACTATCCAAAAGAGCCGGGAGCTCACGGCGATCCGAACTGCAATAGGCCTCGAACGACAGGAGGATCAGTGATGGTGGATCGTACTAGGTGCTGCATCAGAAAAAAATAGAGTGTAGTATGAGTACCAAGACAATGGATACCCAGTAGGCATCATAGGCCGACCGAGCGCAGAAAGATAATATATAAATATAGATTACAGGAAAACAGCTAAAAAATACAGGGATTCACCTGAATCTAGTTATAAAGCCAAAAACCGAAATAACTAAGTCAAAAAGGTGAAGTAGTAACAAGGTCAACCCAGAGTCACCGACAATCCAAAAAAAATACCCAAGCCAATGAAATGCGATGAAATGATGATGTAATGTATGAATGCATAATAATATAAACTCGGAATACCGCATCGGGCGCCCAGAATACCGCATCCGACTATGCATATATGTATATATAGGTGATAGGAAAGTAAAGCCCAGAATAACTCATCGAGGGTCCGGAATACCGCATCGGACTATAATTGTATGCATAAAATAGTATTTTTCTCCTTTTTCCTTCCAAAACCCATGGTAAAAATACAAATAAGTTTAGTTCAAATCTGAAAAGCACCGTAGCCGTAGTAAACCTCATTTTGAACCAAAAGTCTCAAAAAAATACTCCCTTTCCGTGCCAATAATATGCAATGCAGTATGAGCATGAAATGTCCATGTTCAGATAAAACTACACACAACAGGGCAAAACAGGGCAAAATAGCCTCCAAACCAAGAGAACTGACCGAAGGCTCCGTCCAAATCCAAGCTATGGCCTAGGGCCCATAGTTACATGCAACCATAGAATAAAGCGGATAAAACAGTAAAGTAATAGCTAAAAAGGACACAAGAATCTCCACTCTACCTCTAAAACTTCCTAAAAGCAACCTAGGGATTCCAAGCTAGCCAAACGATACTACAAGCTCCTAGGCTAAGGATAAACATGATAATCCTAAACTATAATCCAAAATGGCCAATTTAAAGTAATAAACATGATTTAAGCCTAAATCTACCTAAAGCCAACCTAACATTCTAGAAACATATAAATATATATATGATCTAACTAAACTCAGTCTAGAAAGTAAATCGTAACCTACCTCGGGGCCGAACTGTCACTCGTGTGCCTTACCCTTTTGAACAGTCTCAGAAAGCTGCCACACTATCAAGAATATAATCCAGGTGTCAAGACGAGAAGAATGACACCCATATTGCTGTATGAAAAATCGAGCCAAAAATTAGGTTGGAAAATGACCCTCGAGGCCCGCGCATCAAAACAGAAAATAAAATTCTCAATTAGACCTGCGGTGGATTAAAAAACCCATGCTCAAAATTTGAGTGCAAACGAAGTTCGTTTTGGGGCTCAAAATATCCCCAAAGTGCTACTAATTCAAGAGAAGAAAAGAGAAGAATTAATGGTTTTCAAGGGCGGAAGTGTACCAATTTGGAAGAAAGAATCGACCACAGACCGGAACTACTGCTACAACGAACAATCAAACCCACCAACACAACTATAACCCAAGAAAACCCAAGCTATTAAGAGCCTTACCAATGGAGGTTATTAAGCTTGAAGAGGAGAGCAAGGCTTGAGGAAAAAGAAGCTTACCAACGATGAGGGAGCAAGATTAAACGATAATTTAGAGAATTTCGACGAGCCCACACTGTTCTTGTGCAATAAGAATTGAGAGAATTGAAGTTGGAGTTGAGAGAAATGAGAGATAAAAGCTGAAAAATGAAAAAAAATGGGATTTTATAGGCCTGGCCGCAGACTGGTACCAATGGCGTTGAAGGAAACCACGGGCGCGTGCGCGATCGCACTGGAGGGGCGCCGATGGCGCTGAAGGCCTGTGCCTGCAACAAAAACTAGCAATTTCAAATCTTCTTTGAGGCATTCCAAGCACAATCGAAACCCGATACTCACAAACCAATAATGCTACTTGAGTGAAAACGATATTCCGGACTCAATAGAATCAACGAATTTCCCAACAGAGATCATTTTAAGGAAAAGTGGGCCCCATGCCCAAAATTAGATTGGAACTCAATACCCCAAAACAAGTCCGAAAGCCCCAGGACGCGAAACAAAGGTTCCCTTAGCCCAACGTTGACATTTCAGAGCTAACAGCGCTGATGTAATTTCCATCCGAGGCCGTCTTCTCCGAATGTTGACCAAAGTCAACCCTACCAGCCAAACTAGCTTGAAAATACAGAAAGCAATACAAAACCAAATCGAAATAACTCAGACCCAGACCAATGGTCCTACTAGACCAAAATCCCCGCTCTAGAGCCAACAGAATTGTCAGAATTCAATTCTAAGCACGCCTTCCAAGAAAGTTGATCAAAGTCAAGGATTTTCTAAGTTTAAGCTTTAAAACTGAGAAATGGCCATAACGACCTAATAAACATCCCGGGCACTGAACCACCAGTCCCGGCAAGTCATAAATGACCTGTAGCCACTGAGGAAAAGCTCAAAATATAGAAAAAGCACGAAAAATAGAGAATGACCTGGAGGGTCATTACAATATCCACTACTAAAAGAACTTTTGTCCGCGAAAGTTAGAAAAAGAATAGTACCCGATGACTCAAAAAGACAAGGATAATGAGTCCACATGTCAGTCTCGATCTCCTAAGTAGCCTCCTTGATAGGTCGATGCCACTACTGAACCTTAACCGATGAAATCTCCTTGGACCTCAACTTCCTAACTTGCCTGTCCAAAATAGCAATAGCTCCTCCTCAAAGGCTAAGGACTCATCCAACTAAACCAACTCTAACTGAAGTACGTGCGACTCATCCAAAATATACCACTGCAACATAGAGACATGAAACACAGGATGCACACTGGAAAGAGTAGGAGGCAAGGCTAACTCATAAGCAACCCCTCCAATAGGATGAAAGATCTCGAAAAGCCCAATAAACCTAGGACTGAGCTTGTACTTCCTCCCGAACCTCATCACGCCCTTCATGGGCGATACCTGAAAGAACACACTATCACCAACCATGAACTCTAGGTTTCGAACTCTCCGGTTAGCATAACTCTTCTCCCTACTCTGGGTAGTGTGATGTCTCTCCTGAATGACTTGAACTCTACCATAGAATCATGAAGCAACTCGGTACTCCACGACATAACCTCAAAAGCATCAAACCAACCCACCGGAGATCTGCACCACCTACCATACAAAGCCTCGAACGGAGCCATCTGAATGCTAGAATTGTAACTATTATTATATGCAAACTCCGCTAAGGCTAAACACTGGTCCCACTGGCCTCCGAAATCAATAACACAGACTCATAACATATCCTCCAAAACCTGAATGGTACGCTCTGACTGACCATCTGTCTGCGGATGAAAAATGGTGCTAAGCTCAACTCTAGTACCCAACTCTCTCTGAATAGACCTCCAAAAATGCAAAGTGAACTGAGTACCCCAGTCAAAAATGATAGAAACTAGCACACCATGTAAATGGACAATCTCTCAGATATAGATCTGAGCCAACCTCTTGGAATTGTAGGAAGTCTGAACTGGTAGAAAGTGAGAAGACTTCGTCAACCTATCCATAATAATCCAAATAACATCAAATCTCTACAAGGTACATGGCAATTCGACTACAAAGTCCATTGCGATCCGCTCCCATTTCCACTCCAGAATGGGTAGCCTCTAAGACAAACCACCTGGCCTCTGGTGCTCAAACTTCACCTACTGACAGTTCAAGCACCTAGATACGAAAGCTAAAATATCCCTCTCTATCCCACACCACCAATAGTGTTGCCTCAAGTCACGATACATCTTAGCTGCCCCGGGATGAATGGAATATCTAGAATAATGGGCCTCTTCCAATATCAATCTGACCAAGTCACCAACCCTAGGAACACAGATATAACCCTCGATCCTCAATATGCCCTTTGAATCTAAGATCTCCTTCCTAGCCTCACCGGTCAACACCTTTTCACGAATAATCCTCAACCTTACATCATCAAACTACCACGCCTGAATCTACTCCAACAAGGAAGATCTAGCCTCAACACAAGCAAGAATATGGCCCAGCTCAGAAATGTCAAGCCTAACCAACCTGTTAGCAAAGGACTGGATGTCCCAAGCTAAAGGTCGCTCCTCTCTTGTTAAGAAAGCCAAGCTACCCATACTCACTGCCTTCCGGATCAAGGCATCCGCTACCATATTTACCTTGCTCGGATGATAAATAATAGAAATGTCATAGTCCTTCAGTAACTCCAACCATCTATGCTATCTCAAATTTAGATCCTTCTGGATGAAAATATATTGAATACTATGATGTTCAGTAAAGATCTCACAATGTACGCCATAAAGATAATACCTCCACATTTTCAATGCGAAGACTACCGCTGCTAAATCCAAGTCATATGTGGGGTAGTTCCTCTCATGAACCTTTAACTGTCTGGAAGCATATGCAATAACCCTACCCTGCTGCATCAACACATAACCCAAACTAATACCTAAAGCATCACAATACATGGTGAAACCCTGACCCTCGACCGGAAGAGTAAGAATCGGAGCTGATGTCAATAAGGCCTTGAGCTTCAGAAAGCTCGCCTCACACTCATCTGACCACTGGAAGGGAACATTCTTCTGAGTCAACCTAGTTAATGAAGCTGCTATCAAAGAAAATCCCTCCACAAATCGTCTGTAATAACCTACCAACCCGATGAAATTGTGAATTTCGGTAGGAGAAGTAGGCCTAGCCCAATCACAAACCGCTGCAATCTTCACCAGATCTATCATAATTCTATCCTTGGACACCACGTGCCCCAAGAATGCCACAGACTCAAGCCAAAACTCACACTTAGTGAATTTGGCATACAACTAATGGTCTCGCAAGGTTTGAAGTACAACTCTAAGGTGGTGCTCATGCTCCTCTCTACTCCTCGAGTAAATCAAAATATCGTCGATGAAAAAAATCACAAATAAGTTCAAGTAGGCACTGAACACATAGTTCATCAGCTCCATAAATACTGCTGGGGCATTTTTCAACCCAAAAGACATGACTAGGAACTCATAATGTCTGTACCGAGTCCTAAATGCAGTCTTTGGAATGTTCTCCACCCTAATGCTCAACTGGTGGTAACCGAATCTCAGGTCTATCTTAGAAAATACCGCTGCACCCTCAAGCTGGTCAAATAAATCATCAATACATGGCATCGGATACCTGTTCTTGACTGTCATCTTATTCAACTGTCTGTAGTCAATACATATAGGCATAGACCTGTCCTTCTCTTAACAAACAAAACCGGAGCACCGCATAGAGACACACTAAGCCTGATGAACCCTCTACTCAATAGATCTTGGAGCTGATCCTTAAGCTCCCTCAACTCGGAAGGTGCCATTTGATATGGCGGAATAGAAATGGGCTTGGTGCCTGGCTCAACATCGATACCAAAATCAATGTCATGATCAGGATAAAGACCTGGAAGATCAGAAGAAAACACATTCGAATACTCGCAAACCATAGGAACTGACTCAAGAAGAGGTGTGGTGGCACTAGTATCACAGACGTAGGCAAGATAAGCTAAGCACCCCTTCCCAACTAACCGCTAGGTGCTCAAAAAAGATATAACTCCCCTCGGTATGTAGCTATAAGAACCCTTCCATATGATAGGAGGGATACCAGACATCCAAAGAGTAACAGTCTTGGCGAAGCAATCCAAGACCACATGATAAGGAGATAACCAATCCATGCCTAAGATCACATCTAAATCAACCATATAAAGTACAACCAGGTCTACCCATGTGTCGTATCCCAAGATAGTCACCACACTAGCCCAATACGCCTGATCCACTACTAAAGAATCTCCTACAGGGGTAGATATACGTAAAGGCGCAGGCAAAGTCTCACAAGCAGACTCCAGGCGAGTAGCATAATAAGCAGATACATATGAGAATGTAGACACTGGATCAAACAAAGCAGAAGCCGACTGATGACATACAAAGATCGTACCTGTGAGCACAACATCTGAAGCCTCGGCCTATGTCCAGCCCAGAACTGCATACATGTGGCCCCGAACACTATGACCGTCTAATCTACCAGATTAAGGACCACCTTTAGTACCCTGAGGACCACCCCTACTACCTTGTGAACTGCCTCTAGCTGGAGGTAATGGAGAACTGGGGGCCTGAACTAATTGATCTTGTCGCCTAGGGTGCTATGCCGATGGACACTCTCTAGCAAAGTGGCATATCTCGCCGTACTCATAACAACCCCAACCAAACATATTCCTCTGTGAAGACCTGGCTGAATCAGAACGACCTGTGGAACCCGAATGAGCACCTCATGGAGCAGGTACAATACTCTGGATACTCTAAGCCTCACCAGTCTGTAATGCTGCTTGAATGAGATGGCTCAGCTTGAAGCGCTGCTGGTGCTGACCTCTACCATAGTAACCTCTACCACGAGCCCGTGAAATGCTGAAACTTCCCTGATGGAGGGGCCTCTTATCGTTGACCCCTTAGGCCTCGCAAAGAACACCCTCAATAGTGCGAGCATGATCTACTACCTCCATAAAAGACTGACCTGATGCTACCATACCCTCAGTAGCCAAGCAAGTATGCAAGGTCAAACCTTGAACAAAATAGCGTACCTTCTCATACTCGGTGGGCATAATCATGGTGGCGTGCCTAAACAACTGATAGAAACAAACCTCATACTCAGAAACAATCATGGAGCCCTACTCCAACCCAGCAAACTAATCCATCAAATGCTCCCTCATGCTATGTGGCACATACTTCTCTTGAAAAGCTACGGAGAATTGTGCCCAAGTGAGCGGGGGTGACCCGGCTGGTCTGCAAGAAACATATGACCTCCACCACTATTTTGCTGGACCATCCAGCTAAAAAGTGGTGTAATCTACTCCATGTGATTTAACTAACCCCAAATGATGTTACCTCTCTTGGCAGTTAGTCAGAAACTCATGCGCATCCTCCCTAGAAGCACCTGAAAACCTCGGAGGACCCAATCTCAAGAACCGACCAAGCATCTTCTGCTCCTCAGAAGATATAATTGGCATGGCTAGAAGAGGTAGAGCAACTCTAGGTACCAGTAACACCTCCAATCTGGGAGCCGCAATAACAGGCTATGCTCCTACCCCTTTTGCTGCCGCCTGAGCTGAAGTCTTATCCTCATCTCTAACTTGGCAGCCAATCTGATTACCTGGTGAAGCTGCTGGCAGATTCATACCCTCAAGAAACCTCAATAACCAAGCAAAGGTGTCCTGCAACACCGGACTAGCCATAAAATCCACCGAATGTTAGGCTGGCCCCATGCTCTCTAGCTCATGTTGTATCTCATCAACCCTATTCTCTAGCTCTGATGATGGTAGTCTAAACTGGGCATGAGATGGCACCACAGCCCATCCCCTACCTCGACCTCAGATCATCCTCTACCTTATTCCCTAACTGGGGCTCTAACTGCAGGTGCAGGGGCCTCATCTTCACCCGCTGCAGATCTCATCTGAACCACCTGAGAAACAGTGAAACAAAGATATTTATAAGTTGAACAAGTCAAGAATGCATGACAACGAATCAAACAACATGACATATTTCCTAGAATTGTCATATAGCCCTTCGCAGATTGGATACGTACATCATCGTACCGATCCATGAGACTCTACTAGACGCTTTGCTTTTGTACTGGCAAGACCAGTGAACCTGGAGCTCTGATACCACTCTGTCATGACCAAAAATCGGGCTATGATGGCGCCTACATACCCCCAGTATACCAGCCAAACCCGACGATGCGAAAGAAAATAATAATAGTTAAAATAAGGGAAAGTGGAAAGTATAATAAGAAAATAGGGCCAATAGCGTATATATACATATCATCGTACAAAATAAATAAAAGATGACCCTAAAGTGACCAAAGAGACAAAACATACACGAGAATCACCCCAGACGTGGTGTCACTAGTACAAAAGCGACTAAAGCAAGGAGTAGCTATACAACAGACTCTGTCTATCCAAAATATAGACAGAATATACAAGATGGAATGCATGTAAAGTCTCTAAAAGCGTTGGGAGCTCACCGCGATCCGAACTACAACAGACCTCGAACGATGGAAGGATCAGTGAGGGTGGCTCATACTAGGTGCTGCATTAGAAAAAGATGCAGAGTGTAGTATGAGTACCAAGACAACGGGTACCTAGTAAGGAGCATAGGCTGACCGAGCGCAAAAAGATAATATATAAATATAAATTACAGGAAAGCAGCTAAAATAGAGGGATTCACCTAAATCTAGTTATAGAGCAGAAAATCGAAATAACCAAGCCAAAAAGGTGAAGTAGTAACGAGGTCAACCCAGAGTCACCGATAATCCAAAAAAATACCCAAGCCAATGCAATGCGATGAAATGATGATGTAATATATGAATGCATAATAATATAAACCATAAATACCACATCGGGCGCTCAGAATACCGCATCGAACAATGTATATATGTATATATAGGTGATAGAAAAGTAAAGTCCGGAATAACACATCGGGGTCTGGAATACCACATCGGACTATAAGTGTATGCATAAAATAGTATTTTTCTCCTTTTTCCTTCCAACACCCATGGTAAAAATCCAAATAAGTTTAGTTCAAATCCAAAAAGCATCGTAGCCCTAGTAAACCTCATTTTGAACTAAAAGTCTCAAAAAAATACTTCCTTTCTGTGCCAATAGTATGTAATGCAGTATGAGCATGAAATGTCCATGTTCAGATAAAACTACACATAATAGGGAAAAACAGGGCAAAATACACTCCAAATTAAGAGAACTGACTTGGGGCTCCGCCCAAATCCAAGCTATGGCCTCGAGCCTACAGTTATACGCAACCATAGAATAAAGTAGATAATACAGTAAAGTAATAGCGAAAAAGGACACAAGAATCTCCACTCTACCTCTAAAACCTACTAAAAGCAACCTAGGGATTCCAAGCTAGCCAAATGATACTACCAGCTCCTACGCTAAGGATAAATATGATAATCCTGAACTATAATCTGAAATGGCCAATTTAAAGTAATAAATAGGATTTAAGCCTAAATCTACCTAAAGCCAACCTAACGTTCAAGTAACATATAAATATATATATATGATCTAACTAAACTCAGTCTAGAAAGTAAACTGTAACCTACCTCGGGGTCAAACTGCAAGCACAAACCATCACTCGTGTGCCTTCCCCTTCCAAATAGCCTTAAAAAGCTACCGCACTATCAAGAATACAATCCAGGTGTTAAGACGAGAAGAATGACACCCATAATGCTATACAAACAATCGGGCCAAAAAATGACCCTCAGGGCCCGTGCAACATAATAGAAAATAAAATTCACAATTATGCTCACGGTGGATTAAGAAACCCATGCTTAAAATTTGAGTGCCAACGGAGTTCATTTTGGGGCTCAAAACAGCCCTGAAGTGCTACTAATTCAAGAGAATAAAAGTGGAGAATTAACAATTTTCAAGGGCGGAAACGTACCAATTTGGGAGCAAAAATTGAAAAACTGTCAGAATTCGATTCCGAGTATGTTAGCTAAGAATGTTGACCGAAGTAAATGATTTCCTAAGTTAAGGCTCTAAGCTAGGCAAACGGCCATAACGACTAAATTAATAGCCAGGGCACCGAACTACCTGTCTCAGCAAGACATAAATTACTTGGGGCCACTACAAGAAGGCTCTAATAGTACAAAGAAGGCGTAAACGCAAAAATGATTGGAAGGGTCATTACATCATCCAGGTGGACCAGAACTACCGCTACGACAAACAATCAAACCCACCAACGCAACTACAACCAAAGAAAACCCAAGCTATTAAGAGCCTTAACAATGGAGGTTTTTAAGCTTGAAGAGGATAGCAAGGCTTGAGGAAGAACAAGCTTACCAACGATGAGGGAGCAAGATTAAATGACAATTTGGAGAATTTCCACGAGCCCACACTGTTCTTGAGCAATTAGAATTGAGAGAATTTAAGTTGGAGTTGAGAGAAATGAGAGATAAAAGCTGAAAAATGAGAAAAAAATGGGATTTTACAGCCCTGGCCACAGACTGGTGCCATTGGCGCTGAAGGAGGCCGCGCGCACGCACGATCGGGCTGCAGAGGTATCGATGGCGCTGAAGGCTTGTGCCTGCAACAAAAACCAATAGTTTCAAATCTTCTCCAAGGCATTCCGGGCACAATCAGAACTCGATACTCACAAACCAATAATGCTATTAGAGTGGAAACGATGTTTCAAACTCAACGGAATCAACGAATTTACCAACAGAGATCGTTTTAAGGAAAAGTGGTCCCCTTGACTAAAACTAACTCAGAACTCAATACCCCAAAACAAGTCCGAAATCCCCAAAACCTGAACCAAAGGTTCTTCTAGCCCAAAGTTGACATTTCAAAGCTAACAGTGCTGACGAAATTTCCATTCGAGGCCGTATTGTACAAATGTTGACCAAAGTTAACCCTACCAGCCAAATTAGCTTGAAAACACAGAAAACAACACAAAACAAAATCGAAAGCACTCAGACCCAGATCAATGGTCCTACTAGACCAAAATACCTGCTTTAGAGCCAACAAAACTGTCACAATTTGATTCCGAGCACGTTTTCCAAAAACGTTGACCGAAGTCAAGGATTTTCTAAGTTTAAGGTCTAAAATAGGTAAATGGCCATAATGACCTAACGAACAGTTCGGACACTGAATCGTCAGTCCCGATAAGTCATAAATGACCTGTAGCCACTTAAGGAAAGCTCGAAACATAGAAAAAGCACAAAAATCATAGAAGGACCTGGAGTGCTATTACAATATGCATCATAGATATCTCCACAACAATCACACCTCCTCAGTCTATCATTGCCTCTTGGAACTCCTTCCATTAACCTTCTAAACTTGGAGTTCCATATTTGACTATGTCTAGCCATGTCATTTAATAACTTAGTGGCTTCAACAAATATGACAATATTTAATCATTCTCCTACCTGTGTGTTGGCTATAGATTCATTCACTAGAATAAGGGCACAATAGAATGTATCGAGTAATATAACCTCATAAAGCCCATGATATGAGGTATCAACAATTGTTTGAACCTTTCCCTTGGCTATGATAAGAGTTCTCCTTCTAACTTCTTGAAGTAGAGAAAGTTATTTATGGTCTTTCTCCTTTCTGCCACCAAGATCCACTCATGTATGAATCTGTATACTAGCCCAGGCCAAGTATCGATTGAGTTAGGTGGTACATTCTGGTACCAGGTTTTGGCTTCACTTATGAGAGAATGTATGAACATTCGCAGCTCCAAGTCTTCGTCAGAGATCATTGCATTCCTATTCTAGGCACATAATCTCATAAAATTTCTCAGGTTTTGAATAGGGCTGCTCTCTCATGGGTTGCAAAATAATCCCTTATCCCCAAAGTCCTTCTCAATTCAATCTTGAGGGATAATATTTAATTCAAGATTTCTCCCTACCAATCTAACTGCTACTACTTCTTCATAGAACACTGGTAGTTTTGACACATTATACACATCGAACACGTCCACCTTATCATGTGCTCACATAATTAGATGGCCATATATCACATCAATAAGTGCCTTGCCTGTAGTTAAGAATGGCTGCTCCAAAATAAATAGGACTTCTGGATCATTCTCAAAGTCAAGGACTACAAAGTCTATCGAGAATATAAAGGATCCTAATTGCACTAACACATCCTCCATAATGCCGTCTGGTCTGGAAAATGACACGTCCGCTAATTACAACATTATAGTAGTGGGTCAGGTATAGCCTAACCCCATTTTCTTATACAGTGACGAGAGCATGAGATTAATGTTAGATCCTAAGTAACACAGAGCTTTGGCAATTACCTGTTGCCCAATGTAAATATCAATAGTGAAACTTTTGGGGGAAAACTATTTTGGATCCAAGACAAGCATTACTCTGTCATTAGCAACTGTCGCATACTCTATCAGTCTTCTCTTTTTGGCCATTACATCCTTCATATACTTTACTTATTGGGGAATGTCCTGCAACATATGAAAAAGAGTTACATTAATCATTACCTTATTTAGTAAATCAAAGAATTTTGAAAATGCCACCTCTTCTCGTGCTTTGATATGCTTTTATGGGAAGAGGACGAAGTTAATATGGGGATAATATCAACTCTTTTCACTATTTCCCCCCACGTTTATGTTTTTTTGAGGATAATTTAGCTTAATACTAGTGATTTATGCTTAATTTCATGTTTTATCACATACTTAAGGTGTTTTGTGTGATTTAGGAGAAAAAGGCTAAAAATAGGACTAAAGTGGAGCAAAAATGTCAAGATTTCATGAAGAAAAATCCGAGGTAAAGCTAGAGAGTCGCAGAGAAATTACCAAGGTAAGGGGGGGGGGGTGATTTTTATCCTCCTCGAAAGTTTACACCATGTAGAACAAATCCTAGGGTGAGCAAAAGGAGATAAAGAAGCTAGCTCCAGGGAAAGAAACATCAACTCGCGTCATGATCTAGTAAAAGCAACGGGCAAAATTCCCCTTTTCCCTATTCGACTTGGAGGATCCATCTAGGTGTTGTTAAATATTATAGACACCCCTCCAAGACCATTTTTAGAAGAGGAGGAAGATTGTAAGAGCACAAAGTTCAATCAAATTCTTAACTCTCATAGGGTTACTTCTTTAACTCTTTACTTAACATTACTTATCATTTATACTTTATTTCTTCCTTTGTAATCAAATTATGAGTGAATAAAATCCCTTTATCTAGGGTTGTGGGCATATATGAATATCATAGTTTATATATAGATTGTTATTGTAGAATTTTCCATTATATTTTGTTCTCTCAATCTTGTGCTTATTATTCTATTGCTTCATGACCAATGGAATAAATGTATGATTTCTAGAGGAACTTAGGAGATAGAAACAAGAAATAGAATATGGGTTAAGGGGATTAGTATGCCTCTGCGGACAGATTTTTAGCAAGGACAAAGATGTACCTAGTTTTTCCTACTTGGTTCATATGCAAGATGATATATAAATGCATTTAGGTTAGTTTGACTATCCTCGTTCAACGATGTAGTTAAATGCATAATCAGGATAGATGGGTAGGGGATCGAGAGACCATGACCATAATATTAACCTTGTGATTCAGCAATTTGGTAGATATCTTAATTAAGCTTAAACAAATATATTTAAAATATGATGGGACTACAAAAATGTCATAACTCTAGGTCTTAATAACTGTGTGAACAACTCCTAAAATCTTACTCATATTTGCTTTTATTGTATAGTACAATAAGTAGCTCAATCAAACAACCACTTCTTAGATCAGAAAAAACTTGTTCTCACAATCATAATATAAATATCACTACCTTGTCAACAACTAAGTCCATGAGGGATCTAAATACTCCATTTTCTCATAATCACTTTATTCTTTGCAACCACGTAAACTTTTGTGTGTGCTGGAAGGCAAAAAGTTTTTGGCGCTATTGTTGGGGACTTAAAGTATTGACACTTATGATTTTTCTATTGTTTTGTTTTTTCAAGTGTTGACAACTTGCTTCGCTATGTTATTGTAGGTTATGAGTTTATGCAAAGTTCTAATAGAGAAGTAGACCACTCCAAAACCAAAGAGTGCCTAACGCCATTCCATCTAAAACCTGAATGGTTCTTCCATAAAAGCTTAAGGGAGCAAGCTTTGTTGCAAGAAAAAAGAAACCAGTCACCCATAATAATGGCAGACGCAGGGGTGTCAAACTCATCACCAACCCTAGTTGCAATTTGAAAAGTGGCAGTCCCACTTGTTGGTAATGTAACCTCCAAAATTATCAAACCGACAATCACAAGAAAATGAGATCTAAAACAAAATATGGTGCAACTATTTCACTCAAGCAGGAAATTTACAGGTCTACCACATGAGGACCTGCAAGTGCATCTTCAGAATTCTTAGAGATTGCTAATACCTACATCACACAGGGCATCTCATCAGACTATGTGAGGCTAGTCCTATTTCTATTCTCACTTTTGGGGGAAGCCAAATGATGGCTAAAATTTGAACATCCTAACTTAATCACTTCATGGACTGATTTAACTAAGAAATTCATTGCAAGGTTCTTTCCATCTGGAAAGATGGCCAAATTAAGAAGTGAGATATTTTGGTTCAGATCGAAAGAAAGAGAAGGCTTACCCCAAGCATGGGAATGCTTTAAAATGTTGTTGCTAAGTTGTCCTCATCACCAACATACCCAAGAAGTTTTAACATATATTTTCATTGACATTTTAGAATTCACTCTGAATTGTTTCTTGATTTAACTGCAGGTGGACAAACACTGGAGAAAACTTATGATGAATTAGTGCTTTTGTTGAACTTGTCAGTAGCAAGAAATTCATAGTGGATTGTTGAGTCCTATAGAGGTGCTATGAAGAAAATTTCAAGGATTTCAGAACTTGATAGGATTACTAGTTTAGAAGCACAAATCGCCACTATGAACAACAATTTTAATAAGTTGAGCAATTTGCTTATGGAGCAAGTGAAATTGCAAGCTCAAGTTCAGCAAGTTCAATAAGCATCCTTGTTTTATGGGGTTTGTGAAGGTGTTCATATGGTTGATTGTCCTCAGCTAATCTAGATTCCATACATTTTATGGGCTACTTGCACAATAAATCAGAACATCAGGAACACTTATAACCTAATGGGATAAACCACCCAAACTTCTCAAGGTCTAAAAATCAAAATCAATACAAGTTATATGGTCAGTATAAAGGCTATCAGTAGAATCAAAACAACATAGTGCAAGGCCAACTTGATGAGACAAAAGAAGTTCTAAAGAAGTTGGCATAAGGTCAACAAAAGCAGGAAGCTAGTTTAAAAAATAACAACTTGTCAATCAAAAGTCTTGAGAGACAATTGGGTCAAGGTTCTAAAGCACAAAATGTGAGGCCTCCGGGAGGTCTACCTAATGATATGGATCCCAACCCAAAATAGATTAATGCAATTATCATAAGGAACAGAATGGAATTGGGTGGAAACATGTCAGAAAATGTCATTCAAAACATGGTAGAAGGGCCTAGCACTGAAGATCCAAGAGTGAGAGCATGAAGGTGGTCTATATTGAGATTTGGAAACCCACCTCCTCCATTCCCACAAAGGCTGATCCAGCACAGAGAGGAGGAAGATTTCTCCAAGTTCTTTGATCTACTAAAATTGGTAAACATTAACATACCTTTTGTAGAGATGTTGCAGGGCATTCTCTAGTATGCAAGGTATTTAAGAGATAAAGTGACCAGCAAGAGAAGAATAATTGAAAATTCCATGGTATCCGTCAGTGAACAATGCTCTTCACAGATTCAATACCATTTACCAGCAAAACAGAAAGACCCTGGAAGTTTCAACAATGAAACTTTTATTGGGAAACAGGTGAAGGCTAATGCTCTTTATGACTTGGGAGACAACATTAATTTGATTCCCTTGTCACTATTTAGAAAGATGGGATTAGGTAGTCCCCGACCCACTTAGATTATATTGCAACTAGATGACAAGTCTCTGACTAGTCCTGAAGGGATTATCAAGGATGTATTGGTACATATTGGGTCATTGATCTTCCTAGGGGATTTCATAATCCTTGATTTTGAGCTTGATCCAGAATTTCCATTTATTTTGGGACATCCATTCTTGGCTAAGGGTAAAGGGTTATTGATGTGGCATTTTGAAAGCTTACAATACATGCACAAGATAAAGTTGAAGTGTTCAAAGCTTACAAGCCACTAGAGCAGCCAACCACAGTTTAAGAAGTATAAGTTATCATGGTACAAGAAGCTTATGGTGAGTTACCACTTTTGACAGTACAAGTTCCAGTGAGTAGAGCCCTTGTGAGTAAGGGATTGTTTTGAAACACTATAGAAATGGATCTTATTTAGCATCTGAAGAACATCATGGTTGTTTACGCATAATATTGAGATCCAGAATCCCAAAGAAATGTTGAAGCTGCAAATGTTTATATATTCCATTGTCGGGGAAGCCAAGGTATGGTACCAAAATATGCTACCAGAATCTATTCAAATATGGCATATTCTTATCGATGTGTTTATCTAAAAAATGGTGCTCACCAATAGGAAAATTAAGCGAGACATCTTTGTTGTCACGCCCCGAGGCTACCTCCTAGACATAACACGATGCTCAGTGTCATAAGTGACCCCAAGTTAACCCATGGTCTGGCATATCTAGACAATTTTAGTTAAAAATATATATTGTGCGGAAGCTGAAAATAGCTTAATATCTGAAGTGGGAAAGAGCCCAAAACATGTCTGAATATAAAAATATAAATAGAGTATAGTGATGACAGAAAATAACACTAACAACTCAATAGCTGAATCTAATCTATTTCTGAAAGTCTCTAACTGATACGAGTTGCTGGGACATGCCCCTAACTAACTCTAATAACCTGAAAACTGAAATAAGAAGACTGAAAGATAAAGCATGTCTATCATCCTCGAACCATGAGGACTCACCAATGAAGCTGCTGAATAGGGACTGGGAATCAATCTAAGCACGGTTTGGATATTGAGTGCCTAAACCTACATCATTTCATGATGTAGCACAAAAGTATGCATCAATACATTGAATGTACTGAGCATGCGAGATATTGGCTAACCTGAACGACATAAAACTTAACATAGAAATACATACTGAAGCATAAACTGAAAGTTGAGCTGGATACAATGACCAAGTACTAACATGAATATATAATATGTTGAATTGAATACTGAAATAGATACTGAGTACATGGTCAATGCAACAAGAATCTGACTGTGGGAGATACTATTAATCGACATACCTCAAGCTCAGCTAACTATGGGGACAACCTGTTGTGATGACCCTTATGGTCATCTTCGTATTTTTGCATTTATTGCACTATTAGAACCTTTTTGTAGTGGCCCCAATTCATTTATTGCTTGCTGGGACCGGTAGTTTGGTGCCCTAGTCATTCGTTTGGTCGTTTTAGTCGTTCGCCTATTTTAGAGCTTTAAACTTAGAATATCATTGACTTTAGTCAACATTCTTAGCTAACATGGTCAGAATTGAATTCTAAAAGTTCCGTTAGCTCCGGAGCGATGAGTTTGGTCTATTTGGACCTTTAGTTGAGGCCTGAGAACATTCAGTGTGGGGTTTGTGATGTTTTCTTAATTTTTAGGCCATTTAGAGGTGAAAGTGTAACTTCAAGTAATTTTTGATGATCGAAGTGTTAGATTCAAAATCTTATGATTCCATCAGCTCCAGAATGTTGAGTTTGGTCTAGAAAGATGGTTGGTTTGGATTCTGGGTGAGTCGGACTCATTTCGAGCCTTTGAGTTTCTTTTTATTAGTGTTGACTTGGGTCAATATTTCCCCGAAACGACCTCGTATGGAAGTTTCATCGATTTCGTTGAGCTCGGAACATCATTTTCACTCTATTAGCATTATTAGTTTTTGAATATCAGTTTCTGATTGTGCCTAGAATGCCCCGTCGAGTTTTTTAAAATTGCAGAAAATTGCTGAAAATCAGTTGCGGCCAACAGCTATAAATAACTGGAAATTCATTTTTCCAGCCACTTCTCCTCACTTTTCTCACTGTAAACTCATTTTTCTTTCTACCAAAATTGTTCTTGATCATTTCTAATCCTTGGGGAATCAATTGCTTGTGGATTTTCCGTGTTTTTCTGATTCTTGGTAAGTCATCTTCCCCACTTGTTCCTTTTAGCTTCCCTTGAATTTTCTTAATTTCCTCCATTGTTTCCCCTACCAAAGCTTGGAAATTCTTATGTAGTGGCTGCCCCTAGGTCATGCATGCTTCATGGAAGTAAAGGATTGTCCGTCTCGGCTTGAAATTCCATCTTTGTGGTAAGTAATTCTTGCCAAATTTCCGTTTTTTATTTTCAAAATTTCCATTCTTTAATCCCCAACTTGGGTGGGCTGTTTTGGTGCCCTTCCCTTGTCCAATTGTTCTCAAATTTGGAGCATGCCTTCTTGAAATTGTTGAGGTCATCGTGGTTCTTTTCATTTTTGGTTTTGGGTTGTGGGCCCTGCGGGCCTGCTTTTGACCCGGATATTGACCTGACTACAATTGTAGTAATATGGGTATCGTTAGACTCATCTTAACATTTTATTCAGGAATTTGATAGTTTGATTCTCGTTCAGAGCTTCTCGGAGTAGATCGACCTCAGATATCATCATTCCCGCAGCTTGTTGTCAAACGACAAGTAGGTTATGGCTTAACTCCCTAGACTTCAAATATATCATGTAAAATTGTACTAGTTGGCATCCTTGGGTTGGGTTACTAGGTTGGCACCACATACCTTGATCGCTTTTCCATGATTCATCCTATTTCTTTCCTCCGTTGTGTGTAATATTCCTATTAGTTGATATATTTATTACCCTTGTGACCCCGTGAGGTCTTGTTGACTCTGGAACATAGAAGGTGAGATTATTGGGAATATCCGCGAGTCCCGGATATAGAAATATCCTTCTAGGCTAGTTATGCTTGCTGAGTAGCTTCGGAGCCTGTGCAGGGCTGTTAGGTTGATTGTGAGCTGCTGGGCATCTATTTGGGTTGATCATATCATTTGCAAGGATATAATGAGGTTTTTCCAAGTTTTATTACGATTTTTGGCTTTGGGCCTACGAAAACTTATTTTCTAAACTTTGCATGGCCCCGAGTGTCCATTTTCGATGAAATCGGATTTGGAAATGATTTAACTTGATACGTGGATATTTTTAGGGTAAAGAAGGTTAAAGATATGGTTTTATCATGATTTACTAATACTGCTAGACTCGACCGGGTCGGAGTGCTAGTTGAGTTTCCTTACTGATTTGAAATGATATCAGGCTCGGCTGGGTCGAGCGTCTGAGATGTTTTTACTATAGTTTTAGACCTGGTTGTGCCCGGGCACCCTTGGAAGGGTTTTTGAGACATATTTTCCATTTTTTTAGTTCTAGACAGGGTCTAGGTATGCATATTTGAGACTTAGCCACTGGCTTGAACCCGAACGTGATTTCGAAGGACACGTTTTGATTCTGAGTTTTAGTATGGGGTCTGGGACCTCCATGGACCTTGCAGCTCCAGGCCTGAGGTTTTGGGCTGTGTGTGCCGAGGGGAAGGGTATACGATAGAGTAGAGGTATACGAGCTATGTCCTTCCATGAAACCTGCCTGCTGGGATCGATCGGCACCGGATGAGATACATAGAGAGGTTCTATTTCACCATGAGATTTTCATGCATCATATCATTCATTGTTTGGGATTCCACCCGTGTTTTTTAGTTATTGATTGTACGCTCTGATAATATGGGATGCCGGAGGGTTTGTTTTGTCTTGATTGCGTTCCTCGATTGTATGGGTGGCCGAGGGACTGTAGTTAGATTCTCGTTACTTATTACAGAATTATTATGTATTACGGGTATAAGTATGGAGTTGGACTCTGCTAGGCTGTTATTTCAGGATTTGAGATTGATATGGTTTGGCTGGTTATTTGTTCTGTTTACCGAGTATGTCTACTTTATCCTTCTCTCCCACTCTTTACGCTCGAGGTTACTGGTATACCGCCCATTTCTAGAACCTACACTTATATATATACTCTTTTTGCAAGGATCCCAGGTGCATCGTCCTTAATTTCACCTGTGCCTGTTGTGTTTTTATATTCTCTATGCTAGCCTTATATGTTATTTTATGTTATCTTCCCTCTGGGCTAGTTCCTGTGTATGTTTCGTTGATTTCTGTGACTGTTTGCTTCTACTCTGTCTACTATTGCTCTTTTACTTTATATCTGCCCAGTCGTCCTATGATACCTAATGGGTACCTTGTGCTTCACATTTGGTGCTCACCCTACCCTCTGCATTTTCTAGTGCATATCCTAGCATGGGCCATCGCTGTTAGCACATCAGAGACTCGTGCAGAGTGCAGTTTTTGGATCATCCAGGCTGAGGGTGAGCTCTTGGCGTTCAGAGCTTGACTTCAGTTATCCTTGGTGTATTTTGTACTCTTATAGTTTCGGAGACATTGTTTATATATGACTTTTGGAACTTTGTACTCCTAATGTAGTTTAGCTCTTATGCGCTTTGATACCTGGTTTTGGGTTTGGCTTAGTTTCCGCATTTATATGTATTACTCTTGTTATCTATTTTCTTCTCCTTATGCCCTTGCTTCCGCTTATTTATCGAATTTTCTGCTTAAACTGTTAGAAGGTAGCTCATTACTAACCGTTCTAGGCTACGGGGATTGGTTTGCCTCTTGGGGTGTTGTAGATGCCATCATGACCGAGAAATCGGATTGTGACAGCTTAGTATCAGAGCTCTAGGTTCATCGGTGTCATTGATATAGGAGTCAATGTCTAGTAGAGTCCTACGGATCAAGGTAGAGACGTCTGTACTCAATCTTCGGGAGGCTATAGTGACATCTTAGGAAAATAGACTGTTCTTGTTCCTTTTTTGTACGTAGTATCCTTTAAAGTTTCTGTAAATCTCACTTATTATGGTTCACTCTTCTGTAGATAGTTCATATGAGATCTTCAGCTTCTAGCGGAGAAGAGCCTCCTGCCCCTGCACCTCTGACTCTAGATGGGGGTCGAGGTGGTAGCCGAAGTAGAGGTAGGGGTCGAGTGCGCCCTAGAGCAGCGACACCTGCTAGAGTTGCTAGAGTTTATATAGATCCTGAGTATGACTACGAACCAGAGTTAGCTCCAGATCAGTGACATGTGGGCTCGGGGATAGCCCAGGCACCACCAGCTGCAGTACCAATTCCAACATCAGTTTCTATGCTAACTTCAGCCCTAGCTTAGTCTTCAGATATTCGGGGTTTGTTACTTCAGCTATTGGGTATGACTGGGGAGCGTCCTTCTGAGACAGCGCAGACATCCGATCCGAGGGAAGCCCTGGGTGTTTAGAGTTTAGGAGCGGAGCCTGCTACTATGGCTCCCCTTGCTGAGGTTGTTCCAGTCCCATTAGTTGCCCAACCTCTTGCTCCTTGCCCTACTATGACAGAGACGGAGCAAAAGGCCTTGGGTAGGTTTCTGAGATTGGCACCGTAGAGATTCGCTGGCACATCGGGTCAGGACCCACATGATTTCATTACCACCTGTGAGGAAATGTTGCACCATTTGGGGTTATAAGAGACTCACGGGGTTGTCTATACTTCATATCAGTTGGAGGGTCCAATGAAGTTATGTTGGAGGGCACAGGTTGCTTGCAGGCCTTCGACATCACCTCTTTTGACCTGGTCTGAGTTCTGTGAGGTCTTTATGGCCAAGTTCCTACCTCAGAGTGATTGAGCACCGTAGGGAGTAGGTTACTCGGCTTATACAGGATTCTATGACTGTCTCAGAGTATAAGACCAATTTTCATTAGTTAGCACCATTTGGAGCTATGATCATTCCTACCGAGACAGACAAGATTTATAGATTTGTTTGGGGGTTATGGAGAGATTTCAGAGAGCCTGCAGAGATATTGGTTGATAGCAGTCAAACATTCCAGGCCATTGTAGATTATGCCCACACAGTTGAGGATTCATGTCATCATGACCCGGGGCCAAAGATAAGAGGCCTCGAGATCAGGGTGGTTACAGTGGTTCTAGGCATAGTAGTAGAGGTTCAGGCCAGTAGGGCTGAGGTTATCAGCTGCAACAGCATCAGGGTCAGTCTAGCCAATTGGTAAAGGCGTCACTTCAGGCTTCTGGTTCCAGTTTGAGCAGGGTCAGAGCAGCCATCAGGGATACAGTGATCAGTCTTCGAGGGGTACAGCTTCTGGGGCATTAGGCTCTGGTGGCCATTTGGGTTCTGCTGGTTCATCCCGACCTAGTAGGTCATTAGGGGCTTGCTATAGTTATGGTGTGGTTTGTCACTTTGCTAGAGATTGCCCCCAACAGGGTACAGTTCAACCAGCAGAGCTATTATGAGCAGTTCAGCCTCCGGCTAGAGGGGGTGGTGGTCAGGCTAGGGGTGGTTCCCCGTATGGCAGAGCAGGTGGTAGGGATGGCGGTTGGGCAGGTAGGGGTCGTCGTCAGTTCTATATGGTCCCTGGGAGACTGGAGGCAGAGGCCTCGGATGCCGTGATCACAGGTACAATTTTTGTATATCGTCAGCTAGCTTATGCCTTGTTTGATCCTGGATCCACTTGTTCATATGTATTGGCCTACTTTCTGCCTTGTTTGGGGTTGGCTAGTAAGCCATTGTCTATCCCTATTTCTGTTTCGACCCCAGTAGGAGATTCTTTAGTAGTGAATCGGATTGTGAGATCCTGTGTGATATCTATTGGTGATTTAGATACTTGGGCTGACCTGATGATACTTGATATGTTAGATTTTGATGTGATACTGGGAATGGACTAGTTATCCCCTTACCGTGCAGTTTTGGATTGCTATGCCAAGACCGTTACCATAGCCGTGCCCGGTGTATCCTCAATTATGTGGCAGGGTTCTATTAGCCATGCACCATCTAGGATCATTTCTTGTCTTCAAGATAGAAAGATGATATCCCGTGGGTGTTTAGCTTATCTAGCATATGTCTGAGATGCTAGTGTTGACCCTACATTTCCTGAGTCTGTTCCTGTGGTTAGAGACTTCCTAGATGTGTTTCCTACCGACCTGCCAGGCCTTCCACTCGAGAGGGATATTGATTTTTCCATTGAGTTAGAGCCAGGCACCAGACCCATTTCTATTCCTCCCTACTGTATGGCTCCTACTGAGTTGAGAGAGTTTAAGGAGAAACTCCAGGATTTGTTAGCTACGAGGTTCATTAGACCGAGTATATCTCCTTGGGGTACTCCTGTTCTCTTCGTGAAGAAGAAGGAAGGGTCGATGCGGATGTGTATTGATTATCGGCAGTTGAATAAAGTGACAGTGAAGAATAAGTATCCGATACCCAGGATTGATTACTTATTTGATCAGCTTCAGGGTTCCACCATGTTTTCAAAGATTGATTTGAGGTGTGGCTACCATCAGTTGAGGATTAGGGCGGAGGACATCCCTAAGACAACATTCAGGACACGTTATGACCACTATGAGTTCCTGGTGATGTCTTTTGGGTTGACTAATGCCCCCACAGCCTTCATGGACTTGATGCACAGGTGCATAGCCCATACTTGGATATGTTTGTGATAGTCTTCATTGATGACATCCTGGTATACTCGAGGAGTAGAGATGAGCATGAGTAGCACTTGAGGACTGTACTTTAGACTTTAAGAGATCATCGGCTTTACGCCAAGTTCTCAAAGTGTGAGTTTTGGTTAGAGTCAATTACATTCCTAGGGCACGTGGTGTCTAAGGATGGGATTAGAGTTGATCCGGGTAAGATTTCTGTAGTTCGTGATTGGACTAGACCTACTAATCCTACCAAGGTTTGAAGCTTTATTGGGTTAGCTGGGTATTACAGATGGTTTATTGAGGGATTTTCTTCCATAGCAGCACCTTTGACTATGCTGACTAGGAATGATGTTCCATTTCAGTGATCCGATCAGTGCGAGGATAGCTTCCAGAGGCTTAAGGCCTTATTGACTTCAGCTCTAGTTTTAGATTTGCAGGTTGAGGGTCAGAGTTTCTTCGTGTATTGTGATGCTTCAGGGGTCGGTCTTGGTTGTGTGCTGATGCAACAGGGTCGAGTGATAGCATATGCATCAAGGCAGCTAAAGGTTCACGAGAACAACTACCCCACTCATGACTTAGAGTTGGCGGCGGTAGTCTTCGCGCTCAAGATCTGGAGGCACTATCTATATGGAGTTCATTGTGAGATATTCACCGACCATCATAGTCTTAAGTACATTACAAGTCAGCACGAGCTGAACTCAAGGCAGAGGAGATGGATTGAGTTGCTGAAGGACTACGATTTCAATATTTTAAACCATTCGGGCAAGGCAAACGTGGTAGCGGATGGCTTGAGTCGGAAGGTGGTGAGTATGGGCAGCCTAGCTTCACTTTCAGTTTCTGAGCGACCGTTGGCCTTAGACATCTAGTCCTTGGCTAGCTATCTGGTTAGGCTTGGATTATCGGATCCCAGTAGAGTTCTTGCCAGTGTTGAGGTTTGCTCTATTCTAGTTGATCAGATTCAGAGTCGACAGTTTGAGGATCAGAGTTTGTGTGACCTTCATGATCAGGTGGTTCGGGGTGAGGCCAGCTGGGCTACTTTGGGTTCTGATGGTATTCTGAGGTTTGATGGATGAATTTGTGTCCCAAGGGTTCGTGATTTGATACAGTTGATACTCCATGAGGCACATTGTTATAGATACTCCATTCATCCTGGCGCAGCAAAGATGTATAGATATCTAAGGCAGCTTTACTGGTGGGGTGGTATAAAGTGGGACGTGGTAGAGTTCATATCTCGGTGCTTAAACTCTCAACATGTGAAGTTCGAGCACATAAGACCAGGTGGTTTGATGCAGTGACTTCCCATTCTTGAGTGGAAGTGGGAAGGTATTACTATGGACTTTGTTGTTGGTTTGCCTCGTACAACTCGGGGTTTTGACTCCATTTGGGTGATCGTTGATAGGCTGACTAAGTCAACACATTTGTTGCCGGTTCAGACTTCCTACGGGGCAGAGAGGTTAACTCAGATCTACATTGGTGAGATTGTACGGTTGCACGGGGTTCCAACTTCTATCATTTTAGATCACGGCACTCAGTTCACATCCCAGTTCTGGAGAGCTATAAAGAGGGATTTGGTTACGGATGTTCAGCTTAGTACTGCTTTCCACCCTAAGACAGATGGCGAGTTTGAGAGGACTATTCAGGTCCTGGAGGACATGCTTCAGGCCTGTGTACTTGACTTTGGAGGTTCATGGGATCAGTTCATTCCATTGGTTGAGTTCGCGTATAATAATAGCTTTCATTCAAGCATTGGCATGGCACCTTTTGAGGCTTTATATGATAAACATTGCAGATCGCCGATTGGTTGGTTTGTTGGGTTGGAGTCCAAACCGCAGAGTACAGACTTATTTAGAGATTCCATGGACCGAGTCCATTTGATTTAGGATAAACTTAGAGCGGCCCAGAGTAGGTAGAAGAGCTACATCGATCGTAGACTTCATGCCTTAGAGTTCAGTGTTGGTGACCGGGTTTTCCTCCGAGTATCGCCCGTGAAGGGCGTGATGAGATTTGGTCGACGAGACAAGCTTAGCCCCAGGTTTATTGGGCCGTTTGAGATTCTATAGAGGGTTGGTAGTGTTGGCTATATATTGGCCTTACCTCTGATGTTTTAAGCTGTTCACCCAGTTTTCCATGTTTTGATGTTGCACCGGTATGTGCCTGATGAGTCTCATGTGTTGCATTGGGATTCAGTTAAGTTGGATGAGAGTTTATCATTTGTTGAGGAGGCGATAGCTATTCTGGCCAGAGATATCAGAAGGTGGAGATCTAGGGAGATTCTGGTTGTGAAAGTGCAGTGGAGGCATCGTCCGGTCGAGGAGGCTACCTGGGAGACCGAGAGTGAGTTGCGTGCTCAGTATCTGCAATTGTTCGAGCCTTCAGGTAATCCCTTCTTCTTGACTTTCGAGGACGAAAGTCTTTTTAGTAGTGGATATTGTGATGACCCTTCCGGTCATCTTAATGTTTTCACATTTATTGTACTGTTAAAGCCTTCCTGTATTGGCCCCAAGTCATTTATGGCTTGCAAGGACCGGTAGTTCAGTGCCCTGGTCGTTCATTTGGTCGTTTTAGCCGTTCGCCTGTTATAGAGCTTTAAACTTAAAATATCATTGACTTTAGTCAACAATCTTAGCTAACATGCTCGGAATTGAATTCTGACAGTTCTGTTAGCTCCGAAGTGATGAGTTTGGTCTAGTTGGACCTTTAGTTGAGGCCTGAGAACGTCCGGTGTGGGGTTTGTGTTGTTTTCTCGGCTTTCAGGCCATTTGGAGCTGAAAGTGTAATTTTAGGTGACTTTCGATGATTGGAGTGTCGGATTCAAAATCCAAGAATTCCATCAGCTCCAGAATGTTGAGTTTGGGCTAGGAAGATGGTTGGTTTGAGTTTCGGGTGAGTCAGACTCATTTCGAGCCTTTGAGTTCCTTTTCGTTAGAGTTGACTTGGGTCAACATTTCTCCAACACAACCTCGTATGGAAGTTTTGTCAATTTCGTTGAGTCTAGAATGTCGTTTCCACTCTATTAGCATTATTGGTTTTTGAATATTGGTTTCCGATTAAGCCCGGAATGGCAAGTTGAATTTTTTTTAAAATTGCAGAAAATTGTAGAAAATCAGCTGCGGCCAGCAGCTATAAATAGCTGGAAATTCGTTTTTCCAGCCACTTCTCCTCACTTTTCTCACTCTAAACTCATTTTTCTCTACCAAAATTGCTCTTGATCATTTCTAATCCTTGGGGAATCAATTGCTTGTGGATTTTTCGTGTTTTTCTGATTCTTGGTAAGTCATCTTCCCCACTTGTTCCTTTTAGCTTCCTTTGAATTTTCTTAATTTCCTCCATTGTTGCCCCTACCTAAGCTTGGAAATTCTTATGTAGTGGCTGCCCCTAGCTCATGCATGCTTTGTGGAAGTAAAGAATTGTCCGTCTCGGCTTGAAATTCCATCTTTGTGGTAAGTAATTCTTGCCCAATTTCCATTTTTATTTTCAAAATTTCCATTCTTTAATCCCCAACTTGGGCGGGCTGGTTTGGTGCCCTTCCCTTGTCCAATTGTGCTCAAATTTGGAGCATGACCTCTTGGAATCATTGGGTTCATCGTGGTTCTTTTCATTTTTAGTTTTGAATTATGGGACCTACGAGCCCACTTTTAACCCGGATATCTACCCGCTATAATTGTAGCAATATGGGTATCGTTAGACTCGTTGTTCTCGCAGCTTGTTGTCAGACGACAGGTAGGTTACGGCTTAACTCCCTAGACTTCACATATATCGGGTAAAATTTTACTAGTTGGCATCCTTGGGTTGGGTTATTAGGTTGGTACCACAGACCTTGACCGCTTTTCCATGATTCATCCTATTTTTTTCCTCCGTTGTGTGTAGTATTCCTATTAGTTGATATATTTATTACCCTAGTGACCCCGTGAGGTCTTGTTGACTCTGGAACATAGAAGGTGCGATTATTGGGAATGTCCGCGAGTCCCGGACATAGAAATATCCTTCTAGGCTGGTTATGCATGTTGAGTAGCTTCAGAGCTTGTGCAGGGCCGTTAGGTTGATTGTGAGCTGTCAGGCAGCTATTTGGGTTGATCATATCATTTCCATGCATATAAAGAGGTTTTCCATGTTCTATTATGTTTTTTGGTTTCGGGCCTATAGAAACTGATTTTCTAAATCTTGCATGGCCCCAGGGGCCCATTTTCGATAAAATTGGATTTGGAAATGATTTGACTTGATACGTGGATCTTCTTGGGGTAAAAAAAGGTTAAAGATATGGTTTTATCATTATTTACTACTATTGATAGACTCGATCAGCTCGGAGTGCTAGATGAGTTTCCTTACTGATTTGAAATGATATTAGGCTCACCAGTCGAGCATCTGAGATGTTTTTACAACTGTTTTAGACCCGGTTGTGCCTGGGCACCCTTGGAAGAGTTTTTGAGACATCTTTTTCACTGTTTTAGTCCTAGACAGGGTTTAAGCATGCATATTTGAGACTTAGCCACTGGCTTGAACCCGGACTCGATTCCAGAGGACACGTTTTGATTCTGAGTTTTAGTATGGGGTTCGGGACCTCCATGGACCTTGCTGCTATAGGCCTGAGGCTTTGGGGTGCGTATGATGGGGGGAAGGGTATACGGTGGAGTAGAGGTACACGAGTTGTGTCCTTCCATAAAACCTGCCTGCTGGGCCTGATCGACACCGGAGGAGGTACATAGAGATATTCTATTTCACTCTGAGGTTTTCATGCATCATATCATTCATTGTTCGGGATTCCACCCTTGTTTGCTGTGTGGTTGATTGTACGCTCCAGTAGTATGGGATGCCGGAGGATTTGTTTTCAATTGATTGCTTTCCTCGATTGTATGGGCGGCCGGGGGACTGTAGCTAGACTCTTGTTACTTATTACAGAATTGTTCTCTATTATGGTTATAAGTGTGGAGTTGGACTCTGCTAGGCTGTTATTTCAGGATTTGAGATTGATATGGTTTGTCTGGTTATTTTTTCTGTTTACCGAGCATGTCTACTTTATCCTTCTCTCCCACTCTTTATGCTCGAGGTTACCGATATATCACCCATTTCTAGAACCTACACTTATATATATATATACTATTTTTGTGAGGATCCCAGGTGCGTCGTCCTTACTTTAACCTGTGCATATTGTGTATATATATTCTATATGGCCTTCTATGTTATTTTCTGTTGTCTTCTCTCTGGGCTAGTTCATGTGTACTTTTCATTGATTTCTGTGACTGCTTGCTTCTACTCTGTCTGCTATTGCTCTTTTACTTTATATGTGCCCAATTGGCCTATGATACCTACTGGGTACCTTGTGCTTCACATTTAGTGCTCACCCTACCTTCTGCATCTTCTGGTGCAGATCCTAGCATGGGCCATCGCCGTTAGCGCATCAAAGACTCGTGTGGGGTGCAGTTTTTGGATCATCCAGGCTGAGGGTGAGCTCTTGGCGTTCAGAGCTTGACTTTAGTTATCCTTGGTGTATTTTGTACTCTTATAGTTTCAGAGACATTGTGTATATATGACTTTTGGACCTTTGTACTCCTGATGTAGTTCGACTCTTATACGCTTTGATACCAGGTTTTGGGTTGTCTTAGTTTCCGCATTTTATATGTATTACTCTTGTTATCTATTTTCTTCTCCTTATGCCCTTGCTTCCACTTATTTACCAAATCTTCCGCTTAAACTATTAGATGGTAGCCCATTACTAACCGTTTTGGGTTACGGGGATTAGTTCGCCTACTGGGGGGTTGTAGGTGCCATCATGACCGAGAAATTGGGCCGTGACACCTGTAACCCTGGATGGAAGGGTGTTCATACCTTGCCAATGGTATGAACAAAGCTGACATGTATCCACTAAAGTTATGTCCACAAGGGACAAGGGTAACTAGCCTAACCTGATAGCTAACCCCCTTTTATACCTATGGTGGCGCCGTAGTTCTGGGACTTGGGGACTGCTACTAAAGGTATCAGCCTAATCTGACAACCAAGCCTTCATCCCCTCATCCGCTCAGTACTAAGTCTACTCCCAACTTAATGTGAGCAATGAAATGCAAGCTTAAGTACTGGATAGCTCAAATACTAATAATTATCTAAGAATGCAACATACATATATACTGAAACATGATAGCATTCTATTCTGGAACATGCCTATATGAATTATCTACCTAGCAAGTATAAATTGTAAATACTGAATTTCAATAAAAGCTAGGGTTACTGGATTTTGTACATGTAACTATACTAATTCTCCAAGAAACATATAATTAATAGCACTTAATCAATAACATTTGAATTGAGAGGAATCCCTAAGTTTTAGGAACCCTAGGTCTGAATATTTCATAAAGAACTGAAGAACTGACTGAATTCTAGGGACCTAATGGGAAAAAGGAACCTACTAGTAAAATCCCACATACCTGGAGAAGAATATATAGAAGAAGTCTTTCGGTTTAGGACTGAGCTTGAAGAAGACCTCTTACTTGTACTTGAGAGAAAACTGTCGCCTCTTTTCTCCCTTTTTCTTTCTAAGTCTGATAATTTTAGGAGAATAGGTGTTTTAGATAGTTTTTGACTAATCAACTAGGCTTAGGATACCCAAAATGACGTAGCTTAGGTTTTAAAAGAGGTAGGAAAAATCTGGAATGCCCCTGGAAATTTTAAAAGAAAGCTGCTGAAATTTGCGACTCAGGTTCCACAGATGGGTTCCATGACTCGTGGGAACTTCCACGGCTCGTGGAACCCTGTCGTGGTTCCTGAGCCTAAAATTTGGGCTACTAAAATTGGGTTCCACAACTTGGGTTCACAACTCGTGGATTCTTCCACGGTCCGTAGAACCCAATCGTGGTTCTCAGAGGATGGCTGGCCTCTGATCTTGTTCCATGACTTGGGTTCATGGCTCGTGGATCCTTTCATGGTCCATAGAACCCAATCGTGGTTCTCAAAGGAATGGCTGGCCTCTGATCTGGATCCACGACTTGGGTTCACAGCTCGTGGATCCCTCCACAGTCCGTAGAACCCAATCATGGTTCTAAGAGAAAATGTCAGTCCTCTGGTCTGATTCAATGGGCACAATCCACGACTCGTGGAAACTTCCACAGGTCATGGATCCAACTCGTGAATCGGCTGACAGTTGAAAATTTTAAATTCTTTCTGGTTTTCTCAGCTGAGTCTAAGCTTGGAAGTTCTTGGGTGTTACATTTGTCATCAGACAACTAGAAAGTGAACTCTTCTCAGAAGTGATTCAAACAATTATTAGTGCCTTCAAATCATGGGACTAATGATGTTAAAGTGATTGAATCATTCTACTTCTCCTTGGATCCATCAAACCAATCAATAATTACTCCATAGAAGGAGGTGATTTCATAGAAAATACCTTATCTTCAGCCACTAAGTTGCTAAACTATGTGGCCAGACATGGTGAGAAATGGAACTCCAAGATGAAATCACTAATGCTGGAGTTTCAAAATTATAAATAATGATTTGAGGAATTTCATTTCTGTGATGAATGCCAAGGCTCAAACCACTTTAAGGAACCTGGTTGATTATGATATAAGGTCCCCCATGCCATGACATTAAATCTAGCGCTTTCCGAGAGGCAACCCGTTGTTTGTAATAATTCTAGTATATGTAGTTAAAATGAAAATAGAAAAAATACAAAAAAATGAGAAAATACTAAAAGTTGTCATGCTATGACCTTAAATAAGACACTTAATGGGATGCAACCCATCCTAATAATGTTTATCAAGACAATGTGCAGGTTCAGGGGTAAAAAACATCATGAAAACAAAGTACACAGATGAAAACACAAAAACATTCTAGACTAGGCATGTTTTAGGTAGCTCCCCATGCGAGCCCCAATAAGAGCCTGTCAGACTCATTGTGTGAGTGGCTAGGACTCGTGCTTAGACTCACTAGATGAGTGGACAAAAACACGACCAAAGGTAAAAGGCCTATGTGGGCCTCACGTCCGTTGAAGCATGCAATAAGGTGTAAAAACATTCAAAATAATTATCATGGATGTTACCTTTCCTATGATAGATATATTAAAACCGTCTTAAGGATCCATTAGTCACCCAATAAACTATAAAGACTAGAATAGTATAAGTATGGGGTGGTCCATGTATGGAGGAATGTTATAGGAGATAGTGGTGTGAAGTTGTGCAAAATGTTTAGAATGGATGAGAGAAGTGTGAGTACCTGAGCTAGCAAATTAAGTATGGGGTCCAAAGACTTCATGTTTACTCAAATTTCTAGCCACATTATATTCTTACAAACTTTTCATACTTTTAGGTACAATGGAAAATCTATAACAAATAGATGGAAAGAAAGGCCTAGTGAGCCAGGGAAGAAAAAGGTACCACACTAGCCAAGCCTTTGGGAGTGGAGACCTGATTAAACCTGTGGTAGCAGCATCACTGACACCGGTCAAAAAGCAATATAGTATCAAATGGGTCAAAGACAATGTTAAAACATGGTTCAAAAAAGTTCACAAAGAAAAGATATTTGGGATGAGGTACCAGTAAATGAGGCTAGGCTACATACAGAATACCCACAAGTATGGACTAGAATCTATGACCTGGGTTTATAGTTTATCTTTTAGGACCCCAGTGAGTGCAACCTTAGCCTCATCTGGGAGTTTTATGCTAATTGGGACCTGGTAGAGGACCCCATAGAGGTCAAGTTGCGAGGCATCCTGATTCGCTTTAGAGATGAGTAGATTTGCAGGATGCTGAGGGCACCAGTTGTTCCTAGTAATCCATTCACTAAGCTTTGTGCATATCCACCGTATCAGGAAATCCGCCACACACTTTTAAAAAATTCACTCTACTGCTAGATGGGTCCAAACAAAGACTAATGGGACATATTGCATTCTCAAAATAAGCCAAGGAGTCCATAATGTGGTTTAAGATTATATCTATTAGGTTATTGCAATGTGAACATACCATAATGTTCACAAGGGATCATGTGGTTTACCATCTGATGATAGGTCAGTAGGTTAATGTTGGTGCTATTATGAAGATGATGATGACGTAGTCAAAAATTGGTGGTGGACAAAGTTTCTTTTTCGATAGGACCTTGACTTGCTATCTTTAGTAGCAACAAGCTATGGAGAAACTGACAGATTTCCACCCTATGAGAGGTGGGGTGTTTGTTGATGTCACTGTTGTGAAGGCACTAGAGGAGATTGGAGGAGTGTCTATGAGTGAGGCTGAGAGGTATGCTAGAGATGACTGTCTCTTAAGATGGGTGTTTGGCATGTTGAGCTTACAACAAAGTCTTAATGCTAGGGAAGCTATGATGGAGGAGATGGCATATCTTGAGGAGTGGTATCCTATCAATGTGTATGCACATCGTTTGTGCAAGATTGGTCCATATTCTGAGGGGCCTCTAGATAATGACATTCTTTATCCGCCAACACCTGTCCGCTCAAATAATATGGATGATGAGATCCTCGATTGCGATAGTGATGAGGGAGACACCGACTTTGCTTCAACTGATTTAGAGAATGATAACTGATGAGTGACCATGGAGTTTATCTTACCTCTCTTTCTTATGGCTTTACTTGTGCCACTGGGAATAGTGACAATCTTTAAGTGTAGGGTGATGGATTAAGAAACTTCCATTCATTTGATATTTAGGTCTGTATATTATGGTGATTCCTAGATTATTATTATTTTGGTCACTTTACTTTAGTTTTAATTTGTTTCTTGCATTATAGGAAGTAATTTTTAATTTTGGTTTGTAATAGTAATTGTAGGATTTCAATACTTTCAGTATTTTATTAATTAATGAATGTACAATTAAACATCTTTATAACAGTCCCTAGTTATAACAATATTTCATTATAATGACCTGATTTTCTTTAGAATTGATTTTTTATGTTATATTTTGCTCCTCTATAATGACATTCTACCTATAACAACAATGACATTCATTATAGCATTACACTTTTTATAAAATTATCCCTCTATAACAGCCATACTATATATATATATATATATATATATATATATATTATAAAAAATATATTATCAATAGTGACAATATAGAACTTGTTGAAGATGTTGGTAGTGTGTCATCACTTATAGATCAAATCCCATCTCATAACATCAATCAAGCAATGAATTCTACCACTTATACGGAGTTTAACGCATTACTTCCAATACTTGAAACATACACTGATGAAGAGATTAAGACACACGTCATTGGAGTGGAAGAACAAGAGACAACGAATGCAGAAGATGAATATAAAAGTGCTTATGAAGAGCCTTAACCTACTTCTACTTGGGGTGAGATAGAAGTGACAATTTTTAAGCTCTTAAAAAACCTTCAAAGAAAGCTATTGAATACTCGTTTGTTGAAAATGTGGACAAAAATCTTTGTCAATTCAAGCGATATACTGTCTTTAAGAGACTAGAATTTATAAAACAACCTACAATTATAGAATTCTTTCATCATACTTGAAATATTTAAATTTTCATTAATTTTAAATGCATATGTTCCTTAGATTTTAATTTTTTTTATCTATACGGTACAACTAGTTATGGATTCTTTAGTAATGTATTCATCTTTTTAATAATGAAATATGAAAATTAATTGAGATTTTAAATTTAACAGGTATTTATTTTCATTTATAACATAAAAAGTATAAAAAATAATTTTTTATACTTTTATTTATAAAAGCTAAATGAGATCTAAATGCCAAATGTCACTATATATGTATAACATCTTCCCGCTATAGCATCCATGGAACTTTCAGACAAACACTGCCACTATAGAGAGGTTCGAGTGTACTAAGTATTATTATTATTATTATTATTATTATTATTATTATTATTTAATATATCATACTAGCAGTTATGTTTTTTGATACAACCCTTTATTTTATTTTAGGTTCTTTTCCGAGGGAGTAATTTAAACCATATATCGCATTTTTTATTTTTTTTATTTTTTATTTTTGATATAAAATGAGAAGAGTAATCCAAACTCCTTAAATAAGCTAGATGCTTACTCTAGATATTCTAAGGCTACCTTAGGTATTTCTCCTTAAAATGTTGAGCATAAAAGGTAGATATTCTAGTTAAGACACGTAAACTCTAAGATTGACTCTAGACAAATAAAAAGGACTTAAAAATATGTTTATTGAATTGAGTTGTATTATTAGGTCGAGAGTTGATAGTGAGCTGGTTTTATTATTTATGTGCCATTGTGTGGTAAGGTTTGCATATTTCCTATTTTGCATAGATATCTTGGATAGTCGCTTAATTAGCCTTTTCCCTTTGTTGATTAACTTTGCATTAATTTGATTCGAAAAGTCCCTAGTGCACTTTAAAGTTAATACTTAAAACTAAAAGGAAGAAGATGGTGAATTAATATGAATTAGTGTCGAAAGTAAAGAAAGGTAGCTAAAGTGGTGCCCAAGTGTGAAAAGAAGTTAGTCGGTGTAGTAAGGTGAGTAAAAATAAAAAGATTAAAAACAAAATATAGAAATTGCTCCTTGCTAACAATGTATTAAATATGGCAAATGCTTAAAAATAAGGGAAGATACAAAGGGAGTGTCAAAGAAAAGTTGAAATTGGTAAACATAAGGAAAAACTATTTGAAAATTGTTCAAAGTTATTGTCTTAAAAGTGCATTAGGAGAGTAGTCACTATTTTGATAAAATATTTTCTACCCATCCCTTAGCTGACATTACAACCAAATATACACCTTTTGATCCTATGTTTTTATTGCTTTTGTTAAAAGAGTATTACACTAAGGGAAAACCTATGATATATCTTGTATGCATGTTAATTCTTTTGTGAGATTTTATCAATTCTCACCTTAGGGATTTTTCTAGCCGCGTACTTATGCCTTTACTCTACTATAACAATGAAACAGGCCATTACACTATGTCATCTTTGTAGAAGTATCTTGATTTCTATTGTTCAATGCACATTGTTTAAGGATTGCTTGCATCTTGAAATGTCTTAGAAATCTAGGTAAACGTATCCTATCGTGCTTGAATTATAGAGTGGAGGCTAAGCTAAAAGTGTTTAGTAGTTGTTTGAGGATGAACCAATGTTAAAGTGTTGGATTGTGTTGTGAGGATAATATACACTTCTTTTTATTATTTTTTTTGCCCACATTTATGCTTTGTACTGTGGATAATTTATCTTAATTCTAGTGGTTTACACTTAATTTTCATGTTTTATCACTTATTTAAGGTGTTTTGTTCGATTTAGGTAAAAAAAAAGCTAAAATAGAACTAAATTGGAGCAAAAATGACAAGATTTCACAAAGAAAAATTTAAGGCAAATCCATAGGGTCATGGAGAGAGTCCCATGGTGAAGGGGGGGGGTTGATTTTTAACGCCTCAGAAGTTTACACTCTGCAGAACATATCCTTGGGTGAGTAGAAGGAGCTCGTGGTGCAAGAAATATTAGCTCACGCTACGAGCCATCAAAATTAAGGAAAAAATTCCCCTTTTCCCAGTCTAACTTGGAGGGCCCATTTAGGTGTTTCTAAATATTAAAAATGCCCCTCCAAGGTCATTTTTTTGCAGAGGAAGATGATTGTAAAAGCACATATCTAGTTCAAAGTCACAACTCTCATAAGGTTACTTCTTAAACTCTTTACTTAGAATTATTCATCATTTACTTTAATTCTTGCTTTGTAATCAAATTATGAGTGACTAAAAGCCCTCTATCTAGGTTTGTCGCCATAGTATACACATCATAGTTTATATATAGATTGTTATTGAGGAATCTACCATTATGTTTTGTTCTCTGAATCTTATGCTTATTATTTTATTATTTCACAACCAATAAGATAAATGGATAATTTTTAGAGGAATTCGTGAGATAGAGACTAGAAATAGAATGTAGAAGGCTAATTTGGATAGACAATGTAATGACCCTCTAGGTCATTTCTTTTATTTTTGTGCTCTTTCTACGTTTCGAGCTTTCTCACAATGTCTATAGGTTATTTATGACTTGCCGAAACTGACAGTTTTGTTCCTGGGCTGTTCGTTTGTGTTTTAAGCTCATTTTCCTATTTTGTAATAGTTAAGGCTAGTAGAGTTGACCTTGTTTAACACTCGGAGAAGACATTCTTGGATGGAAAATCTGTTAGCTTTGTTAGCTCCAAAATATTGATTTTAGGCTAGAGGGACCTTTGGTTTGGGTCTCGAGGCTTATGGACTCATTCTGGACTATTGGGTTCTATTTTGGTGGAAGCTAGTTTAGGGCATGGGGCCCACTTTTCATTTAAACAATCTTCATTGGGAATTTTTCCAATTCCATTGAGTATGAAATGTCATTTTTAGTAGGGTAGCATGTCTGATTTGTGTTCACAAAGTTCCAAATGAATCCCGAGGTTGCGGTCAGAGTTTTTGGTTATGTGTTGTCACAATTGGTGCTGCTGGTATCTAGTATTGTGCACCTGCATTCCTGGGGGTGCACCTGCGCTGTCACCCCTGCGGTCACTGATATGTTAGTAATCTACCAACTTATTGAACCTTTACTCATGAATTATTACCATGTTTTGATGCGAATTAGAGGTACTTATTGTCTTTATTGATTTAAATACAGGTACTCTTTGTCAACTGAAAAAATCAAAGGAATTGAATCCAGCTTAAAATGAAGTAAAAACATGAATGTGATCAAAAAAGGGAAGAATCGGTGAGGAGATGCAAGATAATGTGCGAGCCAGAAAGAGGCACCTGTATTTTGCAGGTGCCATCACATATGGAAGATCAAAAACTGCCTGAGCAGTTACCAATATGCGAGCCACATAATGCGATGGGCGATCTCCCTCCCTTTTGCACCTGAATCGTACAAGATGATGGACTCCACTACTTTAAGAGAAAGGCGCCTGCGATCCACAAAATTCAAAGTGCAATTACAGGTGCCGTCGCACGTCAATCGCACAAGCCTTGAAGGGAATTCTTGTCCAAGTACATATGACATATTTCGGAAGGTTCTAAAATCCTTTTTGGAGTGTGTACATAAGAGATAATTCAGTTTTTACTTTCCCCAAGGAAGAGCATTGAGAGTACACTTTCTCTTTTCTTCTTCCTCATTGAAAAACACAGATTTGTAAAGATTTGGAGCTTGGAATTGAACTTAGCTTTCAATATGTATGGAATTTTGGGAAACCCATTTGGTATCTTCTCTTGTTCCTATAATATGAGTTGCTAAATTTTATTCTAGCGATATGTGAATGATGGGTGTTTGAATTTGGATATGGGTATTGATTAATTGTGCTTATAATTAATTATTTAGTATGAGTCTATTGAATTCTTCATGGTTTAATCATAAAATTGATGGTTGTAAACATTGATTGAGTTTACTAATTTTTATACTTGCTTGAAACAGGAGTTCATAAATTGGGTAAAAATTCAATAGCAGGGATTTGGGATTTCCACCATAGATTTAGGCTAGAAATAGCTTGATCGAAGGAATTCCCATCTAAGAATCAAAGCTAGAAATAGTTTAATTCACCCAAGTATTAATTGGTTAGTTAATGTAAAGCTATGGTGCTTGAGAAAAGACCATGGTACATATGTTTGAAGGGTCGAAAGACTACAAAATATACCTCGAACCAAGCTACCCATACCTTTAATTAAAAGTTTTCATGATTAATCAATTCCCTATCCCATTATAGAACCCCATCGGAAGCATACCCCTAGTATTCCTTCTCTTGATCATCAAATTGTGTTTACGTTGTTCTCGTGTTGAAATTGTGATTCGTTAATTCCCAAACCTTTTCCCCTAACTTTTACTTTTGTTTGCTTGAACACATACTCGCTCTAGTGATTGTTATTTGATAATTGATTGGCTATTCATCTTCACATTCTTCATGGATATGACCCCAACATCCATTGGGTTATTATTGTTTTGAACGACGATCGTTACCACCTCCTTCAGGAGAGTGTTTTTGAACGTCATTAGTCACTAGCCGCACTTGCGGCCCTGGGTGATGTTGGCATGGGGTGACCCTGCACTCCTTTTTGTTGTGCCTGTAGTGCCGCCCCTGTGACATGTTCTCCACACCAGCGGGGGTTCAGTTGACCACTGCCTCTGTGGTATTTTGGGCACCACATTGATGCCGCACCTATGTCATTTTGATCGCAGGTGTGCCGATCACTGGTAGATAAATTATCTTCTTATCCTTCATTTCATTTTCCAACTCATTCCTCCATTGATAAAGATCGGCTAAGGAGAGAAATCATCTATTTTCATTGATTTTTATGTCCTATTGAGGTGATTCTCTTTCGTTCTAGTCATCGTCTTGACATTATTTCTGAATTCTTGATTAAAGTGGGTTTCGAGGCTATTTTGGGCCCCGAGATGAGCCTCATTTGTGCTCAAACTCTGGGCATGGGTTTATAAACCCACTGTGAGCATAATTGTGAAATTTGTTTTTCAATCTGTCGCGTAGGCCCCAAGGTTCATTTTTGACCTGATTTTTGACTTGAATTTTTGGTATAGTAATATGGGTGTCATTCTTCTTATCTTGACACCTGGATTGTATTCTTGATAGCGTGGCTCCATTCTGAGACTGTTTAGAAAGGAAAGGCACATGAGTGCAGTTCGTGTTTGCAATTTGGCCCCGAGGTAGGTTACAGTTCATTTTCATTAGACTTGGCTTAGTTAGATTTTATATTTTATAAATTATTAGAATGTTAGGTAGGATCTTAGGGTAGTAATAGGCTTAAATCCTGTGATTATATAAATTGGCCATTTCGGGACCGTAGATTAGAATTATACTGCTTATCCTAAGTTTAGGAGCTTGTAGAATTGCTGTGCTAGCCTAGAATTCTTAGAATGCTTTTAGGAGGTCTTAGAGGTAGAGTCTCAGTGATTGTCATAGTTATTTTCTGCTTGTTCAGTTTATTTTTATCATTATTGTGTAACTATTAGCCCGAGGCCATAGCTTTGAGCTGGACAGAGTTCCACATAAGTACCTTGTTTGGAGGGTACCCTTGCCCTATTCCTTGGTTTTTATTTTGTTCTTAATTGAGTGTGCACTGTATGTACATATATACTTATCCTTTTTGGTGATCATAAGCATGGCACATAAATAAGTTTTGTAAGGGAAATGTTTGGCTCCTGGGTTAAAAAGAAACTTTTCACTCTTACCATGCATTTCAAACTTTTAAAAGGGTTTGTACCACTTTACTATTAATTTTGGATTTTTGAAACTAGAAGCCTCATTTTCCACTAACTTGAGCTTCGGGGAGAGCATTTGTTATTTTATCATCCGTCTGATGTAAGATTCCAGACTTATATTTTACTTATCATGTGATTGATGTAAGATTCCAAACTTAAATTTACTTATTGTGTGTTCGATATAGGATTCCAAACCCACACATGCATTGGACTTATACTGCATCGCATGGATTTCACATTGCATCGTGATGGTTCCTGGCTTGTACTTTACCATGGTTGTCTACTTCTTTCTTCTTTATTATTATTATTATCTCTATTATCTATCTAGATTATTTCTATACTCCATTGATACCTAGATTTTTTGGTGGATCCCTGTAGTTAATTTACTTTCCAGTAGTTTATTTTATATACTATCTTTCTGAGCTCGATCGGCCTATGGTGCCTACTAGGTACCCATTATTTTAGTACTCATACTACACTCTGTATCTTTTTCTGATAAAACACCTAGTACAAGCCACCCTCTTAGATCCTCCAATCATTCGTGGCCAGCTGCTATTTGGATCATGGTGAGCTCTCGATGTTTTGGAGACTTTTACTACTTTCCATCTACCTTTCTGTCTATATTTTGTATTTTGGATAGACATAACTTGTTGTATAGATATTCCGTACCTTAGAAACTCTTGTATCAGTGACACCAAGTTCGTGGTTGGTTCTTGTGTATATATTGTCTTCTCGGTCACTTTAGAGCCATTTTATATATTTATTATAGTTGGTATGTATCTATACTATTGGCCATTATTTCCATATATTTTCTCTTTCATTTTTCTTATTTATATTGTATTATTATCTTACGCATCTTTGGGTTGGCTTGCTTATTTGGGGATTATATAGGCGCCATTACAGCCCAATTTTGGGTCGTGATAGAGTGGTATCAAATATATAAGTTTACCGGTCTTGCCAGTACAAGAGCAAAGTGTCTAGTAGAGTCTCGTGGATTGGTATGATGATATTCGTATCCTATCTGCGAGAGGCTATAGGGAATTCCTAGAAAAGATTCCATCTTGTTTGATTTCTTATCGTGCATCCTTGACCTTATCAACTTCTAAGTATCTTTTGTTTCACTCTTTCTCATATGGTTCAGAAGAAATCAGCAGCAGGTGAGGACGAGACCTCTGTACCTATAGTTAGAGCCCCAACTAGGGGACGGGGTAGAGGTCGACCTCGAGGTCCAAATAGGGGATAGGTTGCGATGCTAGCTCAGGCCCACACTAGGTTACCATCACCAGAGCCTGATATTGGGGTTGAGGAGGTACAGTATCAGCTGGAGGGTATGGGGCCAGTCTAGCATCTCGTGGGTTTTGTGGCTACTCTAGTGCTACAGGACACTTTGGTTGGCTTGCTTGGGTTCCTTGAGGGTATGTGTCAGCCAGCAGCTTCGCCCGATACTTTGATTGGTTCTCAGGTCAAAGACGAGGCTCAGACTTCAGCCCAAGCAACATCACATAGTTCAGGAGTGCAGCCTGCTACTGCAGCTCCTCTATTAAAGGTATTGCCAATTCCTACTATTATCCCGCCTATTCCAGCTAGGCCTGTTATATCTTCGGAGGAGCAAAATATGCTTTGTAGGTTTTTGAGGTTTGGTTCCCCAAGGTTTTCAGGTGCTCCTAGGGAGGATGCGCATGAATTTCTGACTAGTTACCAGGAGAGGTTACATAATCTTGGGTTGGTCGAGTCTCACGGAGTTGATTACACCGCAATTCAGCTGGATGGTCTAGAAAAACTGTAACACCCAGGTGTTTTAAGGTTGTCCTTCGTCCAGTATCAAAGGCTTACGAGCCTAAATTTGAGAATTTTATTAACAATCGCGCGAATTCAGAATGTGTGATTTGAAATTTGAGTTTGGTAAAAAATTATATTTTTATTGCCTTCCTAAAATGTCTTAATATTTATGAAACAAAGTATTTTGTGTGAGTATTTATTTTATAAGAGTTTGATAAATTATTAATATTTTAACAGAGATAGTAAGTTTAGTTATGTTTGAAAAGTTATAATTATATGAGGTAGGCCTTATTCGACATAATATTTTATTATTTGTAGTATATGTAAAAGTTATATATATTTTATCGCGGTCTTATCTAATACCCAAATATTTATATATAATGGGATCAAAATGAATATAGAGTTGCCACCCCCAATTTCACGTGGAAGTGGAAGGAATATACGACATTAGGGGAATTTATTAGTGGTACCAATTCATTTTATAACATTCCTTTCCATTTAAGCAACTTTAAACCATTTATAGGCGTTAGCTGCAATGATTTAACATATATTCATGAATTTCAACATTCCTGTTTCATTACTTCTTCTTACCAAATTGTGAATTTAAAGCTGCTGCATATAGAAATATATACGGCTTATGCACGTTGGGGAAAAAATAGAGTAATAGGAAAATATTTTGACATTTTATTTGATTATCGAGAGAAAATTGATTATCTACGTCAAGTTATTCAATTTTGGATTCTAGGTATGTCAAGGTTCTTTTTTTTTGGCATAATTCCTTAAGCTTTGAAATTTTCGTGTCTAGCAGGCTATCAAAGAATATTGTGAGATGTCTCTCAATTATTGTTGTTATTATTTTTGTTAAAAAAAACTCATATCCGGTGATGTTGGTTTCGTGTTAAGTTGGAAGCAAAATGTGGTGTATATATAGTTGTGGTTATTGGATTATGGTGATAGTCGGGTTAATCATAGTGGGTTGTGGTACGGAGGAGGTACAATGGTTATTGAGTACTTGGGGGGATATTTATTAAGTTTGTATTGTATTATGTGCTGCATATTGTTTTATGTTTTGTTATATTTTATGATTGCGATTGCCTAGAGGGCTCAAGAAAACCTGTAAGGTGTGAAACCTATCTGCATTGTTGAGCTCGTGGCTCTGTGAAGACCTGTAAGGTGTGAGACCTTTCCGCATGGTCGAGCCCATGGAATTATGAGGACCTGTAAGACATGAGTATTTTTCCACATGACCTCCTGTGATGACCCTTTTGGTCATCTTTGCATTTACGCATTTATTGTACTATTAGAGCTTTCCTATAGCTGTACCAAGTCATTTATGGCTTGCTGGGACTGATAGATCGGTGCCCTGGTCATTCGGTTGATTGTTTTGCCCTTTTTCCTGTTTTAGAGCTTCAACTTAGAATATCATTGACTTTAGTCAACATTCTTAGCTAACGTGCTCAAAATTGAATTCTGGCAGTTCTATTAGCTCCGGAGTGTTGAGTTTGGTCTAGTTTGACCTTCAATTGAGGCCTGAGAACTTCCGTATAGGTTTTGTGTGGTTTTCTCTATTTTCAGGCCATTTGGAGTTGAAATTGTAACTTTGAGTGACCTTTGATGATCGGAGTGTCGGATTAGAAATCCGACAATTCCTTCAGCTCTGGAATGATGAGTTTGGGTTGGAAAGGTGGTTGGTTCGGGTTTCGGGTGAGCCAGACTCATTTCGAGCCTTTAGTTCCTTTTCATTAGTGTTGACTTGGGTTAACTTTTCTCCGAAATGACCTTATATGGAAGTTTCATCGATTCTGTTGAGTCTGTAACATTGTTTTCACTCTATTAGCATTATTGGTTTTTGAATATCAGTTTTCTATTATTCCCGAAATGCCCCGTGGAGTTTTTCAATTATCAAAAAATGTTGCAGGCCAGGCCTTCAGCGCCATCGGCGCTGGCCCAGCGCGATCGCTCTCAAGTGCGTTTTGGATGGCCTGCACGATTGCGCTGCCTGGGCACCGTTGGCACTGGCCAGTTCCCTGCAACTATATATTTCTTTGTGTTAATTTTTCCAGCCATTTTCTCCCAAATTTCTCAGTCTAAAAACATTTATACACTCTCCTAAATTGCTCTTGATGAGTTCTAGCCTCGGAAATTGATTGTTCAACGTTGATCCATAGTTCTTCACTTGGTAAGCTTTCTTCCCCAAACTTGATCGTTTTCTTCTTTCCTTTAAATCCACCATTGTTGCTCATTTCAAAAGCTTGGAAAATTGTGTAGTGGCTGCCTCCTAGCTCGTGCATGTTCGTGGGTTTGAAGAATTCTCCGTATTGGCTTAAATTCTATCACTTTGGTGAGTAATTCCTTGTCTAATTTCTGATATTTAGTCTTGAAATTCCATCTCCAAACCCCAACTTGAGCGAGCTGTTTTGGCACCCTTCTCTTGGCCAATTGTGCTCAAATTTAGAGCATGCCTTCTTGGCATCGTGGTGGTAATCGTGCCCTTTTTCATTTTTGGTTTTGGGTTGTGGGACCCGCGGGCCCGCTTTTGACCCAAATTTTGACCTGGCTACAATTGTAGCGAGATGAGTATCATTAGACTCGTCTTACTATATTATTGATGTTTTTGATAGTTTGACCATCGTTCGGGATCTCTCAGAGTGATTTGGTCTTGGACGTGTCGTTCATGCAGCTTGTCATCGGACGACAGGTAGGTTATGGTCTAAACTCATAGACTTAGCATATATTGGATAAAATTGTACTATCTGGCATCCTTGGGTTGGGTTATTAGGTTGGTACCGCAGACCTTGATCGCTTTATTCATGTCCGACCTACTTTCCTTCCCTTGATGTTTGTAGTACTCGCTTGATACATTTTATTCACCCTTGTGGTCCTGTGAGGCCTTGTTGACTCTTGAACATAGAAGGTGGGTTATTGGGAATGTTCGCTAGTCCCAGACATAGAAACATCCTTCTAGGCTGGTTATGCTTGCTGAGTAGCTTTGGAGCCTGTACAGGGCCAATAGGTTGATTGTGAGTTGCTGGATGGCTATTTATGTTTGATCATATCATTTCCATGCATATAAAGAGGATTTACCCATATTTTACTATGGTTTTGGCTTTGGGCCTACTAGTATTGTCTTTCTAAACTTTGCATGGCCCTGGGGGCTCGTTTTCGATGGAAATAAATTGGAAATGGTTTGACTTAACTTGTGAATCTTCTTGGGGTAAACGGAGGTTATATTATGATTTCTACCACTAGTTTTCCCATTAATGCTAGACTCGGCAGGGCCGGGGTGCTAGTTGAGTTTTCTACTGATTTGGGGTGATTTTTAGTCTCGGTCAGACCGAGCACCTGAGATGACTCTCTACTATTTTAGACCCGATTATGATCGGGCACCCTTGGAGAGGTTTTTGAGACATCTTTTCACTACTTTAGTCCTGGACAGGGTCTGGGCATACATATTCGAGACTGGGTCTCTATCTTGAACTCAGACTTGCTTCCGGATGACATGTTTTGATACTGAGTTTTAGTATGGGGTTCGGGACCTCCATGGGCCTTGGCATCCAGGCCTGGGGATTTGGGCTGCATATGCCAGAGGGGGTGTATACGGCAGAGTAGAGGTATACGGGCAGTGTCCTTCTATGGAACCTACCTACTGCGCCTGATCGGCACTGGAGAAGGTACATACAGAGTTTCTATCCAACCCTGAGGTTATCATGCATCATATCATTCAATTTTTGAGGCTCGACCCTTGTTTGATGTTTGTTGAGTGTACGCTCTGGTTGTATGGGCGGTCGGAGGGTTTTGTTTTCACTTTTTTGTGTTTCTCAGTTGTATGGGCGGCCGAGGGACTAGATGTAGTCTCTTGTTACTTTATCTTGGTGTTATCCCTCTGTTACGGTTATGCTTATATGATTATATACGACTAAGTTGTTACTTGTTGGATTTGAGATTGGTATGGCTAGTTGGGTTATTGATTCCTGTTTTTGAGCATGCCTATCTTTACTCTCCTTCTCCCTTCCTTGTACTTGAGGTTACCGGTATTCCGTCCATTTCTTAAAATTAATATGTATATACTATTATTGCAAGGATCCCAGGTGCGTTATTTCTTGCTTACACCTGTGCCTGTTGCGTATATATATATTCTATTTGTTAAGCTTGTATGTTGTTCTATTGACTTCCCTCTGGGCTAGTTCCTGTGTACTTTTCATTTATTTCTGTGACTACTTGCTTTTATTCTGTCTGTTACTATGCTTTTATCTTATATGTGCCCAGTCGGCCTATGATACCTACTGGATACCTTATACTTCGTATTTGGTGCTCATACTACACTCTGAATCTTCTGGTGCAGATCCTAGTGTGGGCCACCACCGTTAGCTCTTGGAGACTCATGCGAGGTGCTATTTTGGTGATATTCTGGACTCAGGGTGAGCTCTTGGCGACTGGAGCTTAGCTTTTAGTTATCTTTTGATTATGTACTCTATTTCTACTCGGAGATAGCTTTGTGTATATTGTGTTGGACCCTTGTACTCCTTATGTAAATCCAACTCTTATATGCTATGATACCAGGTTTTGGGTTTGGTTTAGCTTCCACATTATTTATACTATTCTTCTTATCTATTTTCTTCATCTTGTTCCCTTGCTTCCGCATATTAAACTATTCTTCCACTTAGATTGTTAGATAGTAGCCCATTACTGACAAATCCAGGCTGCGAGAATTGGTTCGCCTACTGGGGGGGGGTTGTAGGTGCTATCATGACAGAGAAATCGGGTTGTGATAGCTTGGTATCAGAGCCCTAGGTTCACCGGTGTCATCGGTATAGGAGCCAATGTCTAGTAGAGTCCTGCGGATCGAGGTAGAGACGTCCGTACTCAATCTTTTGGAGGCTATAGTGACATCTTAGGAAAAATTGGACTTTTCTTTTTTCTATCTCATGTGTAGTATCCTTGAAAGTTTCTGGAAATCTGACTTACTCTAGTTCACTCTTCCGCAGATGGTTCGTACGAGATCTTTAGCTTCTGGCGAAGGAGAGCCTCATGCCCCTGCACCTCCAACTCCAGCTAGGGGCCGGGGTAGTCATAGGAGTAGAGGTAGGGGTCATGGATTCCCTTGAGAAGCGACACCAGCTAGGGCTGCTAGAGTTGAGGTAGAGCCCGAGTATGACTACGAGGCAGAGTTCGCTCCAGAGCAGCAGTATGTGGGCTCGGGGGTACCCCATGTGCCACCAGTTCCAGCACTAGTTTCTGTGCTAGCTTCAGCACCAGTTCAGTCTTCGATTATTAGGGGTTTACTTGTTCATCTATTGGGTATGATTGGAGAGAGAACTTCTGAGGTAGCATAGACACCCGCTCAGGGGGCTGCCCTGGGTGTTCAGAGTTCAGGAGCATAGCCTGCTACTATGTCTCCCCATGCCGAGATTATTACGATCCCTTCAGTTGCACAACCTCTTGCTCCTCGCCCAGCTATGACAAATTAGGAGCATAAGGCTTGGGGTAGGTTCTTGCGATTGGCACCACTGAGGTTTGCTGGTATATCGGGTCAAGACCCACATGACTTCATTACTACCTGTGAGGAGATGTTACACCATCTAGGATTACTAGAGACTCACGGAGTTGGATATACTATGTATCAGCTGGAGGTCCAGTAAAGTTATGATGGAGGGAACAGGTTGCTTGCAGATCTTCTACATCGCCTCCTTTGACCTGGTCTAAGTTCTATGAGGTCTTTATGGCCAAGTTCCTACCTCAGAGTGATTGTGAGCATTGCAGGGAGCAGTTTACTCGGCTTATGCAAGATTTTATAAATGTCTCAGAGTATGAGACCCGTTTTCATCATCTAGCACCGTTTGGAGCTATGATCATTCCTATCGAGGCAGATAGGATTCACAGATTTGTATGGGGTTTAAGGCCAGAGATTAGGCAGCCAACTGAGATATTGGTTGCTAGTGGTCGATCATTTCAGGCTATCACAGACTATGCCCATACTATAGAGGACTTATAGCGACATGATCAGGGGGCCAGAGATAAGAGCCCTCGACATCAGGGTGGCTATAGTGGTTCCAAACATGGTGGTAGAGGTTCAGGCCAGTGGGGCTGGGGTTATCAGCAATAGCAGCACCAGGGCCAGTCCAGCCGATCGGTTCAGGATTCACTTCAGACTTCCGCTAATACCCAGTTCAAGCAGGGTCAGAGCAGCTATCAGGGCTATAGCAGTCAGTCTTCGAGGGGTACAACTTCTGGGGCATCAGGCCATGGTGGGTATATGAGTTCTGCTAGTTTATCCAGACAAGGTAGGTCGTCAGGGGCTTATTTTACTTATGGCATAATTGATCATTTTGCTAGAGATTCCCCCATCAGGGTACAGGGCAGCTGGCCAATCCTTTACGAGTATTTTAGCCTTCAGCTAAAAGGGGTGGTGGTCAGGCTAGGGGTGGTGCTCTACGTGGAAGAACAGGTGGTAGGGATGGCAGTTGGGTAGGTGGAGGTCATAATCAGTTCTATGCGGTCCCTGGGAGACCGGAGGCAGAGGCCTCAGATGCTATGATTACAAGTACAATTTCTGTATGCCATCAGTCTGCTATGGCTTAATTTGATCGTGGATCCACTTGTTCATATATATCTGCCTACTTTCTACCTTGTTTGGGGTTGGCTAGTGAGCCATTGTCTATTCATGTTTCTATTTCTGTTTCGACCTCAGTAGGAGATTCTCTAGTAGTGGATCGGATCGTGAGATCTTGTGTGATATTTGTTGGTGATTTGGACACTTGGGCTGACTTGATAATACTTGATATGTTGGATTTTGATGTGATACTGGGAATGGATTGATTATCCCCTCACTGTGCAGTTTTTGATTGCTATGCCAAGACCATTACCATAGCCATGCCCGTTGTATCCCCGGTTGTGTGGTAGAGTTCTATTAGCCATGCACCGTTTGGGATCATTTCTTGTCTTTGAACTAGCAAGATGATATCCCATTGGTGTTTAGCTTATCTAGCATATGTTCGAGATGCTAGTGCTGACTCTTCGCCTCCTGAGTCTGTTCCTGTGGGTAGAGACTTCCTAGATGTGTTTCCTACCAACCTGCCAGGCCTTCCACCTGGGAGAGATGTTGATTTTTTCCATTGAGTTAAAGCCGGGCACCAGGCCCATTTCTATTCCTCTCTACTGTATGGCTTCTGCTGAGTTGAGAGAGCTTAAGGAGAAGCTCCAGGATTTGTTAGCTAAGGGGTTCATTAGACCGAGTCTGTCTCCTTGGGGTGCTCCTGTCCTCTTTATGAAGAAGAAGGATGGGTTGATGTGGATGTGTATTGACTATCGACAGTTGAATAAGGTGACAGTGAAGAATAGGTATCCGATGCCAAGGATTGATAACTTGTTTGGTCAGTGCCAGGGTTCAGCCATGTTTTCAAAGATTGATTTGAGGTCCATCTACCATCAGTTGAGGATTAGGGTGGAGGACATCCCTAAGACAACATTCAGGACACGTTATGGACACTATGAGTTCCTGGTGATGTCTTTTGGGTTGACTAATTCCCCCCACAGCCTTTATGGATTTGATACATAGGGTGCTTAGCCTGTACTTGGATATATTCATGATAGTCTTCATTGATGACATTCTGATATACTCGAGGAGTAGGGACGGGCATGCACAACATTTGAGTACTGTACTTCAGACTTTGACAGATCACCGGCTTTATGCCAAGTTCTCAAAGTGTGAGTTTTGGATCGAGTTAGTTACATTCCTAGGGCAAGTGGTGTCTAAGGATGGGATAAGAGTTGATTCGGGTAAGATTTCTGCGGTTTGTGATTGGCCGAGACCTACTACTCCTACTGAGGTTTGCAACTTTGTTGGTTTGGCCGGGTACTACAGACGGTTCATTGAGGGATTTTCTTCCATAGCAGCACCCTTGGCTATGCTGACTAGGAATGATGTTCCATATCAGTGGTCAGATCAGTGCGAGGATAGCTTTCAGAGGCTTAAGGCCTTATTGACTTCAGCTCTAGTTCTAACTTTGCTGGTTGAGGGTCAGAGTTTCTCCATGTATTGTGATGCTTCAAGGGTCAGTCTAGGTTATGTGTTGATGAAGTACGGTCAAGTGATAGCATATGTGTCGAGATAGGTGAAGGTTCACGAGTGCAACTACCCCACTCATGACTTGGAGTTGGTGGCAGTATTCTTCGCGCTCAAGATCTTGAGGCACTACTTATATGGAGTTCATTGTGAGATATTCACCGATCATTGTAATCTTCAGTACATTACGAGTCAGCGGGAGCTGAACTCTAGGCAGAGGAAATGGGTTGAGCTACTGAAGGACTATGATTTCACTATTCTATACTATCCAGGCAAGGCAAATATGGTAGCGGATGCCTTGAGTCGGAAGGCGGTGAGTATGGGCAGCCTAGCTTCACTTTCAGTTCTGAGCGATCATTGGACTTGGACATCCAGTCCTTAGCTAACCGATTAATTAGGCTTGACTTGTTGGATCCTAGAAGAGTTCTTGCCAGTGTTTAGGTCCGTTCTACTCTAGTTGATCAGATTCAGAGCTGACAGTTTGAGGATCAGAGTTTGTGCGACCTTCATGATCAGGTAGTTCGGGGTGAGGCCAACCAAGATACTTTGTGTTCTAATGGTATTCTAAGGTTTCATGGTCGACTCTGTGTTCTGAGGGTTGGTGATTTGATGCAGTTGATACTCCGTGAGGCATATTATTCTAGATACTCCATTCATCCTGGTGCAACGAAGATGTATAAAGATTTGAGACAGCTTTACTAGTGGTGTGGTATGAAGTGGGACATAGTGGAGTTTGTATCTCGGTGCTTGAACTATCAGCAAGTGAAGTTCGAGCACATGAGACCAGGTGGCTTGATGCATCAACTTCCCATTCCTGAGTGGAAGTGGGAAGGCATTACTATGGACTTCATTGTTGGTTTGCCTCATACTTCTCAGGTTTTTGATTCCATTTGGGTGATTGTGGATCCACTGACTAAGTCTGCCCACTTTTTCAGGTTTAGACTTCCTACGATGCTGAGAGGTTAGCTCAGATTTACATTCATGAGGTTGTTTGGTTGCACGGGGTCCCAGCTTCTATTACTTCAGACCGCAGCACGCAGTTCACATCTTAGTTTTGGAGAGCTATACAGAGGGATATGGGTACTGAGGTTTAGCTTAGTACCGCTTTCCACCCTCAGATAGATGGCTAGTCTGAGAGGACTATTCAGGTCCTGGAGGACATGATTTGGGCTTGTGTACTTGACTTTAGAGGTTCATGGGATCAGTTTATGCCTCTGGCCGAGTTTGCTTATAATAATAGTTTCCATTCGAGCATCGGCATGGCACCTTTTGAGGCCTTGTATGGTAGGCATTGTAGATCGCCAATTGGTTGGTTTGATGGGTTAGAGTTCAGACCGCAAGGTATAAATTTGGTTATAGGTTCCTTAGACCGAGTCTGTTTGATTCAGGATAGACTTAGAGCAGCCCAGAGTAGGCAGGAGAGCTATGTTGATAGTATATTTCATGCCTTGGAGTTCAGTGTTGGTGACTTAGTTTTCCTTCGAGTATCGCCCATGAAGGGCATGATGAGATTTGGTCGGCGGGGCAAGCTTAGCCCTAAGTTTATTGGGCCATTTGAGATTCTACAGAGGATTGGTAATGTTGCCTACATATTAGCTTTGCCTTCGTTGTTTTCAGCTGTTCACCCAGTTTTTCATGTCTCGATATTGCGCCAGTATGTGCCAGATGAGTCTCATATGTTTCATTGGGATTCGTTCAGTTAGATGAGAGTTTGTCATTTGTTGAGGAGCCGATAGCTATTATGGCCAGAGATATTAGGAGGTTGAGATCTGGAGAGATTCTGATTATGAAAGTTCAGTGGAGGCATCATCCAGTTGAGGAGGCTACTTCAGAGACCAAGAGTGAGTTGCGTGCTCAGTATCAACAGTTGTTCGAGCCTTCAGGTACTCCCTTCTTCTTGACTTTCGAGGATGAAAGTCTTTTTAGTAGTGGATGTTGTGATGACCCTTCTGGTCATCTTTGTGTTTACGCATTTATTGTACTATTAGAGCTTTCCTGTAGCGGACCTAAGACATTTATGGCTTGATAGGACCGATAGTTCAGTGCCTTGGTCATTTATTTGGTCTTTTTGACCTTTTTCCTGTTTTAGAGCTTCACTTAGAATATCATTGACTTTAGTCAACATTCTTAGCTAACGTGCTCGGTATTGAATTTTGACAGTTTCATTAGCTTCAAAGCATTGAGTTTAGTCTAGTTGGACCTTTAGTTGAGGCCTGAGAACTTTCGGTATGGGTTTTGGTGGTTTTTCTGTTTTTAGGCCATTTGGAGTTGAAGGTGTAACTTTGGGTGACTTTTGATGATCGAAGTATCAGATTCAAAATCCGATTATTCCATCAGCTCCGGAATGATGAGTTTGGGTTGGTAAGGTGGTTGGTTTGGGTTTCAAGTGAGCCAGACTCATTTCGAACCTTTGAGTTCCTTTTCGTTAGTGTTGACTTGGGTCAACATTTCTCCAAAACAACCTCGTATGGATGTTTTGTCGATTCCGTTGAGTCCGGAACATTGTTTTCACTCTATTAGCATTATTGATTTTTGAATATCGATTTCCAATTATGCCCAGAATGCCCTATGGAGTTTTCAAAAAATTACTGAAAAAAGTTACAGGCCAGGCCTTCAGCGCCATCAGCGCTAGCCCAGCACGATCGTGCTCAAGCGCATTTCAGCTGGCCAGCGCGATAGCGCTACCTGGGCTCCATTGGCACTGTCCCGTTTCCTGCAACTATATATTTCTTTGTGTTCATTTTTCCAGCCATTTTTCTCCCAACTTTTTCACTCTAAAAGCATTTATACACTCTCCTAAATTGCTCTTGATCAGTTCTAGCCTCGGGAAATTAATTGTTCATCATTGATCCGTGGTTCTTCACTTGGTAAGCTTTCTTCCCCAAACTTGATTCCTCTTGTTCTTCCCTTTAAATCCACTATTATTGCTCATTTCAAAAGCTTGAAAATTGTGTAGTGGCTTCCTCCTAGCTAGTGCATGTTTGTGGGTTTGAAGAATTCTCTGTATTGGCTTAAATTCCACTTCGGTGAGTAATTCCTTGCCTAATTTCCGATTTTTAGTCATGAAATTCCATCTTTAAACCCCAACTTTAGCGGATTGTTGTGGCACCCTTCTCTTCACAAATTGTGCTCAAATTTGGAGCATGCCTTCTTGGCATCGTGGTGGTCATCGTGCTCTTTTTAATTTTTGGTTTCAGGTTGTGGGCCCTATAGGCCTACTTTTGACTCGGATTTCAACCCGACTACAATTGTATCGATATGAGTATCGTTAGACTCGTCATACTATATTAGTGATGTTTTTGATAGTTTGACCATTGTTCAGGATCTCTCAGAGTGATTCGGGCTTGGACTGTTATTTGTGCAGCTTGTCATCGGACGACAGGTAGGTTACGGTCTAATCTCATAGACTTAGCATATATCAGATAAAATTGTACTAGCTGGCATCGTTGGGTTGGGTTATTAGGTTGGTACCACAGACTTTGACCACTTTATTCATGTACGACCTACTTTCCTTCCCCCGATGTTTGTAGTACTTGTTTGATACATTTTATTCATCCTTGTGGTCCTGTGAGGCCTTGTTGACTCTGGAACGTAGAATGTGGGTTATTGGGAATGTCCGTGAGTCCCAGACATAGAAACATCCTTCTAGGCTGGTTATGCTTGCTGAGTAGCTTTGGAGCCTTTGCAGGGCTGATAGGTTGATTGTGAGCTGCTGGGCGGCTGTTTGTGTTTGATCATATCATTTACATGCATATAAAGAGGATTTACCTATGTTTTACTATGGTTTTAGCTTCGGGCATACCGGTATTGTCTTTCTAAACTTTGCATGGCCCGAGGGGCCCGTTTTCAATGGAAATAAATTGGAAATGGTTTAACTTAACTTGTGAATCTTCTTGGGGTAAGAGGAGGTCATTTTATGATTTCTATCACTAGTTCTTCCATTAATGCTAGACTCGGTAGGGCCGGGGTGCTAGTTGAGGTTTCTACTGATTTGGGGTGAGTTTTAGTCTCGATCGGACCGAGCACCTGAGATGACACTCTACTGTTTTAGACCCGATTAGTCCTGGGCACCCTTGGAGGGGTTTTTGAGACATCTTTTCACTACTTTAGTCCTGGATAGGGTCTGGGCATGTATATTTGAGACTGGGTCTCTATTTTGAACCCGGACTTTCTTCCGGATGACATGTTTTGATACTGAGTTTTAGTATGGGGACTGAGACCTCCATGGACCTTGCCGTTCGAGCCTAGGGCTTTGGGCTGTGATGTCCAGAGGGGGGGTGTATATGATGAAGTAGAGGTATACGGGCAGTGTCCTTCTATAGAACCTACCTGCTGGGCCCGATCGGCACCAGATGAGGTACATACAGAGTTTTTATCCCACCCTGAGGTTATCATGCATCATATCATTCATTGTTTGAGGCTCCACCCTTGTTTGCTATTTGTTTAGTGTACGCTCTGGTTGTATGGGAGGCTAGAGGGTTTTGTTTTCACTTTTTTGTGTTCCTCAGTTGTATGGGCGGCCGAGGGACTAGATGTAGTCTCTTGTTACTTTATCATAGTGTTATCCCCCTGTTACAGTTATGCTTATAAGATTATATACGACTGAGTTGTTACTTGTTGGATTTGAGATTGGTAAGGCTAGTTGGGTTATTGATTCTTGTTTTTGAGAATGCCTATCTTTACTCTCCTTATTCCTTCCTTGTACTTGAGGTTACCGGTATACCATCCATTTCTTAAACTTATTATGTATATATTGTTATTGCAAGGATACCAGGTGCGTTATTTCTTGTTTACACCTGTGCCTGTTGCGTATATATATATTCTATTTGTTAGCCTTGTATGTTTTGTTCTATTTACTTCCCTCTGGGCTAGTTCCTGTGTACTTTTCATTAATTTCTGTGACTACTTGCTTCTATTCTATCTGTTACTATGCTTTTATCTTTTATGTGCCCAGTCGGCCTATGATACCTGCTGGGTACCTTATGCTTTGCATTTGGTGCTTATACTACACTCTGCATCTTCTGGTGTAGATCCTAGTGTAGGCCATCACCATTAGCTCAAGGAGACTCATACGAGGTGCTGTTTTGTTGAAATTCTTGACTAAGGGTGAGCTCTTAGCGACCGGAGCTTAGCTTTTAGTTATCTTTTGATTATGTACTCTATTTCTACTCGGAGACAACTTTGTGTTTATTATGTTGGACCCTTGTACTCCTTATGTAGATCCAACTCCTATATGCTATGATACTATGTTTTGGGTTGGGTTTAGCTTCCGCATTGTTTATATTATTCCTGTTATCTACTTTTTTCATCTTGTTCCCTTTCTTCTGTATATTAAACTGTTCTTCTGCTTAGATTATTAGATAGTAGCCCATTACTGACCGTTTCAGGTTACTGGAATTGGTTCGCCTACTGGGGGTTATAGGTGCCATCATGACTGAGAAATCAGGTCGTGACACCTCTCTTGTGTATTGCTCTCTCATAAGGTGTGTGTTTATTCCGCAGGTTGCGCCTTTGTATTATGTTGTTCATCTTGTATTGCGTTTCTATGTTATGAGTGTTCTAGTTAGTTATATCTTGAGTATCAGAGGCAATGAGTGACCGAGGTTGTAGTTGTTGTGGGACATAAAGTAGGGGAAGGTAAGGTATTGTCAGGCTGACATAGTGTGTCTATGCAGGTGATGGATGGGATATTGGTATTGTTCCTATTTAAACTTTCTTCATATTGTGCTTTCAGTTTTGAGTTATACTATTTTTGTTATTCTGCCGCCTTACATATTCAGTACATTCTTTTGTACTGACGTCCTCATTGCCTGAGGGCGCTGCATTTATTCCTGTAGGTCATCAGGTAGACAATGGTCCTGATTGTGTATGGTCTAGTTCAGTCGATGTTGGTACGCTCTGTTCCTTCCAGAGTTATTATGTCTAGAGTCTTGTTTAACTTTATATTGGTAACGAGTATGTTGGGACCCCATTCTGACTTGTGGTTAGTAATTTTTCATCTTAAAGGCTTGTAGACACCTGTGTTTTGTTTGGTTGTCAGATGCGGCCATGTCGGTCTTGTATTAGACTTTATTTATATTTGAATTTGTTCTCATTGCATTTTATCTTATTTGGATTGGCTATAACGACCCAGTTGTGTCGTGTTGTTTGGTTTGATCAGTTGGTTCACTCGGTCAAGTGAGGAACCAGGTGCCAGTTGTGCCTCTCCAATTTTAGGGAAAGGCAAAAATAGTGGTGGAGGTCTTATATAGCTTGCAGGCCTGCCGGGTCACCTCCACTTATTTAGGCATGGTTCTCAGCAGCTTTTCTAGAGAAGTATGTACCACTCATCTCTAGAGATTGGTGGATGGACTAGTTCTCTAGGTTGGAGCAGGGATTTATGTCTATTTTAGAGTATGAGGTTTGCTTCCATGAGCTGGCTAGACATGCCACCATGATTCTGCCCATCGAGTACAAGAAGGTGCGTCACTTCGTTTGAGGTTTGACTTTACAACTTTGGTTTGCTACAAAGGGTATGGTAGCTTTGGGTCAGTCATTCTTGGAGGTAGTGGATCATGCCCGCACTATTAAGGGCTTACTTCATGAGGCCCAAGAGGGCAGCGATAAGATGCCCCGCTATTAGGGCAGTTATAGTGGCTCATAGATACGAGGTTGAGGCTACTTTGGTAGGGGTCATCACTAGCAGTGTTTCAACCTGAGTTGTCCTGTTCAAGCGGCACTACAGATTACAAAGGGATAGGGTGGTCAGAGTAATCAGGGCTTGGTTCAGTCTTTGCGTGGTGCATATTCCAGTTATTTGGGCCAGGGCAACCAGTTTGTCTCAGTATGTACTTTTGCTCATACTTTAGCAGGGAGAGGTTGCTTTGAGTATGGAGAGTTGGGGAACTTTGTTAGAGATGGTCCCAGGGTCAGGCACATCGATCAGCAGGGTCAGATGGTTCAGGCCCTCAGGGTTCCAACACCACCGGCCAGAGGCAGTGCACAGGGTAGTAAAGGTAGTCCCTAGGGTCCGAGAGACGGTCCTCAGTCTAGTAGATCAGGTGGTCATGGTGGTCGAAGCCACATATATGTAGTTCCGGGTAGGACAGAGGCAGAAGCTTCAGATGTTGTCATCATATGTACGATCTCTATTTGTGATCAGTCTGCATCTAATTTGCTTGATCTAGGGTCTACATTCTCTTATATATCTACTTATTTTCCTACTCATTTGGAGTCTGCTTGTGAGTTATTGCCTGTGCTATTGCATGTAGCTACCCCACTAGGAGATTCTTTAGTTGTGTATCATGCATACCGAGCTTGTGTGGTGACTATTCTAGGGTAAGAAACATGGGTAGACCTGATTGTGCTAGATATGGTTGATTTTGATATGATTTTAAGTATGATTGGTTGTCGCCCTACCATGTGGTCTTGGATTGCTTCACCAAGACTGTTACTCTACGGAAGCGTGGTATCCCTCCTATAGTATATAAGAGTGTCGATAGCCACATGCTAAGGAGAGTTATATCTTTCTTGAGTACCCAATGATTGGTTGGGAAGGGGTGCTTAGCCTATCTTGACTACGTCCGTGATACTAGTGCCACCATACCTTTACTTGAGTCAGTTCCTGTTGTTTGCGAGTATTTGGATGTGTTTCCTTCTGATCTACCGGGTCTTCCTCCTGATCGTTATATTGACTTTGCTATCAATATCGATCCAGGCACTCAACCCATTTCTATTCTGCCATATTGGATGGCACCAACTGAGTTGAGGGAGCTTAAGGATCAACTCTATGATTTGTTGAGTAAAGGGTTCATGAGGCCTAGTGTGTCTCCGTGGGGTGCTCCAGTTTTGTTTGTGAAGAAGAAGGATGAGTCTATGCATATGTGTATTGACTACATGTAGTTGAATAAGGTGACAGTTAAGAACAGTTATCCAATGCCACGTATTGATGATTTGTTTAACCAACTACAAGGTGCAGAGGTGTTCTCTAAGATTGACTTGAGGTCCAGTTATCACCAGTTAAGGATTAGGGCTGCGGACATCCCAAAGACTGCATTTAGGATGTGGTATAGCCACTATGAGTTCCTAGTCATGTCTTTTTGGTTGACTAATGCCCCAACAACTTTTATGGAGTTGATGAACCGTGTTCTCAGAGCCTACTTGGATTACTTCGTGATTGTGTCATTGACGATATTATGGTATATTTGAGGAGTAGAAAGGAGCATGAGTAGCATTTGAGAGTTGTACTTTAGACCTTACAAGACCATCAGTTATATGCCAAATTTACTAAGTGTGAGTTTTGGCTTGAGTCTGTGGAATTTGGGGAACATGGTGTCCAATGATAGTATTATGGTGGATTTGGCAAAGATTGCGATAGTTCATGATTGGGCTAGGCCTACTTTTCCTACCGAGGTTTGCAGTTTCATCAGGTTGGCAGGTTACTACAGACCTTTTGTGGTGGGGTTTTATTCTATAGCAGCTCCATTGACTAGATTGAATCAGAAGAATGTTCCCTTCAGTGGTCCGATGAGTGTGAGGCAAGCTTTCTAAAGCTCAAGGCCTTATTGGCTTCAGCTCTAATTCTTACTCCTCAGGTCAAGGGTCAGGTGTTTACATTGTATTGTGATGCTTCCCGTATTGGTTTGGGTTGTTTATTGATGCAGCAGGGTCGAGTGATTACTTATGCTTCTAGACAGCTAAAGTTTCACGAGAGGAACTACCCCGCTCATGACTTGGAATTAGCGGTGGTAGCTTTCACATTGAAGATTTGGAGGCATTATATGTATGGCATGCACTAAGAGATTTTCATGGACCATCGTAGTCTTTAGTACGTTTTCAGCCAGAAGGATCTAAATTTGAGGCAGTGCAGGTGGCTGGAGTTACTGAAGGACTATGACATCTCAATTCTTTATCATTCAGGCAAGCCAACGTGGTAGTGGATGCCTTGAGCCAGAAGGTAGTGAGTATGGGTAGCTTTGCTTTCTTAGCAGCAGAGGAGCAACCTTTAGCTTCAGACATCCAGTCCTTGGATAACAGGTTGGTTAGAATTTATATTTCTTAGTCGGGCCGTATTCTTGATTGTGTTGAGGCTAGATCTTCCTTGTTTGAGCATATTCGAGCACAATAATTTGATGATGTAAGGTTAAGGATCATTCGTGACAAGGTGTGAAGAGGTGAGGCTAGTAAGGTAACCTTAGATTCGGAGGATGTTTTGAGGATTGAGGGTCGTATCTGCATTTCTAGAGTTGGTGACCGGGTCAGGTTAATCTTGGAGGAGGCTCATTGTTCTAGGTATTCCATTTATCTTGGGGTAGCTAAGATTTATCGTGACTTGAGGCAGCACTACTAGTGGTGTAGGATGAAGAGGGATATCTCAAATTTCATGTCTAGGTGCTTGAACTGTCTGTAGGTAAAGTTTGAGCACCAGAGACCAGGTGGTTTGACCCAGAGGCTACCCATTTTAGAGTGGAAATGGGTAAGGATAGCTATGGACTTTGTGGTAGGCTTGCCATGTACTTTGCAGAGATTTGATGCTATTTGGGTCATCGTGGATAGGTTGACGAAGTCTGATCACTTTCTGCCAGTTCAGACTTCTTACAGTTCCGAGAGGTTGGCTCAGATCAACATACGTGAGATTGTCCATTTGTATAGGGTGCCAGATTCTATCATTTTTGACCATGGTACTCAGTTTACTTCGTGTTTCTAGAGGTCTATTCAGAGAGAGTTAGGTACTAGAGTTGAGATTAGCACAACTTTTCACCTAGATTTTTAGGTGGATCCCTGTAGTTAGTTTACTTTTCTGTAATTTATATTATATACTATCTTTTTGAACTCGATCGGCCTATTATGCCTACTGGGTACTCGTTGTTTTGGTACTCATACTACACTCTGCATATTTTTTTGATGCAGCACTTAGTACGAGACACCCTCGTTGATCCTCCTATAGTTCGTGGCCAGCTATTGTTTGGATCGTGGTGAGCTCCCAGTGTTTTGGAGACTTTTACTGCTTTCCATCTATCTTTCTGTCTATATTTTATATTATTGATAGATAAAACTTGTTGTATAGCTATTCCATACCTTAGATGCTCTTGTACTGGTGACACCAGGTCTGGGATTGGTTCTTGTGTATATATTTTCTTTTCGTTCACTTCAGGGCCATTTTTGTATATTTATTACAGTTGGTATATATCTATACTGTTGGCCCTTATTTACTTCTATTTTCTCTTTGGTTTTCTTATTTATATTATATTATTATCTTTCACATATTTAGGTTGGCTTGCCTACCAAGGGTTGTGTAGGCGCCATCGCGGCCTTATTTCAGGTCGTGACAGACAGTTAGAATATCGAGAGACCATGAACATAATATTAACCTTTTGATTCAATAATTTGTTAGATATATTAATAATGCATAACAAATATATATAAAATATGATGATATTACGCAAGTGCCATAATCCTAGGTCTTAATAACTGTGTGAAAAACTCCTAAAATCTTACCCGCATTTACTTTTTTTGTGTAGTAGAATAAATAGTTCAATCAAATAACCACTTCTTACATCAGACAAATGAACTTGCGGGTAATATACTGTATGTAAGACTGACAGGCTTTGAATAAGGCTTTAAAGAAAGAGATAGAGGTTCTCAAGAGCGGATCACTTGTTCTCACAACTATAATAGCGATACTACTAACTTGTTAGCAATTAAGTCCACAAGGGATTGACATACTCAATTGTCTTACAATCACTTTATTACTTGCGACCATGTACACTTGCATGTGTGTTGTAAGGGAACATAAGTCTATAGGCTACCGGTGTAGGTTGCTTCACTACTTTTTCATCTAGCACCTCAGTGCTCTCTTTCTCAACTATTGTGTCAACAAATTTTTCAGGAGCTCTTTTGCCCATGTATTTAATAGATATGGCGTATTATTATTGATGTGTTTATTTATAAAATGGTGACTACCAATAGGAAAAGTGAGCGAGACATCTTGGTCTTCATACAATTGGAAAGTGAACTCTTCTCAAAAGCTTGGGGCCAATTCAAACAATTATTAGTGCCTTCAAATCATGGGACTAATGATGTTAAAGTAATTGAATCATTGTACTTCTCCTTGGATCCATCTAACCAATCAATAGTTACAGGAGATGATTTCATAGAAAATACCATATCTTCAGCTGCTCAGTTGCGAAACTATGTGGCTAAACATGGTGACAAATGGAACTCCAAGATGAAATCACTAATACAGGAGTTTCAAAATTATAAAGAATTGTAGTGACCCTCTAGGTTATTTTCTTAATTTATGTGCTATTTCTGCATTTTGAGCTTTCTCACAATGGCTAAAGGTTATTTATGACTTCCGGGATTGGTGATTTAGTTCCTAGGCAATCCATTTGTATATAAACCCATTTCCCTATTTTGTAACTCTTAAGGCTGGTAGAGTTGACTTTGGTCAACATTCTGAGAAGATGGCTTCGGATGGAAATTCTGTCAGTGCTATTAGCTCCAAGACATTGACTTTGGTCTAGAGGGACCTTTGGTTCGGGCGCTTCCAGACTCATTTTGGGCTATTGGGTTCCATTTTGGTAAAAGTTGGATTTTTGGCATAGGGCCCACTTTTCATTAAAACAATCTTTGTTGGAATTTTGTCAGTTTCGTTAAATCTAGAATGCAAGTTTTGGTAGGGTAGCATAGTTTATTTACGTCTGCAGGACCCCAGATAAATCTCGAGGGTCCATCTGGTGTTTTTAAGTTGCCAAAAAATTATTGTTGGATGTTGCTGTTGCAGCAGTAGCCACCCCTTTGCCTATGCGGGGGGTTGGCTGCATATGTGAAGAAGAGGCACCGGGCATGCTGCTTTTCCTTTTTGCCTATTCATGGCCTTGGACGCCTAAGTGACGCCTGCATGCACGGTGGCTAGCCCGCGTATATGCTGAAAAGGTGCCAGGCCCTGCCTCCACTTGACCTGTGCATGTGCGTATGCCTGGCCTCCTACAAGACTATGACACCCCAGAATTCAAATCAACTTTTAAACTTAGAATCTCCTAAAATTTTGGCTTTCCAGGAATTACGAGTCTAAACCACGGGCCGTGGTTTGAACCACAAGCCGTGGAATGAACTCGTGGTTTATGTTTACAGGATCAGCCTCTGGTCTGAGAACAACGAGTGGATTTTACAAACTGTAGTTCATTCTACAGACCATCTTGTTGACTCATGGAATCAAACTTGAGGACTAAGTGTTTCCCCAAGAACTAGAAGTAGGTTCTACGGACCGTAGTTCATTCTACAAACTGTCCTGTTCACTCGTGGAACTTGATTTGAGGTCTACCTATTTATCTAAGAACTACGAATGGGTCTATAGACCATAGTTAATTCTAGAGACCGTCCTATTGACTCGTAGAACCATATCTGCAGCTGAACATTTGGGCCAGGAACCACGAGTGGAAACCACGAATCGTGGTTTGGTCTATGGCTCGTGGATTGCACCCGTGATCCCTGAAACTGAATTTTTAACAGCTTTTCACTAATTTATTCCTAGGGGTATTTTTGTAACTACCCATACTTTTAACTCCTAAGTGAGGTCATTTTGACCACTTTTAGTAGGGTTTTTATTCCTTTTAGCCTAAGTCTCTCATTATTCCTCATTCATCTACCAAAAGGGGAAAAAACTTCATCAACTCCAAGTCTCAAGCTCCAAGTTCAAGTCTCCATTTCTCTTCATCCTAGATCTAGCAAGCTTCAATCAGGTATGTGGGTATTCAACAAGGGATACTTTCACCCTTGTGCCCAAACCCCAAACTTTTACTTTGATCTTTCAAGTTATGAAATTTGGGTTCTTACCCAAATTGGGGAAAATTATGGGTTCAGTTTTAAAGCATCAATTCATGGTTTCTCATCACTTATCTATGATTTATTTGAAGTTACTTAGTTGATTTCAAAAGCCCATGCATTAAAGATGATTTCTATCATGATTCCATTGAATTGCATATTTTCAAGTAAAAATTGGCATGTTTAGATAACATGACCTTATGTATTTATGAAATTGCAGGCCTAAATATTCAAGCTATGAATTTAGAAAGAAAAATATGTTTTGAATTATGGCTATGCTAAGCTTTAAGACTTATGATTTGAAATTGGCATGACATCAAATATGTCCTTATGCCTTTCAAACAGATTTGACATCAGATATGTCATTAGTTATGATCAGTTTTGGCATCAGATATGCCCCAGTATTGTATGAGATATATGAATGTTTTTTGGAGAAGTAATTAGCATCGAGTTGGACGGGGTGAGAGTACCTTTAGTCTCAAAACTACGTGCCCCCATAGGTTCATATGTCCCCTCTATTGGGAATTAGAATTAGTGATCACGCCACAGTTAGGCCTCTATACCCTTGCAAGGTATATTGGGTCCTGTCGATGGGGAGGATACATTGGCTTCCATGTAGTTCACATGTTCTATGTCATTTAGAGAACCTCCCACAAAAAAATAGTTTTAGCTTTTAAAAATGTATTTGACTCTTGCTCAAATTTCAGACTTATTACTTATGATTATGTTTTTAGCTTATGATATTTCATTGAGTCATTTACATTATAGTTTTACCATTATAGCATGATATCAGTTTGTTATAGCATACCTAGCATGTTTATCAAATTTGGCATATCTCAAACAGTCAGTACATCAGTACTGACGCATATTTTGCGCTGCATCTTCTTGATGATGCAGATTTAGGTTTCCTTTCTCAGATATGTGGCTAGAGATCGTAGGCCATTCAACTAGTGTTGGTGAGTACTCATCTCCCGAGGATCGGTTCTTGAGTTTAGCTTATTATCATCCTTTCAGTATCTAGAGTTAGCTGGGATGTTGTCCAAGTAACTCCTTATGTCATATGTAGAGGCTTTTTAGACATATATAGTGTTCAAGTCTCTCTTTCAAATTAAGTTTCATCTTAACTTTATCATCTTTGGATTGGGTTGCCTAACTTCTTAATTATGCTTCCGCTATGTTTTCTTATGATTATCTGAGTTATGCTATGACCAAGGGTTAACTTAGGGCACTTTCAATCCCAGGTCCCGTGTTACATCTAGGGGTAGCCTCGGGGCGTGACAAATTTAGTATCAGAGCCTCAGGTTCAAAAGTTCTTGAGTGTCTAAATGTTGCATCGAGTAGAGTCCCTTTCATTTGTGTGAAGCGCACCACACTTATGAGAGCGCGACTATGAGATGTCTTAGGAAAAACTTTACTTCTTTCATGATTAATATCGTGCGATAGAGTTTAGCTCTATTACTCCTCTAATCCAATCTTTATGCATTTCAGATTATTCATCCTCGCGTGCCATGCCTCGCAGAGCTGCTCGAAATGCTTACCCTCCGATTCCCGACCCTAAAGTCACTAATTCCAAGTTTGAAATGCTATTCATATGCTAGCTCAGACTATGGTTGCTCAGGACAATCAGTTGGATCCTATCCCCATCCACCCTCAAGATGGAGTAGCGGCCCGAGTTCTAGATTTCATTCGCATGAAGCCACCTGTGTTCTTGGGTTCGAAAGTTGGTGAGGATCCACTAAATTTTGTGGATGAGGTGAAGAAGATCTTGGATATGATGTAAGTGGTTGGTGTTGAGCTAGCTTCCTATCAGCTCAAGGATGTAGCTCATATTTGGTATACTCAGTGGAAGGATGCTAGGGCTAGGGACGTGGTCCCTATGACCTGGGAGTGCTTCGAGAGGGCTTTCCTTGATCGGTTCTCCCCTAGAGAGTTGAAGCAAGCTAAGGCCAAAGAGTTCTTGAATTTGAGGTAGGGATCTATGTTGATTCAGGAGTATGGGTTGAGGTTCACTTAGCTTTCTAGGTATGCTTCTTCTATGGTGGCTGATCCGCAGGATCAGATGAGTAAGTACATTTATAAAGTGTCATATTTGGTGAAGAAGGAGTGCAGGTCTACTATGCTTTTGAGTGACATGAATATTTCTACACTTATGACTCATGCTCAGAAGATTGAGAGAGATAGGTTGAGGGAAATTGAAAGAGAGAACAAGAGGGTCAGGTCTGAGAGTTCAGGTTATAGCCATCAGAGGTATGAAGGCATACATGGCTCTTCATTTCAGAAGAAATCATTAGGACCCATTCATTCTTCAGCTAGTGCTCCTACCCAGGCCCCCAGGCCTCTTCATGATCAGACAGGTAGAGGATCAGGTTCTTATTCACAGGGCATGTTGCAAAGAGGACTCCTTACCCTACTTGCAATAAATGTGGTAGAAGTCACCCCGGTGAGTGTCTAGTTAGTAGAGAGAGGTGTTTTGGATGTGGTCAGGTTGGACACAGGATTTGGGATTACCCTTCAGCTAAGAAGGGTCAGGGAGGTAGTAGGACTCTATCTGCTGTAGCATCCCTTGAAGGTCGACCGGCTTAGCAGGGCACTGCTTCTAGTTCTGGTGGTCAGCGCCAGGACCACCTTTATGTCATATCCTCTCGCCAGGACCGCCTTTATGCCATGTCCACTTTCCAGGACTAGGAGAGTTCACCAGACATTGTTACTGGTATGTTAAAAGTCTTCCTCTCGATGTGTATGCTTTATTGGACCCCAGTGCCTCCTTATCTTTTGTGACCCCTTATGTTGCTTGCAAGTTTGAAATTTGCCCTGAACATCTTTTAGAACCCTTTTGTATTTCTACTCCTGTTGGTGAGTCAGTCCTAGCCAAAAGAATCTACCAAAATTGCCCTATCTCAGTCCTTCATAGAGTCACTTCAGTCGATCTAGTAGAGTTTGAGATGACTAATTTTGATTTTATTCTAGGTATGGATTGGTTGTATGCATGTTATGCCTCAGTTGATTGTCGTACTCGAGTTGTTAGTTTCAAGTTTCCAAACGAACCTGTCTTAGAGTGGCATGGTAGTCCTCCATCCTCGAAGGGTCATTTCATATCTTATCTCAAGGCTAGAAAAATGATTTCTAAGGGTTATGTTTATCATATAATTCAAGTGATGGACACGGAGTCCGAAACCCCATCTCTCGAGTCAGTTCTTATTATGAGTGAGTTTCCTAAAGTGTTTCTTGAATATTTTCTCAGAGTCCCTCTCGAACAGGAGATCGACTTTGGAATAAATCTTCTTCCAGGTATGAATCCTATCTATATTCCTTCTTATAGGATGGCTCCAGTGGAACTGAAGAAATTGAAAGATTAGTTGAAAGACCTCTTTGATAAAGGTTTATTCGACCCAACATCTCTCCATGGGGTGCTCCAGTTATATTCTTGCAAAAGAAAGATGGTTCCCTTAGAATGTGCATCGACTTCCATCAGTCGAACAAGGTCACGATCAAGAATAAGTATCCCATTCCTAGAATTATAACTTGTTCGATTAGCTTCAAGGTGCCAGTTACTTCTCCAAGATCGACCTTAGATCCGATTATCATCAGCTCAGAGTTAGAGGGTGTGACATCCCAAAGACAGCCTTCAGCACTTGGTATGGTCATTATGAATTTTTGATCATGTATTTTGAACTCACGAATGCTCCTGCAACCTTTAAGGATATGATGAACCGTGTGTTCAAATAGTATTTGGATATGTTTGTGATTGTTTTCAGTGATGATATTCTTATCTATTCTTGGAGTAAGGAGGAGCATGCAGACCATTTGAGAGATGTGTTGCAAACTCTTAAGGATCGACAACTATTTGCTAAGTTTAGCAAGTGTGAGTTTTGGATGCCTTTTATTACTTTTTTGGGTAATATTATGACTAGAGCTGGTATTTAAGTTGATTCTAAAACGATTGAGGCAGTAAAGAACTGGCCTTGACCTACTTCTCTGTCTGATATTAGGAGCTTTTTGGGTTTGGCTGGTTACTATAGGAGATCTGTGGAAGGGTTTTCTTCCATTGCTTCCTCATTGAATCATTTGACTCAGAAGAAGGTTAAATTTTAGTGGTCTGATCTATGTGATAAGAGCTTTCAAGAATTAAAGATTAGATTGACCACAGCCCCAGTGTTGACCCTAATCGAGGGCTCAGATGACTTTGGTGTGTATTGTGATGCTTCTAGGATTGGTTTAGGTTGTGTTTTGATGCATCATGGCAAGGTGATTGCTTATGCTTCTAGATAGCTTAAGATTCATGAGAAGAACTATCCTACTCACGATATTGAGTTAGAGGCCGTGGTTTTTACTTTGAAAATTTGGAGACACTACTTGAATGGTGTTCATGTGGATGTGTTCACCGATCATAAGAGTCTTCAATATGTGTTCACTCAAAAGGAACTGAATCTTCGTCAACAGAGATGGCTTGAGATTTTTAAGGATTATGACATGAGTGTGCTTTACCATCCGGGTAAGGCCAATGTTGTGGCAGATGCACTTAGTAGATTGTCTATGGGTAGTGTGTCTTAGGTTGAGGACGGTAAGAAGGAGTTGGCCAAGGATGTTCATCGACTTGCTCGATTGGGAGTTTGCTTTATGGATTCAACAGATGGTGGTGTTATTGCACAGAATGAGTCAAAATCATCTTTGGTAGCTGAAGTGAAAGAAAAGCAAGATAGTGATCCTATTTTTCACCAGCTGAAGGGTGTAGTCCATCAGCAAAGGGTAGAGGTTTTCTCCCAATGGGGAGATGGTGTGCTTCGATATAAGGGTCGATTGTGTGTTCCTAACATAGATGGGTTGAGATAGTGGATTTTGATAGGGGCTTATAGCTCCAGGTATTCTATTCACCCTAGTGCCACCAAGTTGTAGCGTGACCTATGGGAAGTCTATTGGTGGAATGGCATGAAGAGGGACATAGCAGGTTTTATGGCTATGTGTCCCAACTGTCAGCAAGTAAAGGTAGAGCATTAGCGACTGAGTGGTATGACTCAGGATATTGATCTTCCTACTTGGAAGTAGGAAGTGATCAATATGGATTTCATTACAGGTTTGCCTCGTACTCGCAGACAACATGATTCTATTTGGGTGATTATTGACAAGATGACTAAATCAGCCCACTTCTTGGTTGTCAAGACTATGGATTCAGCAGATGATTATGTCAAACTCTACATTTGGGAGATAGTCAGATTGCATGGTGTTCATTTGTCTATCATTTTAGACAGGGGTACTCAGTTTACATCTCAGTTTTAGAGATCATTTCAGAAAGGCCTTGGCGCTCAAGTTAAGCTTAGCACAACTTTTCACCCATAGATGGATGGCCATGCCGAGCATACTATGTAGACCTTGGAGAACATGTTGAGAGATTGTGTGATATTTTTCAAAGGTAGTTGGGATGATCACTTACCTCTTATCGAGTTTGTCTACAACAACAACTTCTATTCTAGCATACAAATGGCTCCTTATGAGTCACTTTATGGGCAGAGGTGTAGATCTCTTGTTGGTTGGTTTGAGGTAGGTGAGGCAGCTTTAATTGGTCCAGATTCGGTTCATGAGACTATGGAGAAGGTTCAAATCATTAGGTAAAGGTTGAAGACCGCTCAGAGTCAACAGAAATCATATGCCGATGTGAGGAGAAGTGAGTTGGAGTTTGAGGTTGATTATTGGGTATTTCTGAAGGTGTCACCCATGAAGGGTGTGATGAGATTTGGTAAGAAAGGGAAGCTTAGTCCCTGTTATGCAGGTTCTTATCAAATTTAAAGGAGAGTTTGTAGTGTTGCTTATGAGTTGGAGTTGCCAAAAAATTTAGAAATGGTTGATCCAGTTTTCCATGTTTCCTTGTTGAAGAAGTGTGTTGGTGACCCGACCTTGATTATTCCTTTAGAGGATGTGAATGTGAAGGATAGACTTACATATGAGGAAGTTACCATAGATATCCTTGATCGTCAGATTCAGAGGTTGAGAAACAAAGAAGTCGCTTCGGTAAAGGTCCTTTGGAGAAATCAGTTAGTGGAGCTACTTGGGAAGTAGAAGCAGCCATGAGACCCAAGTACCCTCATCTCTTTCCTTCCGATTCAGTTTCAGCTTGAGGTAATAGATTTCTCCCTAGTATGTCGGTCCGGTTCTAGTTCATCAGTTTCTTCATGGTCCTAGCATGCATTCATGTTTTTCGATGTTAGTTCAGTCATGTTTTAAGATAAAAAGTTTGTTCTCATATTTGTTCTTCAGTTTTCATGTTTTGTTGCTTGGTTGGGATGTTTTCTCTCCAGTTTTCCTTGCTTAGTCTTCATTCGAGGAGGAATGATCCCAAGAGGGAGATATTGTAACACCCCGGAATTTGAAACTTTTAAACTTAGAATCTCTGAAAATTTTAACTTTCCAGGAATTACGAGTCCAAACTACGGGTCGTGGTTTGAACCATGAGCCGTGGAATTAACTCGTTGTTTAAGTCTCTAAGATCAGCCTCTGGTTTGAGAACCATGAGTGGATTGTATGAACTATAGTTCATTCTACAGACCATCCTATTGACTCGTGGAATCAAACCTTAGGACTGACTATTTCCCTAAGAACCACGAGTGGGTTCTACAGATCGTAGTTCATTCTATGGACCATACTGTTCACTCATGGAACTTGATCTGAGGTCTACCTATTTCTCTAGGAACTATGAATGGGTCTACGGATCGTAGTTAATTCTACGGACCATTGTTGACTCATAGAACTATATCTGCAGCTGAACATTTAGGCCAGGTACCAGGAGTGGAAACCAGAGTCATGGTTTGGTCTATGGCTCGTGGATTGCACCCGTGATCCCTAAAACTAAATTTTTAACAGCTTTTCTCTAATTTATTCCTAGGGGTATTTTTGTAACTACCCACCCTTTTAACTCTTAAGTGAGGTCGTTTTGACCACTTTTAGTAGGATTTTTACTCCTATTAGCCTAAGTCTCTCATTATTACTCATTCATCTACCAAAAGGGGAAAAGAACTTCATCAACTCCAAGTTCAAGTCTCCATTTCTCTTCACCCTAGATCTAGCAAGATTCAATCAGATATGTGGGTATTCAACAAGGGATCCTTTCACCCTTGTGCCCAAACCCCAAACTTTTGCTTTTATCTTTCAAGTTATGAAATTAGGGTTCTTACCCAAATTGGGAAAAACTTATGGGTTGAGTTTTAAAGCATCAATTCATGGGTTATCATCACTTATCTATGATTTATTTTAAGTTCCTTAGTTGATTTCAAAATCCCATGCATTAAAGATGATTTTTAGCATTATTCCAATGAATTGCATGTTTTCAAGTGAAAATTGGCATGTTTAGATAACATGACCTTATGTATTTATGAAATTGCATGCCTAATTCTTTAAGCTATGAATTTAGAAAGAAAAGTATGTTTTGAATTATGGCTATGTTAAGCTTTAAGACTTATGATTTGAAATTGGCATGACATCAGATATGTCCTTATGCTTTACAAACAAATTTGACATCAGATATGTCATTAGTTATGATCAGTTTTGGCATCACATATGCCCTAGTATTATATAAGCTATATGTATGTTTTTGAGAGTTGTATTTAGCATCAAGTTAGATGGGGTAGGAGTACCTTTAGTCCGAGAATTACGTGCCCTCGTAGGTTCATAAGTCCCCTATGTTGGGCATTAGAATTAGTCATCATGCCATAGTCATGCCTCTATACCCTGGCAAGGTATATTGGGTTCTCTAGATAGGGTAGATACATCGGATTCCATGTAGCTGACATCGTCTATATCGGTTAGAGAACCTCTCACAGAAACAGTTTCATCTTTTAAAAATGTATTTGACTCTTGCTCAAATTTCAGACTTATTACTTATGATTATGTTTTTAGCTAATGATATTGCATTGAGTCATTTACATTACAGTTTTACCATTATAGCATGATATCAGTTTGTTATAGCATACCTAGCATGTTTACTTCAGATTTTGCATATCTCACATATTCAGTACATCCTATAGTACTGACGCATATTTTGTGCTGCATCCTCTTGATGATGCATATTTAGGTTTCCTTCCTCAGACACATGGCTAGAGATCACATGTCATTCAACTAGTGTTGGTGAGTTCTTATCTCCCGAGGATCGATTCTTGAGTTAAGATTATTATCGTCCTTACAATATCTAGAGTTAGCTGGGGTCTTATACCAATAACTCCTCATGTCATATGTAGAGGCTTTTAAGACATAGACAGTATTCAAGTCTCTCTTTCGAATTATGTTTCATCTGGACTTTATCATATATGAATTGGGTTTCCTAACTTCTTAATTATACTTCCGCTATGTTGTCTTATAATTATCTGAGTTATGCTATGACCAAGGGTTAAATTGGGGCACTTGCAGTCCCAGGTCCAGCGTTACGTCTAAGGGGTAGCCTTAAGTTATGACAATGACGGTCGCATGCGTGGTGGCCTGGCCGCGTGCGCATAGGCCTGTGCCCCGTACCTATATATATATTTCAACTTCATTTTCATCTCCAACTTTCTGAAATCCTCCATTTTGTTTAGATCTTCTAAGAGCTGGCTTAAGGTGAGTTTTCATCCTCTTACATTCTGGTAAGTTCCTTCTGATTCCCTTTTTCTTTTCTGTCACTAATTCATGTTACATTCCATTTAAATTTCCGTTAACTCCTTATTTAAAATTTCTTGATCAAAGTTGACTTTGGGGCTGTTTTGGGCCCCAAAATGAGTCTCGTTTGCGCCCAAATTTTGGGCATAGTTTTATAAACCCGCTGCGAACATAATTATGAATTTTTTTTCTATTTCATTATGCAGGCTGCGAGGGTCATTTTCTGACCTGATTTTTGACCTGAATTTTCATATATCAATATGGGTGTCATTCTTCTCGTCTTGACACCTGAATTATATTCTTGATAGTGTGGCAGCGTTTTGAGGCAATTTGGAAGGGGAAGGCATACGCAGTGATGGTTCATGCTTGTTGTTTAGCCCTGTGGTAGGTTATAGTTTATTTATCTTAGACTTGGCTTAGTTAGATTTTATATGTTATGAGTTGCTTGAATGTTAGGCTAGGTTTTATGTTATAATTAAGCTTAAATCCTATTTTCTACTTTTTTTGGCTATTTATGGGACTGTAGAATAGTACTACCATGTTTATCCTTAGTATAGGAGCTTGTAGAATTATTGTGGATAGCCTAGAATCCTTAGAATGATTTAGGAAAGTTTTATAGGCAGAGTAGGTGCTTTTACTTGATTTTTTGCTTTATTTCTGTTTTCACCTGATAACGCTCAAACGTACTCTTCAAAGTGGAGGTATCGGCGATCGTTAAGCAAAACACATTTATATTCCCGATGAGAGTCGGGGTCGATCCCACGGAGAATAATGTAATCGCGATAAAGCTAATAAAGAATCCAAGCAACTTAATGGAGTTCAAAGAGCAAAAATAAAATATAACAATAGGGAGGGTTTAAACTAAAAACAAAAGATAAAAGAAAATCAAATAAAGGATAGATATGATCAATGGCTTACACCTTGCTTTCACCAAGCAAGGACAACAAGGGAGAATTAGGAATAGGAATTCAATTCACAAAATTTGAACCCAATTTACACATGGGTAGTCTTGGCTAAAGGTATACTCAACTGTCTTTCAACCAATCAAGCAACTATCCTCATGGGTTCTCTCAAATCACCACTAGTGAGCAATAACCAACAAATTAACTTGGCTAAGTTGGGCTATTTCTAACCGCAACTCTTAGATGGGAGTTTTTGGCAACCAAATTATCTCTCACCTTGATCTAGAGTGGAAACCCTAAATTCCCACAATTAAACCTTCCCAAATTGAGGAATTTCTCTTTCAAGCAAGAACACAATTAGTATGCTAAGTCAATATTTCCAACCATCAACTATAAGATTAAAGCATGGAAGATTGAACAGACCCACATGATAAATCAAGAGAAAGAACAAGATAAGAATTAAATACCTAAATTTAGTATTATCTCTAATACAAAACACAAATCTGAAATCAACAATTATACCTATAAATTAGCAATTAAGAACAAGAGTTGAAGAATGGAAACAAAAGATTTTACAATATGGATCATCTAAATCTTCACTCCTATGGTGTAGAATGATGAACTTGCTCTTCAATCTTGTCAAGAGTTGTGAAATTTGCCAAAGATGCTTTCCAAAATGGCTGGGAAGTGTGTTTATGTGAATTAGGGTTGCCAAAAGTGGGAATTTCCAAATCTGTCCTGTAGCTGATGATGTCTTCATTGCGGTCACGTACATGTGCCTCGCGATCGCGAGGTTCTATGACTTTCTTCCACGCAGTCGCGTGATTTCAACCTCATGGTCACGTGGCTTTAACTTCTTCCTTCACGCGGTCATAAGGCTTTACTCTCACGGTCATGTGGTATTATTTTCCTATGCATCATGGTCACGTGACCTTACTCTCATAGTTGTGATGAACAACTTGATGTCAGTGGTCAGCAGTCCCTTTTTACTCCATCTCGACTTATTTTCACTCAAATCTTTCCCGAACACTTCTAAACATAGGAACCTGTAAAATAAAAGTATTCCATGTCAATTGCAGTATTTATCCACTTTATACTAGAAAAAGCATAAGATTAAAAGCTAAATAAGTAGGTAGAATACCAACTTATCACTGCCCATTTATTTTCGTATTTGTGTATCTTTGGGCCCTAGGCCATAACATGGATCGAACTGAGTTCCAGGTCAGTTATCTTGTTTGGAAGGTGTTTTACCCTATTTGATTTGATATTCCCTGCATTTGGCATCATATCTCATATTGCATTGCATGGAAAATGGTTTGGAAGTGATGGAAATATGAGATTTTTGATTCAAACATGAGATTTTTACTTAACCACTGGTTTTTAAAAGAAAGAAAAGTACCATTGCTATGCTTGTCTGAGGGATGTTTCTGGACCTTTTCTTTATTTACTTTTATGTAGATGAGTCTGAGGCATAATTTCGGGCAACTCGAGGAGCACATATTTGGGTTTTACTTTTATGCATATGTTAATAAGCTCAAGGTTACATTTCGGATGCTTGGGGTACCAGATATTGGGTTTTTATTTTTTGCATTGGCCATATACTGCATCATAGCATCTCACGATGCATTTCATTGAATTTCCTATGTGTACTTAGAGTGCTTTTGTATTTATTATCTTCACTATTTGTTGGGTTTATGACTCCGATCAGTAGATTTAGGTGGATATATGTAGCTAGTTTACTTTTTTGCATCTTATAACATATATTATATTTTTGAGCTCGGTCGGCCTATGATGCCTATTGGGTACCCAATTATTATGGTGCTCATACTGCACTCTACATCTTTTTCTGATGCAACACCTAGTACGAATCACCCCCACTGACCCTCCAGTCGTTCGTGGCCACCTGTTATTTGGATCGCGGTGGGTTCCTAGCGTTTGGAGATCCTTTACTACTTTCTATCTACTCTTCTGTTAATATTTTATATTTTGGATAGATAGTACATGTTGTATAGCTTTACTCAGTACTTTAGATGCTCTTGTACCGATGACACTAGATCTGGGATTGGTCCTTGTATATACTCATCTTCCTACTCATTTTAGGTCTAATTATGTATAATTTTATATTATTGGTATGCATATATACTATTGGACCCTGTTTCTTTATGTTTTTCTTTTCTATTTCCTTATTTGATTGTTTTACTGTACTTCTGCATTCTTGGGTTGGCTTGCCTACCAGGGGGTTAGGTAGGTGCCATCGCAACCCCACATTTGGGTCATGACAGAGTGGTATCAGAGCTCTAGGTTCATCAATCTCTCCCGTACAAGAGCAAAGTGTATAGTAAAGTCTTGTGGATCCGTATAATGATGTTTATATCCTATCTGTGAGAGGCTATAGGGCATTCTTAGGAGAGATTTTATCTTGTTTGATTTCTTATCGTGCGTCCTTGACTTTATCAACCTCTAAGTATCTTTTGTTTCACTCTTTCTCAGATGGTCCAGATGAGATTAGCGACAGGTGAGGATAAGACCCCTGCACTTACAGTTAGAGCCCTAGATAGAGGATGGGTAGAGGTTGACCTAGAGATCGAGGTAGGGGATGGGCTGCATCGCCAGCTCAAGCCCAGACTAGGTTATCACTGTCGAAGCCAGAACTTGAGGTTTAGGAGGTGCATTATGAGCTGGAGGGTGTGGAGCCAGCCCAACATCTAGCAGGTTACATGGCTACTCCAATGGTATAAGATACATTGGTTCTCCTGCTTGGGTTTCTTGAGGGTTTGTCACAACTAACAGCTTTTCCCGGTACTTCGATTGCTTCTCATGTCAGAGATGAGCCTTAGACTTCAACCAAGGCAGTGACATAAGGTTCAGGAGAACAGCGTGCTACTGTGGCTCCCCAATTAGAGGTATTGCCAGTTTCTACTGTTGAGTCACCTATTCCAGCTAGGACTATTATAACTTTTGAGGAGAAGAAGATGCTTGGTAGGTTTCTGAGGTTGGGTCCCCTGATATTTTCTGGTTCTCCTAGGGAGGATGCACACGAGTTTCTGACTAGTTTCCAAGAGAGGTTTCATAACCTTAGGTTGGCCGAGTCTCATAGAGAAGATTACACCGTGTTTCAATTGGATGGTCCAGCAAAATAGTGGTGGAGTCTTATATAGCTTGCAGACCAATCGAGTCACCTCCACCTACTTAGGCAAAGTTCTCCGTAATATTCTTAAAGAAGTATGTACCATGCATCTTGAGAGAGTGATTGATGGATGAGTTCTCCAGGTTGGAGTAGGGCTCCATGTCTATCTCAAAGTACGAGGTCTATTTCCATAAGCTGTCTAGGCATGCCACCATAATTCTGCCTACGGAGCATGAGAAGATGCATATCTTTGTCAGAAGTTTGACTGTACAGCTCCGTTTGGCTACTAAGGGTATGGCAGAGTTAGGCTAGTCCTTCTTAGAGGTGGTGGATCATACCTGCACTATTAAGGGCATACTTCGTGAGGCCCAAGAGGGCAGCATTAAGAGGCTCTGCCATCAGGGCAGTTACAGTGGCTCACAAATATGAGGTGGAGGCTACTTTGGTAGGGGTCAACATTAGTAGCACTTCTAGCCGAGCTAGCCTATTTAGAAGGCATTACAGATTACCGAGGGGAAGGGTAGACAAAGTATGGTTCAGACTTTAGGAGGTGCTCATTCTAGGTCTACAGGCCGTGGTGGTCATTTTGATTCAGCTGAGTCGTCATAGCAGGGTATAGTTGGCTGGGGGTTTTATAAGTCTTGCGAGATAGGGAACTTTTCTACGGATTGTCCTTCAATGCAACACTATAAATGACATGATCAACCAGTTCAGGCCCCCAGGGCTCCAGTATCATCGGCTAGAGGTGGTGCACAAGGTAGTAGAGGTGGTCCTCAGGGTACTTGAGGTGGGCCTCAGTCTGGTAGATCAGGTGGTCAGAGTCATATGTATGCATTTATGGGCCATCCAGAGGCTGAGGCTTCAAATTCTGTCATCACAGGTACGATTTGTGTTTGTCATCAGTTAGATTATGCTTTGTTTGATTCAGGGTCTACATTCTCTTATATATCTGCTTATTATGTTACCCGTCTTGAGTCTACTTATAAGTTATTGCCAGTGCCTTTGCATATAGATACCCCAGTAGGAGATTCTTTAGTAGTAGATCATGTATACCGAGCTTGTGTGGTGACTATTCTAGGGTATGACACGTGAGTAGACCTAGTTGTGCTAGATATGGTTGATTTTGATGTTATTTTAGGCATGGAATGGTTGTATCACTACCATGTAGTCTTGGATTGCTTTTCCAAGATTATTACTCTACAGATGCCTGGAATCCCTCTTATAGTATAGAAGGATGCTGATAGCTATATGTTGAAGGGAGTTATATATTTCTTGAGCACCCAGCGATTGGTTGGAAAGGGGTGCTTAGCATATCTTGCTTACATCTGTGATACTAGTTCCACCACACCTTTACTTAAGTCAGTCTCTGTGGTTTGCAAGGATTCGGATGTGTTTCTTTCTGATCTGCTGGGTCTTTCTCCTGATGATGATATCGATTTTGGGATTAAGGTTGAGCCAGGTACTCAGTCTATTTCTATTCTGCCATATTCGATAGCACCAACCGAGTTGAGAGAGCTTAAGGATCAGCTCCAAGATTTGTTGAGTAGAGGGTTCATCAGGCATAGTGTATCTCTATAAGGTGCTCTGGTTCTGTTTGTGAAGAATAAGGATGGGTCCATGCATAAGTGAATTGACTATATGCAGTTGAATAAGGTGACTGTCAAGAACACGTATCCGATGCCGCATATTGATGATCTATTTGACCAGCTATAGGGTGCAGTGGTGTTCTCTAAGATAGACTTGAGGTCCGGTTATCATAAATGAAGGATTGGGGCAGCAGACATCCCAAAGAATGAATTTAGGACTCAATACATCCATTATGAGTTCCTGGTCATGTTTTTTTGGTTAACCAATGCCCCAACAATATTTATGGAGTTGATGAACTATGTGTTTAGAGCCTACTTGGATTCCTTAGTTATTGTGTTCATCAACGACATTATGGTTTATTCAATGATTAGAGAGGAGCATTAGCAACATCTGAGAGTTATACTTCAGACCTTACGAGACCATCAGTTATATGTCAAATTCACTATGTGTGAGTTTTGGCTAGAGTTTGTGGCATTATTAAGGTACGTGGTGTCTAAGGATGGGATTATGGTGGATTCGACGAAGATTGTTGAACTTTCTGATTGGGCTAGGCCTATTTCTCCTACTGAGCTTCGCAGTTTCATCAGGTTGGCAAGTTACTACAGGTGGTTTGTGGAGGGGATTTCTTTTATAGTATCTCCATTGACTTAGAAGAATGTCGCTTTCCAATGGTCTGATGAGTGTGAGGCGAGCTTTTTGAAGCTTAAGGCCTTATTGAGTTCAACTCTGATTCTTACTCCTCTGGTCAAGGGTTAGGGGTTTATTGTGTATTGTGATGATTCTTATGTTGGTTTGGTTTGTATATTGATGCAGCATGGCCGGGTTATTACTTATGCTTCTAGACAGTTGAAGGTTCATGAAAGGAACTACCCCACTTATGACTTGGAGTTAGCAATGGTAGTCTTTACATTGAAGATTTGCAGGCATTATCTGAATGGTTGTATCACTACCATGTAGTCTTGGATTGCTTTTCCAAGATTATTACTCTACAGATGCCTGGTATCCCTCCTATAGTATAGAAGGATGCTGATAGCTACATGTTGAAGGGAGTTATATATTTCTTGAGCACCCAGTGATTGGTTGGAAAAGGGTGCTTAGCATATCTTGCTTACATCTGTGATACTAGTTCCACCACACCTTTACTTAAGTCAGTCTCTGTGGTTTGCAAGGATTCGGATGTGTTTCTTTCTGATCTGCCGGGTCTTTCTCCTGATTATGATACCGATTTTGGGATTAAGGTTGAGCCAGGTACTCAGTCTATTTCTATTCTGCCATATTCGATGGCACCAGCCGAGTTGAGGGAGCTTAAGGATCAGCTCCAAGATTTGTTGAGTAGAGGGTTCATCAGGCATAGTGTATCTCTATAAGGTGCTCTGGTTCTGTTTGTGAAAAAATAAGGATGGGTCCATGCATAAGTGAATTGACTATATGCAGTTGAATAAGGTGACTGTCAAGAACACGTATCCGATGCCGCATATTGATGATCTATTTGACCAGCTATAGGGTGCAGTGGTGTTCTCTAAGATAGACTTGAGGTCCGGTTATCATAAATGAAGGATTGGGGCAGCAGACATCCCAAAGAATGAATTTAGGACTCAATACATCCATTATGAGTTCCTGGTCATGTTTTTTTGGTTAACCAATGCCCCAACAATATTTATGGAGTTGATGAACTATGTGTTTAGAGCCTACTTGGATTCCTTAGTTATTGTGTTCATCGACGACATTATGGTTTATTCGATGATTAGAGAGGAGCATTAGTAACATCTGAGAGTTATACTTCAAACCTTACGAGACCATCAGTTATATGTCAAATTCACTATGTGTGAGTTTTGGCTAGAGTCTATGGCATTATTAGGGTACGTGGTGTCTAAGGATGGGATTATGGTGGATTCGACGAAGATTGTTGAAGTTTCTGATTGGGCTAGGCCTACTTCTCCTACTGAGGTTCACAGTTTCATCAGGTTGGCAAGTTACTACAGGTGGTTTGTGGAGGGTATTTCTTTTATAATATCTCCATTGACTTAGAAGAATGTCGCTTTCCAGTGGTTTGATGAGTGTGAGGCGAGCTTTTTGAAGCTCAAGGCCTTATTGAGTTCAACTCTGATTCTTACTCCTCTGGTCAAGGGTTAGGGGTTTATTGTGTATTGTGATGCTTCTTATGTTGGTTTGGTTTGTATATTGATGCAGCATGGCCGGGTTATTACTTATGCTTCTAGACAGTTGAAGGTTCATGAAAGGAACTACCCCACTTATGACTTGGAGTTAGCAATGGCAGTCTTTACATTGAAGATTTGCAGGCATTATCTGTATGGCATGCATTGTGAGATCTTCACTTACCATCATAGTCTTCATTACATTTTCAGCCAGAAGGACCTAAATTTAAGATAGCACAGGTGGTTGGAGTTACTGAAGGACTATGACCTATTGATCCTTTGATCATCCGGGCAACGCAAACATCATAGTAGTTGCCTTAAGCCAGAAGGAAGTGAGTATGGGTAGCTTGGCATTCTTAGCAGCGGAGGATCAACCTTTAGCCTTGGACATCAAGTCTTTGGTTAACAAGTTTGTTAGACTTGATATTTCTGAGCCGGGCCATATCCTTGCGTGTGTTGAGATTAGATCTTCCTTGTTAGAGTAGATTCAGGCACAATAGTTTGAGGATGTAAGGTTGAGGATCATCTATGACATAGTGTTGAGCGGTAAGGTTAGATTCAAAGGGTGTTCTAAGGATTGAGGGTCGTATCTGCATTCCTAGAGTTAGTGATCTGGTAAGATTGATCTTAGAGGAGGCTCATTGTTTTAGGTATTCAATCCATCCTGGGGCAGCAAATATTTATCATGACTTGAGGCAACACTACTGGTGGTATGGGATGAAGATGGATATCTCAAATTTTGTATCTAGGTGCTTGAACTGTCAGTAGGTGAAGTTTGAGCACCAGAGACCAGGTGGTTTGACCTAGAGGCTACCCATTCCAGAGTGGAAATGGGAGCAGATAGTTATAGACTTCTAGTCGGTTTGCCACGTACTTTGTGGAGATTTGATGTTGTTTGGGTCATCATGGATAGGTTGACTAAGTCTGCTCATTTTCTGCCAGTTAAGACTTCCTACAGTTCTGAGAGGTTAGCTCAGATCTACATCCGTGAGTTTGTCCATTTGCATGGGGTGCCAGTCTCTATCATTTTGACTGTGGTACTCAGTTCACTTCATGCTTCTGGAGGTATATTCAGAGAGATTTGGGTACTAGAGTTAAGCTTAGCACCACTTTTCATCCGCAGACTGATAGTCCATCAGAGCGTACTATTCAGGTTCTAGAGGGTATGTTGTGGACCTGTGTTATTGATTTTGGAGGTCAGTGGGACCAATTTTTAGCTTTGGTAGAGTTTGCGAATAATAATAGTTACCATTCAAGTATTCAGATGGCTCCATTCGAGGATTTATATGGGAGACAATACAGATCTCCGGTGGGTTAGTTTGATGCCTTTGAGGTTAGACCATGGGGTACTGATTTTCTTTTTGATTCTATAGATAGAGTTCAGGTCATTCAGGAGAGACTTTGCACATCCTAGAGTAGGCAGAAAAGTTATGCTGATGGTAGGGTTTAAGATTAGAGTTCATGGTTGGTCACTATGTGTTCCTTAGACTGTCACCTATGAAGGGTGTGATGAGGTTTGGGAGGAAGGGCAAGCTCAATCTTAGGTTTGTCGGGCCATTTGAAGTCCTTCGTCACATTGGGGAGGTTGCTTATGAGTTGGCCCTACCTCCTGCTCTTTCCAATGTTCACCTAATTTTCCATGTTTCTATGTTACGGTGATATATTCCGGATGAGTCTGACGTGCTCCAGTGGGATTTGGTTCAGTTGGATGAGTCTCTAGCCTTTGAGGAGGAGCCTGTTGCTATTTTGGACAGGCAGGTTAGGAAGTTGAGGTCCAAGGAGATTCCATCAGTTAAGGTTTAGTGGAGGCATCATTGTGTTGAGGAGGCTACTTGGGAGATCGAGACTAACATGCAGACCCTCTATCTTCACCTTTTGAGCCTTCAGGTATCTTTCATTCTTTAACTTTAGAGGATGAAAGTTCTTTTAGTAGTGGATGTTGTAATGACCCTCTAGGTCATTTTCTTGATTTTCTTGCTTTTTATGTGTTTTAAGCTTTTCCACAGCGACTATAGGTCATTTATGACTTAGAGGGACTAACAGTTCAATTCCCGGGTAGTTCATTCATGTTTTAAGCCTATTTTCTTGTTTTGAAAATCTTAAGGCTGGTAGAGTGGACTTTGGTCAATATTCGGAGAAGACGGCCTCGGATGGAAATTCTATCAGTGTTGTTAGCTCCAAAACATTGACTTTGGGCTAGAGGGACCTTTGGTTTGGGTCCCGAGGCTTCCAGACTCATTTTGGGCTATTGGGTTCTATTTTGGTAAAAGTTGGTTTTTGGGCGTAGGGCCCATCGTTTGTTAAAATGATCTGCGCTAGGAATTTCCTCAGTTCTATTGAGTCCAAAAAGCCATTTTTAGTAGAGCAGCATAGTTCGTTTGCATCCGTGTGACCCCGAATAAATCTCGAGGGTCCATCCCGCGATTTTTAAGTTGCCAAAAAGTTATTGTTGGCTGGTTGCTACTGCAGCAGTAGCCAACCCATCACCTATGCGGGGGGTTGGCCTCGTACGCAAAGAAGAGGTACTAGGAATGCTGCCTTTTCTCTTTGCCTACGCGTGGCCTTGTCCACCTACGCAATGCCCGTATGCACGATAGCTTACCCTCGTGTGTGCTGAAGAGGCGCCAGACCATGCCTCTGCTTGCCCTGTGCATACGCGTGCGCCTGGCCACCTACATAACGGTTGCGTGCGCAGTGGCCTGGCCGCATGCGCATTCGCTTGCGCCTGGCACATATATATATATATATATATATATATATATATATATATATATATATATATATATATATATATATATATATATATATATATATATATATACATATATATATATATATACATATATATATATATTCCCACTTCTTTTTCATCTCAAATATTCCAAAAATCTCCATTTTGTTTTGAGCTTCTAAGAGCTGGTTTATGGCTGGTTTTCACCCTTCAACATTCTGGTAAGTTCCTCCTGATTCCCTTCTCCTTTTCCATCACTAATTAATGTTACAATTCATTTAAATTTCCATTAACTCCTTGTTTAAAATTTCTTGATCAAAGTTGACTTCGGGGCTATTTTTGGCCCTGAAATGAGTCCCGTTTGCACCTAAATTTTGGGCATGGGTTTATAAATTTGCTGCAAACATAATTGTGAAATTTATTTTTTGTTTTGTTGTACGGACCCCGAGGGTCATTTTTTAGACCTAATTTCCAGCCTAAACTTTTGTATAGCAATATGGGTGTTATTCTTCTTGTCTTGACACCGGGATTATGGTCTTGATAGCATGGAAGCATTCCAAGATTGTTCGAAAGGGGAAGGCACATGAGTGACAATTTGTGCTTACTGTTCGGCCCCGAGGTAGGTTACAGTTTATTCATCTTGGAGTTGGCTTAGTTTGATTTTATATGTTATGAGTTGCTTGAATGTTAGACTAGGTTTTAGGTTAGAATTAAGCTTAAATCCTATTTTATGCTCTTTTTGGCCATTTTCGGGACTGTAGAATAGTACTGCCATGTTTATCCTTAGTATAGGAGCTTGTAGAATTGTTGTGGCTAGCCTAGAATCCATAGGGAGGTTTTAGAGGCAAAGTAGGTGATTTTACTTGATTTCTTGCTGTATTTCCATTTCTGCCTATTTATTTTTGTATTTGTATATCTGTGGGCCCGAGGCCATAGCATGGATCGGACAGAGTTCCAGGTTAGTTATCTTGTTTGGAGGGGGTTGATTTGATATTCCCTGCATTTTGCATCATATCTCATACTACATTGCAAGGCAAATGGTTTGGAAATATGAGATTTTTGGTTCAAACCTGAGATTTTTACTTAACCACTAATTTTCAAAAGAAAGGAAAGTACCATTATTTATGCCGGTCCGAGGGACATTTCTGGACCTTTTCTCTATTTACTTTTTTATTGATGAGTCCAAGGCACGATTTCGGGTGGCCCAAGGAGCACATATCCGGGTTTTACTTTTATGTATATATTGATGAGCTCAAGGTTACATTCTGAGTGCTCTGGGTACCAGATATCGGGTTTGTAATATCTACATTGGTCATATACCACATCATATCATCTCACGATGCATTTCATTGTATTGCTTATGTGTACTTGGAGTGCTTTTGCCTTTATTATCATTATTATCTTCACTATCTACTGGGTTACGGCTTTGATAACTAGATTAGGTGGATCCCTGTAGCTAGTTTACTTTCTTGCATCTTATAACATATATTATATTTTTGAGCTCGATCGGCCTATGATGCCTACTGGGTACCCATTGTTTTGGTACTGAAACTACACTCTGCATTTTTTCTGATACAACACCTAGTACGAGCCACCCTCACTGACCCTCCAGTCATTCATGGCCAGCTGCTGTTCAGATCGTGGTGAGCTCCTGACGTTTGGAGATCCTTTACTGCTTTCCATATACTCTTCTATCTATATTTTGTATTTGGGATAGACAACACATATTGTATAGCTTTACTGAGTACTTTAGATACTCTTGTATCAGTAACACCAGGTCTGGGGTTGGTCCTTGTATATACTCGTCTTCTTGGTCACTTCAGGGCCATTTTTGTATATTTTTGTACAATTGGTATGCATCTATACTGTTGGCCCTTATTTCTTTATGTTTTCTTTTCTGTTTCCTTATTTGATTATTTTACTATTCTTCCATATTCTTAGGTTGGCTTGCCTACTGGGGGGTTATGTAAGCGCCATCACGGTCCAATATTTGGGTCGTGACAAGAATGATTAGAGGAATGTCATTTTTGTGATGAACTCTAAGGCTCAAACCACTTTAAGGAACCTGGTTGATTATGAGATAAGGTCCGCCATTCCATGACATTAAATCAAGCGCTTTTAGAGAGGCACGGTTTGTAATAATTATAGTATATGTAGTTAAAAGAATGAAAATAAAAAACACAAAAATGAGAAAATACTAAAAGTTGTCATTCCACGACCTTAAATAAGACACTTAATGAGAGGCAACCCATCTTAATATTTTTATTAAGACTATGTGCAGGTACAGGGGTAAAACACATCTTGAAAAAAAATACACAGATGAAAACACAAAAAAATTCTAGACTAGGCATGTTTTAGGTAGATCCCCATGCGAGCCCCAAGGAAAGCCTGCCATACTCATTGTGTGAGTGGCTATAACTCGCGGTTAGACTCATTAGGCAAGTAGCCAAAAACACGGCCAAAAGGTAAAAGGCCTATGTGGGCCCCACGTCCTTTGAATCATGCAATAAGGTGTAAAAATATTCAAAATTATAGTCATGGACCTTACATTTCCTATGATAGATAGATGAAGACCGTTTTAAGGATCCGTTAGTTACCCAATAAACTATAAATACTAGAATAGTGTTAGAGTTGGGTGGTCCATGTATGGAGGAATGTTATAGGAGATAGTGGTGTGAAGTTGTGCAAATTGTTTAGAATGGATGCGGGAAATCTTAGTACCCGAGCTAGAAAATTAAGTGTGAGGTCCAAAGACTTCATGTTTACTCAACTTTCTATCCACATTGTATGTTTACCAACTTTTCATACTTTTAGTTACAATGGAAAATCTATAGACAAACAGATGGAAAGAAAGGCCCCAGTGAGCTAGGGAAGAAAAATGTACCGCACTAGCAAAGCCTTCGGGAGTGGAGACCTGATTAAATCTACAGAAGTAGCATCACCGACACTGGTCAGAAAGCAATATAGTATCAAATGGGTCGAAGACCATGTTAAAAAATGGTTCAAAAAATTCACAAAGAAAAGATATTTAGATGAGGTACCAGTAAATGGGGCTAGGCTACCTGCAGAGTACCCACAATTATGGACTAGAATCTATGACCTGGGTCTATAGTTTATCTTTGAGGACCCCAGTGAGTGCAACCTTAGCCTCATCTGGCATTTTTATGCTAATTAGGACCTGGTAGAGGACCCCAAAAAGGTCAAGTTGCGAGGCATGCTGATTCCCTTTAGAGATGAGTAGATTTGCAGGATGCTGAGGGCACCAGTTGTTCCTAGTAAGATATTCACTAATATTTGTGCATATCAACCGTATCAGGTGATTCATCACAAACTTTGAAAAAATCACTCTACTGCTAGATGGGTCCAAAGGAAGACTAATGGGACATATTGTATTCTCAAAATAAGCTACTTTACCAAGTAGGGCAGAGTATGGTTGAAGATTGTATGTACCAGATTATTGCGTTGTTAGAATACCACAACGTTCACAAGAAATTGTGTGGTTTACCATCTGATGATAGGTCAGCAGGTTAATGTTGGTGCTATTATGAAGGTGATGATGACGTAGTCACAGATTGGTGGTGGACAAAGTTTCTTTTTCCGTAGGACCTCAACTTGCTATCTTTAGTAGCAACAAGCTATGGAGGAACTTCAATATTTCCACCCTACCAGAGGTGTGGTGTTAGTCAATGTCACTGTTGTGATGGCGCTAGAGGAGATTGGAGGAGTGTCATTGAGTGAGACTGAGAGGTATTCTAGAGATGACTATCTCTTAGGATGTGTGTTTAGCATGTTGATCTTACAATAGAGTCTTGATGGTAGGGCAACTATAATGGAGGAGATGGCATAGCTTGAGGAGCGGTATCCTCTCAATGCATATGCACATATTTTGTGCAAGATTGGAATTTACATGTTTTCAAGAGAAAGTTGGCATGATTAGATATCATGGCCTCTATGTATTTATGAAATTGCATGACTAATTCTTTAAGTATGAATTTAGCAAGAAAAGTATATTTTGAATTATGGTCTTGCAAAGCTTTAAGATTCATGACTTGTGAATTGCATGACATCAGATATGTCCCTATGTTTTATGAAAGATTTGGAAATCAGATATGTTCCTATGTTTTAAGAAAGGTTTGGCATCTATATATGTCCACCTTAGCTAAGTGAATTGCATGGTATCAGATATACCCTTATGCTTTTCAAACAGATTTGGCATCAGATATGCCCGGTATGATATGAGCTATATGTATGTTTTAAGAGTAGTATTAGCACCGAGTTGGACAGGGTGAGAGTACCAAAAAGGTCCCAGAACTACGTTCCCCCGTAGGTCTTAAGTCCCCTCTGTTGGGCATCAGTTTTAGTAATCATGCCAAAGTAATGCCTTTATACCCTGGCAAGGTATATTGGGTCCTTTCGATGGGGCGGATACATTGGATTTCATGTAGCTCACATGGTCTATGTCGGTTAGAGAACCTCCCACAGAAACAATTTATGCTTTAAAAATATATTGACACTTTGCTTTCAGATTTCAGACTTACTACTTATGATTATGTTTTTAGCTTATGATATTGCATTGAGTCATTACATTAGATATTTTACTATTACCACATGATTTCAGCTTCAAGGATAATTTAAGCATGTTTTACCACAAGTTATACATGATCTTAGTTTTAAACAGGCTTCCAATTATATTTTTATCATGAACTATGCATATACCACATACTTAGTACATTCCATAGTACTAACACATATTGCGTTGTATCCTTTGATGATGCATATTCAGATGTCCCTTCACAGCTTCGTGGCTAGAGTTCCTGGCCACTCACACCCAGCATTGGTGAGTCCACATAGTGCGAGGACTAGTTATGCTTTTCCTTATGTTAGCTTTACTTCTATACTCTGAGTTAGCTAGGGTCTTGTCCTAGCAACTCTTATGTTATGACTAGAGGATTTCAGACATAATTTGTATTCGAGTTCCCCTTTTTGATATCGTATGTTATGTGGCCCTTAGACCCTTATTGATATTTCCTTATTAGGTTTCCATATTATGCTTCCGCTTATCTTTTGTTAGGCTTGAGAATGCTATGACCAAGAGTTAGCTTGGGGCACTTGTGGTCCCAAGTCCCGTGTTACATCTAGGGGGTAACCTCGGGGCATGACAAACTTAGTATCAAAGCCTCAGGTTCAAGAGTCCTAGGATGTCTTAAAGCCCCATCGAGTAGAATCTCTTTCATGGGTGTGAAGCACGCCACACTTATGAGGGGGAGGCTATGAGATGTTTTAGGAAAAACTTCACTTTTTCATGTTCACTTTTGGGCGATAGAGTTTGACTCTATTTACCCTTCTAATCTGTTCCTTACGCATTCCAGATAATGTCTCCACAAAGAAACCCCACGAGGAATGCTTATCCAACCACTCCAGATCATGAGGTTACGAATGCAGAATTTTGTGAAGCCCTCTGTATGTTGGCTCAAGCCATGATAGCTCAGTTGAATGAGAAAGAGAAACTAAAGAAGAGGAAGAGGAAACACAAGAAGACCAGAACACGAAACTAATATTCTTCTCAGTAGAGGTCATCCAAACCAACCCCATCTTCAGTTTGCACACCTACCCTCGACTCTCAGTCTTGTCACCATAAGGCTCTAAAGACCTTGAGGTACCCTCATTGTAGTAGTTGTGGTAAGTTTCATTTAGGTGAGTGACTTGCAGGCAAGGAGGGGTGTTTTAGGTATGGTCTGTTAGGCCATAGGATCAGGAATTTCCCCTCATCTAAGTAGAGCAACTGTGATTTTAAGCTCCAAAACCAATTTCTTTCAGTGCCTAGCCAGTCGGATTAGAGTATTCCTCCAGGAGTTGAATCAGGTACATCACTAGATTTTCTTCCTTTATGCATCCATAGCCCCCGGACCCCTATTCCTATTTTTTTATGAGTTGTCTTGATCTAGAACTAAGTAGGGATAGGAGGGTTGAGGCCTAGAATTTTAGGAGAATGAGAGTCTTAGACTATAGAAAGAAGTGGGTATTCGTGCTAGATTCTGGAGTAGTTTATGTTCTGTTAAGGTAAAACGGTCATAGTTCCTTTGAGAGGTTGGTTAGAGGTCCATAGACTTAGGAGGGTAGCATGAACCTAAGAGGGAGATGGTGGAATGTAGAATCAGTCAGATTTTAGAGGCTCAGGTAGCGATGCTTATGGGTGTTAGAACAAAGTCAAGAAGGGAGGCAGAAGCTTATTTCCATCCTAGCGTCCTAAGTATACTTCTGCCATTATGATACCTTTTGCATGCCTTGGGTGTTAGCGCCATGGTCCTAATTCAGACTCATGCGCATGTTCAGATTCTAGAATGTCAAGTGATTGCTTCAGACAATGATTCTACTCTTACTCTGTGAGTCTATGAATCCCATCTTTATTCCTCGAGGTCTGTTATTTATGAACTCATGTATCGCAGTATGCTCAATTATGTTTACTCAGTCTGTCTTTAGAAATACCTCAATGGCTAATCAAATCATGTTACACAATGTATATGCTCAGACCTGATTCTTGAAATGATTCACGCTTATGATTTCCTTATTCTAAAGCCCTTTGATCTTTGCCTTTGATGACGAGGGGTGGTGATCCCCACTAACTCAAGTCTTACGTGCTCAGTATGTGAAGTGCTCATGCCTATTGTGATCAATTCCCCAAACCCCACCTTGAGTGGCTTGATCACGCTAAGTGTAAGTCTAGATCAATCTGTAATCTTTTATTCATGACGCTCCTACTCCTGATATTTCCTTTCAACGATTCTGGTTTATGTTGTTGTAAGTGTTAGGGAAGAAGGCCTTGTAGTAGCCTAGCTGGGAGGTAGCAAATTCCTTTTTCCCTGTTAGTGTACTTTTTCCACCTTGACTTCTAGGTGTGGATGAATTATAAGGTAAGGATTATTCATGCAAAATAGTTAGAAGAGGTAGTCTGGTATGTCCCCCTGTAGAAGTCCCTGAATCTGCGATTCCTAGTTATGATAAGGGAGAGGAGAGAAGTCTTAAATAGGGTAAGCTACGAAACCATAAGTGACCATAGTTATAAGCTTGAATATCGTGATGGGATATATGTGGATATTTTTTTTCTGCAACCAGTGACCCTTGGGTTGGGGATCCCTAGATTAGTTGGTTGTTGTGATAAGAAAGAATACCATTTTTAGGAGATAACTCTAGATGCAAGGGGTTAGTCGAGATAGGCTTAAACATGGAGAATCAGGTAGTTTGACTCAGACCTTAGTACCTTTATGTGTGCTGTTGAGTTGTTAGTTGCAAATGGTAGGAGTGGTATTCAAAAGAGAATAGTTTCCCCGTATATCTACTTCTCTCAGTTTGGTGTCCCTTTCGGTTAACTGCAATTTCTAGAGTATGTTCGTTCCTTATGAGTTTTAGCTGAGTTCCTACTCTCATCCCAGACCAGTTATCATGTTGGATATCCAGTTCCTATCCTGTTGGTAATTTTTACATCCTCAGCATGTATACATGTCTCATGAAACCAGCTCAGTTGTATTTCAATCGGAAGTCAGTTACCACGATGGTACTTCAGCTTTCACGACTCAGTTGAAGGAGCTACTTGGTAAGAAGAATCATCCATGAAGGCAAAGTACCTTCACCCTTTTTCCTTCAGATCCGGTTCAGCTTGAGGTAGTAGTTCCATCCTTAGTATGTCCTTCCGAATCTATTCCATCAGTTTTTCTCACGATCCTCACATGTATTCATATTTTTGAAGTTGATTAAGCCATGTTTTAATTTCAAAAGTTCAGGTTCATATTTATTCTTCAGTTTTCATGTTTCGTTTTTGGTTGGGCTATTTTCTCTCTAGAGTCCCCTTGCTTAGTCTTCATTCGAGGACGAATGATCCCAAGGGGGGAGATATTGTAACACCCTAAAAATCCTAAACTAATACCCGAACCTTTTTCCATGAGTGTAATAATAATTTTCCTAGTGTGGTGAGTGCTTTGGATGCAAATCATGTTCATAAGAAAACTTCTATTATCAAGTTAAGTCGTAAGCACCTCACCAAAGTAAGTTTTCATGTAAGTCTAAACTAGAGTGAACTTCAATCGATCCTTCCTCCCAAAATATAAAGAATTAGGTGTCCTAGTACCTACCAAATTAGAGGTTTTTGAGTCTTCTTTCCAATGCCACTGACCGCGCATTAATCTGAGTCTGGAGTAAAAAGTTATGGACAGTTTACTGCAGTGCTGCCAGTGATGACGGATGGGAATGACGAACCGTCGTTTTGAAGGACGATTCGTACTTCAACTCATCATTGCTGAATAGAAACTTAAAATTTCCATCTTCAAAACCACTGGTTGGTTCACGACCCATAGACCAAAACCACGGTCAGTAGAGTGACTCGTGGTTTATCAAAATTCAGTTTTTCGGCCCGGTTTCCACGAATGACTTGATGGGTCATCGTTTTGGATGATGGTCCATCGTGTAACCCGTAGAATCACCTTCAGAGAGGTACCAAGTCCTCTAAATTCCATGATTGGGTTGACGAATCATCAAACTATTCCACGTCCCGTCCTCCCATCCGTCGTTCAGGTTCCAGTAGCTCCTTTAATTGGTCCCAGAAGGTTCCAGTAGCTCCTTTAATTGGTCCCAGAAATGACGAGTCTAAGAACGGTCTGTCTTTCTGGATGACGGAACGTCGTCCCAGCCTACACTGATGCTTGTCATTCTAAGTTCAGAGGCCTCCCTTCCAAGTGCCCAAAAACAATGAGTTAAAGGACGACCCGTCCTTCTGGACGATGGGCCATCGTTCCACCCGTGGTCCCTGAGACCGACCATTTTCCAGCTTTTTCTTATTTAAATCCTAGGGGCATTATGATCATTTTCCACTCTTTTAACTCCTATACTAGGTCGTTTTAAGCCTATTTAGAAGTGTTTTTATTCTCACTTGGCATAAGTTATCTCCCATTCTTCCAAACAAGTTTCAAGAGAAGAAAAAAAAGAGTTTCATCCTCTCAAGCTTCAAGTTAGGGCTTCAAGCTCCATAGCAAGGGATCCACTCAAAGTTTCCAAGCTCCAAGTCAAGTCTCCTAAGTCTTTTCCATTGAAGTGGGTTATCTTCACCTAAGGTATGTGTGTTTTTAACAATGGATTCCTTCCACCCTTGTGCCCAAATTCCCCAACTCTTATCTTGAGGTATGAAGTTATGAAATTAGGGTTTTGATCTAAAATTGGAGAAAGTTTATGAAATTAGTTTCTATGTTTAAATTCATGGTTTACTCTTGATTACTCATGATTTTATTATGATTCTCTCATTGGTTTTAAAAGCCCAAACATGAATATTGATTTCTAGCATGAAACTATTAATTTACATGTTTTCAAGAGAAAGTTGGCATGATTAGATATCATGGCCTCTATGTATTTATAAAATTGCATGACTAATTCTTTAAGTACGAATTTAGCAAAAAAAGTATATTTTGAATTATGGTCTTGCAAAGCTTTAAGATTCATGACTTGTGAATTGCATGACATCAGATATGTCCCTATGTTTTGTGAAAGATTTGGACATCAGATATGTTCCTATATTTTAAGAAAGGTTTGGCATTTAGATATGTCAACCTAAGCAAAGTGAATTGCATGGTATCTCATATACCCTTATGATTTTCAAACAGATTTGGCATTAGATATGCCCAGTATGATATGAGCTATATATATGTTTTGGGAGTAGTATTAGCACCAAGTTGGACAAGGTAAGAGTACCCAAAAGGTCCCAGAACTACGTGCCCCCGTAGGTCTTAAGTCCCCTCTGTTGGGCATCAGTTTTAGTGATCACGCCAAAGTAATGCCTTTATACCCTGGCAAGGTATATTGGGTCCTTTCGATGGGGCAGATACAACGGATTCCATGTAGCTCACATGGTCTATGTCGATTAGAGAACCTCCCACAGAAATAATTTATGCTTTAACAATATATTGACACTTTGCTTTCAGATTTCAGACTTACTACTTATGATTATGTTTTTAGCTTATGATATTGCATTGAGTCATTACATTAGATATTTTACTATTACCACATGATTTCAGCTTCAAGGATAATTTAAGCATGTTTTACCACAAGTTATACATGATCTCAGTTTTAAACAGGCTTCCAAGTATATTTTTATCATGAACTATGCATATACCACATACTTAGTACATTCCATAGTACTAACACATATTGCGTTGCATCCTTTGATGATGCATATTCAGATGTCCCTTCACAGCTTCGTGGCTAGAGTTCCTGGCCACTCACACCCAGCATTGGTGAGTCCACATAGTGCGAGGACTAGTTATGCTTTTCCTTATGTTAGCTTTACTTCTATACTCCGAGTTAGCTAGGGTCTTGTCCTAGCAACTCTTATGTTATGACTAGAGGATTTCAGACATAATTTGTATTCGAGTTCCCCTTTTTGATATTGTATGTTATGTGGCCCTTAGACCCTTATTGATATTTCCTTATTAGGTTTCCATATTATGCTTCCGCTTATCTTTTGTTAGGCTTGAGAATGCTATGACCAAGAGTTAGCTTGGGGCACTTGTGGTCCCAAGTCCCGTGTTACATCTAGGGGGTAACCTCGGGGCATGACAAACTTAGTATCAAAGCCTCAGGTTCAAGAGTCCTAGGATGTCTTAAAGCCCCATCGAGTAGAATCTCTTTCATGGGTGTGAAGCACGCCACACTTATGAGGGGGAGGCTATGAGATGTTTTAGGAAAAACTTCACTTTTTCATGTTCACTTTTGGGCGATAGAGTTTGACTCTATTTACCCTTCTAATCTGTTCCTTACGCATTCCAGATAATGTCTCCACAAAGAAACCCCACGAGGAATGCTTATCCAACCACTCCAGATCATGAGGTTACGAATGCAGAATTTTGTGAAGCCATCTGTATGTTGGCTCAAGCCATGATAGCTCAGTTGAATGAGAAAGAGAAACTAAAGAAGAGGAAGAGGAAACACAAGAAGACCAGAACACGAAACTAATATTCTTCTCAGTAGAGGTCATCCAAACCAACCCCATCTTCAGTTTGCACACCTACCCTCGACTCTCAGTCTTGTCACCATAAGGCTCCGAAGACCTTGAGGTACACTCATTGTAGTAGTTGTGGTAAGTTTTATTTAGGTGAGTGCCTTGCAGGAAAGGAGGGGTGTTTTAGGTATGGTCAGTTAGGCCATAGGATCAGGAATTGCTCCTCATCTAAGAAGAGCAATTGTGATGTTCAGCTCCAAAACCAATTCCTTTCATTGCCTAGCCAGTCAGATTAGAGTATTCCTCCAGGAGTTGAATCAGGTATGTCACTAGATTTTTTTCCTTTATGCATCCATAGCCCCCGTACCTCTATTAATGTTTGGTTGTGAGTTCTCTTGACCTAGAACTAAGTGGGGATAGGAGGGTTGAGGCCTAGAATTTTATGAGAAGGAGAGTCTTAGACTATAGAAAGAAGTGGGTATTCATGCTAGATTCTGGAGTAGTGTATGTTCTGTTAGGGTAAAACAATCATAGTTCCTTTGAGAGGTTTGTTAGAGGTCCATAGACTTAGGAGGGTAGCATGAACCTAAGGGGGAGATGGTGGAATGTAAAATCAGTCAGATTTTAGAGGCTCAGGTAGCGATGCTTGTGGGTGTTAGAAAAAAGTCAAAAGGGGAAGCAGAAACTTATTTCCATCATAGCATCCTAAGTATACTTCTACCATTATGATACCTTTTGCATGCCTTGGGTGTCAACGCCATGGTCCTATTTCATACTAACGCTCATGTTTAGATTCTAGAATGGCAAGTTATTGCTTCAGACAATGATTCTACTCTTACACTGCGAGTCTATGAATTCCATCTTTATGCCCCGAGGTCTATTATTTAAGTTAACTCTTGTATCGCAGTATGCTCAATTATGTTAACTTAGTCAGTCTTCAAAAATACCTCAATGGCTAATCAAATCATGTTACGCCATGTATATGCGCAGACCTAATTCTTGAAACGATTCACGCTTATGATTTTCTTATTCTAAAGCCCTTTGATATTTGCCTTTGATGAAAAGGGGTGGTGATCCCCTCTAACTCAAGTCTTACGTGCCCAGTATGTGAAGTGCTCATGCCTATTGTGCTCAATTCCCCAAGCCCCACCTTGAGTGGGTTGATCACACTAAGTGTAAGGCTAGATAAGTCTGTAATCCTTCATTCGTGAAGCTCCTACTCCTTCTCTTTCCTTTCAATGATTCTGGTTTATGTTGTTGTAAGTGTTAGGGAAGAAGGCCTTGTAGTATCCTAGCTAGGAGGTGGCAAATTCCTTTTTCCCTTTTAGTGTACTTTTTCCACCTTGACTTCTTGGTGTGGGTGAATTATGAGGTAAGAATTATTCATGCAAAATAGTTAGAAGAGGTAGCCTGGTATGTCCCCATGTAGAAGTCCCTGAATCTGCGATTCCTAGTTATGATAAGGGAGAGGAGAGAAGTCTTAAATAGGATAAGCTACGAAACCATAAGCTTGCATGGTTTCAGATATACCCTTATGCTTTTCAAATAGATTTGGCATCAGATATGCCCAGTATGATATGAGCTATATGTATGTTTTAGGAGTAGTATTAGCACCCAGTTGGACAGGGTGAGAGTACCCAAAAGGTCTCAGAACTATGTACCCCCATAGGTCTTAATTCCCCTCTGTTGGGCATCAGTTTTAGTGATCACGCCAAAGTAATGCCTTTATACCTTGGCTAGGTATATTGGGTCCTTTCGATGGGGCGGATACATCGGATTCCATGTAGCTCACATGGTCTATGTCGGTTAGAGAACCTCCCACAAAAACAGTTTATGCTTTAAAAATATATTGACACTTTGCTTTCAGATTTCAGACTTACTACTTATGATTATGTTTTTAGCTTATGATATTGCATTGAGTCATTGCATTACAGATTTTACTATTACCACATGATTTCAGCTTCAAGGATAATTTAAGCATCTTTTACCACAAGTTATGCATGATCTCAGTTTTAAACAGGCTTCCAAGTATATTTCTATCATGACCTATGCATATCCCACATACTTAGTACATTCCATAGTACTAACGCATATTGCGTTGCATCCTTTGATAATGCAGATTCAGGTGTCCCTTCACAGCTTCGTGGCTAGAGTTTATGGCCACTGACGCCCAGCTTTGGTGAGTCCTCATAGTGCGAGGACTAGTTATGCTTTTCCTTATGTTAGCTTTACTTATATACTCCAAGTTAGTTAGGGTCTTGTCCTAGCAACTCTTATGTTATGACTAGAGGCTTTCAGACATAGTTTGTATTCGAGTTCCCCTTTTTGATATTGTATGTTATGTGGCCTTTAGACCCTTATTGATGTTTCCTTATTGAGTTTCCATATTATGCTTTTGCTTATCTTTTGTTATGCTTGAGAATGCTATGACCAAGGGTTAACTTGGGGCACTTGTGGTCCAAAGTCCCTTGTTATGTCTAGGGGGTAACCTCGGGGTGTGACATTTATTAAATTAAGGTCAAACATTTCATCTCCCTCCTTAAATAATTTTTTTCTTTCTCTCCTTACCATGATCAAAGCCCTAAAGATTCTCAACCCACGATCATCTCCCTCTCCTCACATTCCATATAATCTTCACAATCATTAGCATAATCTAGTAAGTTCAATACATCACCAAAGACTCAAGTTTTCTTCACACTTTGTGCAATACCAAGAGTAAGTTCACTTTCTCATGGTTATTAAATTGTCTCTTGGTGTGGTATTATCTATAGGTTTGTATTAAAGAAACTAGAATGTTGGTAATCATAATGAAAGTCACAAACCTTAGACTTGAACTATGCTTTTGTATGTGATTGTGTGTATCAAGTTAAATGGGAATTGGGGTTGTGAGTTTGGTCTGAGTAATCGGTTATGATGATGCTCATCAGTGTTATATGTTTATTATTTGGGTGAGGGGTAAATCAATGGTAATGAATGAAAGATATGTGTTTTGCACAAAACCTGGATCCCTCGGGCCAGTGGACGGGATGTCTGAGGCACAATGGGCATCGTCTAGGGCGTTAGAAATGGATCAGATCCTAAAAAGGTCTCTGGACATATCTGATTCCCAATCCGATGGTACGTCTGACCTCCCACACCCGTGGTAGGAGCCTGTGAGAGGACAACTTGTCCTTAAAAATTCCACTGCCTTGATCTGATGCCCTATCCCACGGGATATCAAACCTTCCACGCTCGTGGCATAGAGTCGTGGGAGGTTTATTTCACCTGCAAACTTCACTGGACCATTCTGACAGCCTGTTCCATAGGACATCGGACCTCCCACGCCCGTGGGAGGTGTGAATTTCTAAATTTAGTGTAAATTTTTTTTGGTTTTTAATTCTTGGATTCTGTGCTAATGATGGTTGCCTGCAGGTACTATGGCACTAAAAATTACCACTCCAATGTAGGGGGCCCCGAAAAGAAAAGGATACTTTAGTCAAGTCTCGACTAAAGGATCAAACCGATTCTAAAGTTGAGAAGAGTGATTCAGATAACACCTCCCTCGTCCGGTCAACTAGAAGAAAGCTGATAGTATATCCTTCGCGGTCTGAAGAGGAAGGAGGCCATGCACCTGAAGAGGAGAAAGGATCATCTTCTGTCTTAGATAATTCTAGTGTGGAGAGTGACCATGCTCGTCCACTATCAAAAGGAGGTCAAGAACAAGCTACCCAGGTTTTTAATGGCATGGAAACTGAGACCGAGTTGGGAAGTGATGATTAATCAGGGTCGGAGAATAGTTCAGCCAAAGATTTGGAGGGTGATGATGAAACCGATATAGAGACCACCACTCCGGAATGGGAGACTACTTCACCCACTCCGACATGCCCTAGCACAATGCTGGTACTTGCTCGAGAGAAAGCTAGGTGGAATATCAAAGGGTCAAAGAAAATATTTGATTATGGGATCGAGGTGACAGCACGGGGAAATCTGAGACGACCTATCGCTGAGGAATGAAGGATATATCCTTTCAAGCTAAAGAACTTCCCCAAGCTTGATGAATATTTCTGGTACTACCAGTTGGGTTGGACTAGCAAGCCACTCCCGGACTACCAACTACTTATTGTGAGGGAGTTCTATGAGAACTACCAAGCCATATTGGAAAGTAGATGCCAGAAGGGTCAAAAAGCTTCTGACTTGCCCGCTTTTAAGAGCGTACCAGTGTGAGATATCCCTCTAAACATCTCCTCTGAAACTATTAACAGGTTCCTCTTTGGGCTAGGATATGAGATTACCACCGACACCTTTGATTATGACTACCGAGTCAAGAACGAGCTAAAGCAAACAAAGTGGTTAGCCAAGCGTCTTATAATGACTGGGACACCAAAGTGGCTCGACCAGGATAAGCCACAGATCACAAAGGCTTCGCTGTCATTTGAGGCCAAATTCTAGTAGGCCCTGGTGTGACTCTGTCTCATGTCAATGGGTGCCGACAATCAGTTGACTCTTGAACGGGCCATCCTAGTGGCTAGTTTGATGTCCAAGTATAATTTAAACTTTGGGAACATTATTGCTAAAGAAATCCGGGACATATTCACCAAGATCAGTTCATCCTATCCATTTTCCTGCCTCATAACTGAATTGTTTGACGAAGCTAATATCCCAAAGTATGTAGGTATTGACCGTACGGAGTGAGCCTCCTGCACATATCATCTGGAGAGGTCCAAGGATGAAACCAGAGTTATGGGTTTGAGCGGTACTTCAGAACCACTTGCCCTCACCTTAGAGGCATATGTAACAACTCCAGAGGTGACACCGTCCCCTACTGCTCTTCCCACCCCATAGGGTAGCCATACCAAGCACACCATAGTTGGTCCATCTTCTTCTACAGCACCTCCAATGGTGGAAACTGATTGCATATTTTCTTTTCATCCAGCAAATTTTGCCAACACAGTTCAGAGGACCATTGAGTTGAAGGAACAAATGAAAAAGTTTTCTTTGCAGTTTCAGTCGATTGTTGATGCCTCAATTTGGAGAGCTATATCATTATTTCTTAATGTGAATGATTGGATTGATGCATTATAAAATAGGGTTGATGAGAAGCTGAAGAAAATGGGCGCAGTTGAGCTCATAGAACTAAAGCAGAAAATAGTGGAGCTTAGGGTCGATATGGATGGATTAATGAGTCACCCAGCTTCTCAAGTGAAGGCTTCAGTAGTCTTAGTACATATTACATCGGAGCCAACACTTGACTTATGGGACTTTGTAGACCCCGAGCTTCAGCAGGCTGGGACGGTAAAGGAAAAAGAGGTTGAACTTGAAAAGGAAAAGGAGGTTGAAGTACCTCCTAGTCCCTCTGAGCACATGAAAAACAAAAAGCAAAAATATAAGCATGTCGAAGCGGACGATGCACCTCTTAGCCAAAAATCTCAAAAGAAGAGAGAGAACAGAGGTGTGAAGAGAGCCAAGAAATATTTAGAGAGGGCAACAAAGGAGTCCCCAGATGTGAAACAGATCGAGGTTGATGCCATTGTCATGGGTGGTTCAGCTAGTGGTGCTGCTGGAATTATTGATATACCTTCTTCAGACCCTATTGTGGGAGTTAGTGTTGTTGATGTTGCTTGGGCAGCTGATATTATTGAGAGGACTGCGGAGGTAGCCTCTAATGTTGAGAAAGATGTGGGCCTGACTACAGCTACACTAGATGACCGCGCTTAGGCGCCACAGGCGTTGTATCCCTCATTTTGTTATTTTTTTAGTGCATTAGGGACAATGCACAGCTTTTTAGATGGGGTGGGGTTAGTTGTGGTCATCTAGTTGGTTTTTGTAGAGTGTTTTGGTAAAGTCTGAGTTGCCAAAACACTAACGTCATGCCACGATGTTAAATTAAGTGATGCATAGGAGGCAACCCATGAGGGTATCTATATGATATTCATGTCCTTGGGGTTTTCTTGCATGTGTTCTTTCCCTAAGGACTTTTTAATTTCTGTTGAATCGGCATGCTTAGTATAGGATGTGTGTTTGTAGAAGTAAATTATGAACTAAATGCAGCCATGTTCTGATTTTTGAAGAAATTCTGTGAAAAATGGAGACCCCTCCAAAGTTTTGTGCAATAAGATGTTAGAACTGACCTTGATGGATCTATAAATGATAGCATGCATATAACTGAGATAATTAGCTTAAGCTAAAGCATGAACTGGTAGTTAGCTAATCTGTAGTCTTAACTCTGTGCAATGTGGGAAGTGAGCTATTTAGTATTTGTTCTTGTTGTACTGTGTGATCTAGAACTTGCTTGGAGCTATTTAGTATTTGTTCTTGCCTTACTGTGTGATCTAGAACTTACCTGGTTATTCCTGCTATGGTTGTAGAATGGTTTGTGTAGGACGTGATCATAGGTCATTTTTGAAATTAGTCCACTTTAGCCAAATGACCTACATAATGAAGCTGAATCCCTTTGATCACTGAATTTGAGCCTAAAAGTTAAACCTTTTTGTTGTTAGCCTTTTCACCTTCCCTGTTTCCTATAAATCTATGTTTTGTCCCTAGTCCCTCTTTGGAAATTGTGCACCTCGACTCAGGCTAAAAGCCTAAGTTGAGTGTGGCTACTGTAGGAGTGAGTAGGAAGTGTTGGGTATGAAAAGATCGGGTTAGTGTTAAAAGAAGTTTAGCGGGTGTGGTTTGTGTGCTACAAAAGAAAGAAGAAAAAAATTAATGAAAAAAAGTGCAAAAAATGTAATAAAAGCCACACCCAAAGTATAAGAAAGGAGAATAAGGGAGGAAAACTGTAAGGTCTGAAAAGGTGGAGAATAAAGAAGTAATTGTAGTGTCAAGGAGGGCATAGTCACTATTTACCCAAATGTACCATTCCCGTCCCTAAGCAAAGTCTTATAGTGATCCTAACCAAACTGTTTTAAAGCCAAGGCATAGAAAATAAGGGCAAGCCTCTATTATTGTGCATGTACAGCTTGAACTTCCTTGTGAGAGTGAGTGTATTCCAAGTCCCTATTTGTTAAGTTACAATTTTATGTGATCGGGATTTCTTTGTTGTGAGGGCACTAGAGTAGACTGCGATTGCTAATTATTTGGTTGGAATGTCTTCTTGTGTATGCCATCTTACTCATGAATATCTTGTTGTCACTCATGGATCAATCTTATGTTGTTCTGATAACTTGACTAAATGCACTGGTTTTTGAGCTGTTAAGGAGTGGGTACTGTTCTGAGATTTGAGAGATAAATGAATTATGCTGCTACTTTAGTTTCTAGTTTATTTTACTTAAGTGTCGTGTTAGTTGTTGTTTTCGTTTGTTGCTTAAGAACAAGCAAACATTCTAAGTTGAGGGAGTTAATGTGCCAGGATTTCACGGCACTTTCGACACTTAATATTAAGGATTTTTGGGTGTTCTTAAGCATGTTTTGTTAGATTTGATGTCATTTGTTGCTTGTACAGGGAAAAGTATTGAAAAGATGAAAATACCAAAGTAGTGCAGTTTTCTGGGCAAAAGGCATGCCCTACGAGCGTGGGATCCACCACGTCCCATGGGAGAAGATGTCTGAACGAGGCAGCAAGAGAAACTAAGGCATAGAAGCCTGAAGGGCTGCCACGACGCCCGTGAAAGACACGATGGGATGTCATAGGGCCCATCGATATGAGCCAAAGACCAATGTGAAGCAGCTAAGTAATGGCGATGGGTAACCACGACAGGCGTCGCACTCACGACGTCTCATCATAGCCACTCGTGGAAACAAGGCAGTGATAATGTTGAGAGACGAAGGAGAGTCAACGGGCAACCATGAGGGGCGTCGCATCCATGACATCCCATCATAGCAACCTCTGAAAATGAGTCAGCGGACTTGGATCTCAGATGAAAAGAAGCCCGTCGGGCACCCACGACGCCTGTCGCATCCACGACGGCCCGTGGGGCATCCTGTCGGAGGTATCGCATCCAGATTTCCTTGTCTCCTTAGGATTTGGTTTTTGTTGTCTATAAATACTTCCCCTTAGGTTTTATTTTGGGGTTTCGACTTTTGTTACAAGTTTACTGCATTGTGACTCATTGTTTAGACATTAATTCATTAGTTTTGAAAATTCAAAGATTGCTCTTGATTTTATTGAAGTGTTCTTGAGATTTCTTCAATATTCCAGATTCTTTTACTTCTTCTTGTAAGTTTATACTCATGATTGTTCCAACAATTCTTGTTTGTTTACTTATGAACATGAGTAGCTAAATCCACAACTAGGGTTGTGGGAACCATGAAGGATTAATGAAGTAGGCAAAGTACTTGGTAATTCTAGGGCGGTGTTTATGCATGTATTGTTCTTCCCTTTGCATTGATTGCTTTTTAACAGTGTACAGTGTTAGAACTCACCTTATCTTTACTTTCCGGAACAAGGGGGTAACAGATGGGAAAAGGGTTATTTAACAGTGGAGATATGAGGCTACCAACCCTCATCTAATAGCTTGACCTTATCTAGGAATAGATAATCTGGGATCCAGGGTAAGGAACATAAATCATACACGCACGGCCAGACCAAGGCGTGTGGTGAAATTTATCTATCAGAGAGACCAACTATTTAGGTGAACCTAACTTACTGATTCTACATGCTAAGCACCAAACTAGTCAACTAAGTACAATGCCTTACTAAGTTATGATCTCATGGGGAACACTACCCTAGTCGCTTCTCTTATTGATAACAACCTTTGAAACTGATATTTGTTACTTGTTATGATTCCAAGTTATGTTTAATATTTGTTACTTAAAACCCCCATTTCGAGGGAAATAAATGGCTAACAGCAAAAGTAAACACTAATCAACCATAGTCCTACCATATTCCCTGTGGGATCGACCCCAACCTTTGTTGGGTTCTATATTTCAACAACGACTGCTTATGCTTCTAAAATGAGGTGTAATTTGGGCACATCAATTATTCACAAATGTTCTTCAACCAATTCATCCTTAGTCTTAGAGTGAACAACTTAGGGCTACCTTGGGGAGCAAGTCCATCCTCCAATACCATTGGAGTGAAGATTGGAAGCTTTTATTGTAAAATCTTTAGTTCCTTTCTTCAACTCTTGCTTTGTATTGCTAAATCTATTGGTGTGTTGGTTGATTTGAGATTTGGATATTGTGTTAGATATACTAATATTTGGGTATAATTTCTTGTCTTGTGCTTTCACAACTTATTAAATATTTTCTAGTTTATGAATTGGGTCTTTGAATCTCTAATTAATCTTGTGCTTAAATTAAATCTAAAGGGAGTGATCAACCCTTGGACTTGCCCTTTTTGCTTTGATTTGTCTTGAGAGAGTGAATTAAGGTGGGGAAAGATTGATTAGCACTAACTTGAGGCTCTAACCCTCATTTAAGGAATTAGCTAGAAATAGTAAGTTTAGTGTTGCCATAATTGGAAGAGCTTTGTTAATGCTTAGCTGGGTTCGAGATAATTGGTTGAGGTATATTTGTCGATGGTTGAGAGACGTTGGTAAATTATCAATACTTCCAAGGCTTTTTTCATTTGACCCATGATTAATCTAGTTTGTATTAGGTGAACTTGTAATGGATCGTATGAATTTGAAGTAATTCCTATTCCCAAATCTCCCTTGTGATCCTTGCGTTGGGAAGAGTTGGTCGACCTTGCAATTACAACATCGCTCATGTTTTTTACTACAAAACCCCCAATCATTTTACTTACTTTGCTCCTTGAACTTGAATAAGTTGCTTTAATTTTTTACTATCTCAATCATGATTACATTATTCTATGTGGGATCGACCCCGACTCTTGTAGGGAATATAAATGTATTTTGCTCTGACGATCGCAATCACCTCCTAACAGAGAGTGTATTTGAGCGTTATTAGTCTGCACCTCCCTTTGCACGTCACTATCAAAACATTGGCATCACTGATTGTCTGAAAAAGAGACGTGCGATGTGCACAACACATGGTGTGATCACACATCATGTCGCATGTCGCGTCGTACCACTCCTGAAGGGCATTTTTTTCATTTGCCAAGTGACATTGTGGGAAGCTTCAAAAACCCATTTGGGTTGTGTACTAGATATAGTATATAGTTTTTAGTTCATAGTTTTGAATAGAGAATAGTATCCAAGGAAGATATAGAGAGTACTCTTTCTCTTCATCTTCTACACTTGAATTCACTATTTTTGTACTAAATTGAGCTTGTATTTGGATTTTGGCTTAATTATAAATGGAAGTATGAGTAACCCAATTGGTATATTCTCTTATTTTCTTAGTATGAGCAGCTAATTTCCTTGTCTAGGGGTATGTGTATGATGGATACTTGAATTTTGGTATGGGTCTTGTTTAATTGAGCTTATAGTTAATTATTTGATATGTGTCTATTGAATTCCTCAAGTTTTAATCATAAAATTGATGGTTGCAAACATTAATTGAGTTTTCTTATTTGTGTTCTTGCTTGAAAGAGGGGTTTATAATGCAGATAGGAATTTAATAGTGAGAATTTGAGATTTCTACCTTAGATTGAGGCTAAAAATAGTTTAATCAATGGAAACTCTCATCTAAGGGTATAAGCTAGAAATAGTATGACTTTCCCAAGTAATTAAATTGGTTGGTTTGTGTTAAAACCTATGGTGCTTGAACAAATACCATAGGATATATATTTGGAGGATCGAGAGATTACCGAATATGTCTAAAACCAATTCTACCCATATCATTAATCGAGAATTTGCTTAATTAATCAAGTACCCTATCCTTTGAAGAATCCCATCGGAAGAATACCCCTAGTCTTCCTCTCATTGATTACAAAATCTTGTGTTTACTTTCCATTTTGTGTTGAAATCGAAGTTGCTATGTACATTTTCCTTTCAATTCTCCCAATCTTTACTTTTTAAGTTGTTTGAATATTTTCTCTCTTAGTGATTATTTTTTGACGATTTTTTAGCGAATCACTACTCCACTCTCCATGGATTCAACTCTGACACTCGTTGGGTTACTTTTATTTTTCTCTGACAATCGCTACCACCTACTTTGGGAGAGTAGTTTTGAGCATCATCAATACACTAGGCTTCACCTAACTTTTGGGGTCCCAGCACTTCTCTTTTCAAGCACAACTCTTTGGTTGCATTACCCACATCATCAAGTGTCCTTCCACTTCGAGTGATAATAGCCATAACATGGAAATCAGTCTTTGGGTTAGGGAGAGTGTCACTAGGAAGTGTTCCTTTTAGCCATGGGTTCATTTGAGCTGATAAGTGGTTCATTTGAGCCTCGGGATGCTTAATTGAGGTTAAGTGAGAACTCACGATTTGTGTGAGGTTTGATACATCACTTTTCTATTCTTTGACCCAATTATTCGTTGACTCCACTCTTTTTAAGACATGGGCCAACATATCCTCAATCATTGAGCTAGCCAGATTGCTAACTCTCGTTTGAATTATAATAGTGTTTGCCATAGGAGGAGGCATATATGGATTCAAACTTTGGTGATTATATTGATCGCCCTCTCTATCACAATCTCTCTCTCCATAGGCCATCACGGTCTCTTTGTCGATCACGATCCCTCCTTGGGATACCTCTCTCTTTGTTCTAACCTTGATTTTCATCCCTTGATCGCCAAGATCCTTGATTGGCACCTTAGTACCCCAGATGATAACCTGCCACTTGATTTGACATATAGTTCACTTCTTTATCAAATAACAACACATATGCATCATCTTCCTCATGGGACTTGGCTCCTTGAGCCCCAATGGCATTCACACTTTTGACTCGGGTACCTATCATGTAATTTGCAAGCAAATCCACTTGTGTCATTATTTTAGCCATGTTCTCATCTCTTTCTTCCTTTTTTCTCCTCATTTTATTCATCATGATAATGGAGGTGACAACCGATGTCACCTTGGCCTCCCTTGTGTGCCAAGCTCGGTTAGTTTTGGTTATTCTATCCAATATTGCCTTTGCAAGTCTAAAGGTTTGGTCCATGATTGAACCACCTACTAGGTTGTTTGCTAAATACTTGTTCATGGAGTATAATGATCGGTAAAATCTTTGCAAGAGCACTCTATTTGGTAGCCCGTGATTGGGACAAAACAACACTTTCTTCTTGAATTTCAATCAAACTTCGTGTAACACTTCACATAGTTTTGACAAAAATTTATGATTTCATCACGAAGTTGTAACATTATCTAAGGTGGGAAGAATCGATCTAACAAGGCCTCGACTAAACCATTCCATGAGGTGATAGAGCCTTTGGGTAGCTCTTCTAACCATGAGGTTGCTTTCCCGTGAGAGAGAATAGGAAGACTCTTAGTCGAATGGACTCTTGACTAATATTGTGGATGTTAAATGGCTGGCAGATTTCAATGAAATTTTGTATATTCCAGTTAGCATCTTCATGTGTGAGCCCTCCGAACAAGACTTTTATTTGGATCAAATATAGCATAGTGCTTGTTACATGAAAAATTGCATTACCAACCGTAGGAGCTAAGTGAATAGCACCCACTACACTATGTATCAGTGGCTCATTCTCGACATCCATGAACCCGTCAATGCTACCTTGTTCACTTGCTTAACTCATGGTTCACCTATTCAAAACACAAAAACAATAAACAACATAAAAGGAACACAAGACCCAAACTAAATGTGAACCAATAAACAAAAGATGGTAATCAAAAGGCAATTCCCCGGCAATGGCGCTATTTTTGATAATATTCAAAACAACTCTCTGATTAAGGAGGTGGCTACGGTCATTATAAAACAAGGTAACCAACAAGAGTCGAGGTCGATTTCCCACAAGATTTGGACATAAGATGCACCAAAATTTGAAAATTAACTTACACAAGCAAGAGTGTTGTATAGACAAAAATTAAATAGGGTAAATGGTTCAAACAAGTAATCGATGATTGTTTGCAATAACTATGAGGTAACAAGATTGTTAATAACAAGATTGGAGGAACTAGGGGTGTGTTTTTGATGGGATCATAACATGGGAACTGGGATTAATCACTCGACTTATGCTTAATTATAGTGTGGATAGCTTTGGTTAAAGCTATGTTCCATTATTTTTCAACCAATCGAACATATATACCTTGGGTTCTTTCAAGCCCCAATATTTTAACAACAAACTAACTAAATAGCTTAAGTGGGTTGAGTTATTTCTAGTCTTAACTCTTAGATGAGAAATTCTCAAGTCAAGCTATGTCTAGCCTCAAGTTATAATAAGAAATTACCAAATCCTCACTATTAATCCTTACGCAATTATAGAACTTCTTTCTCAAGAAAAAATTATAATTAGAAAGCTAAATCAATGTTTGCAACCATCTATTTTTTAATTAGAACTTGAAGAATTCAATAGATCCACACATAATAATCAATTATAAGCATAAATAATTAATACCTAATTTCAATTTTAAACACTATCATTGCACACAATCCTAGAAGAGAAATTATCCAATCATATTAAAGAAAAAAATATACACCAATTGGGTAATCCTCAACTCCATTCATATTCATAAAACTACCTTCAATTTCAAGCTTTGAATGTTATAAATGAAGTTTTCATTATTTTCAAGGAAAAAGAAGCTAAAAATTGTATTCTTTAAAGTGTACTCACTACTCTCTCCAAATTAGGGAAAAACTAAGCACAATATTCTTTGCACAGATTCCAAAATCGACCTTGGAAGCTTCCCAAATACGCAACTAATTTTTGGATAATTTTGCACCTTGGGTGACTTGTGCCTCCATTTGTGTTGGAACCTGTGGCGCATGTGATGACTTGTGGAACGCGGGTGCCTTGTCTTCTAGGCAGTTTGCAAATATTTCCTTACATTATCACCTGCGGCCGCATGTGCGGACTTGTGGCACACAACTGCCCATATTGTCCAGGCATTATTGTGTATTCCTCCTGCGTGTCACCTGCAAAATGCATGTGCCATCTTGTGGCACGCATATCCAAATGTTGATCTCTTTTAGACTACTTCTCTCTCGATCTTCTCTTGACTTGGTTTCCTTTTATAGTCCATTAAGGTTCAAATCCTGTTCTATCTTCATTTCACACAAATGTCTGCATATAAGAGAATAGAGGCATAAATTCCTTCTAAAAGCATAAAATCGAGGCAATAATTCATGCTTAAGAGCTAAGAAGTTGATAAATAATGAACTTATCAAGTGGAACCCTGGACATAGCACTGGCTCTGCAACACTTTAGGTGGTGCAGCGATGTAGGACATTTTTTGGCCAAAAATTTAACACTGCATCCGTTTTAGGGAATTTCATTCTACAACTTTTAGATACTCAATATACATGTTTAAAACCTTTTTTACTGAGGGAAACACTTAGAATCTCTACGTATTATTACTCTTCTCTTTCCCCAGATCAAACCACAAGGGTTTCCAAGAAAACTACGCTCAAGGATCAAGAAGAGCAATATCTTTGCATTTCTTCTCCAACTCTAGCATCCTCCATTAGATAAGGTATGTAAGGCTAACCCTTATATCTGGGAACCCCATGCTTCCCCATAAATGTGTTCTCATGATTCTAATTCTTCTACCAAAGAGTTAAGTTATGAATCCTATCCTCAAGTCTCAGTTTCTTTTAAACTTTTGATGAAGTTTTCATTATGTCTCTACAAAAATATTTTGAATTCTAGTAATATGCCCTATCTCACATTTATGGAATCTATTTCAGGTTTATGAAATTTATCTCATTTTATTTGAACTTGTCTTATGTTTATGAATCTATCTTGTGATTTTGAACCTATATCATGAATGCTTACAAGTTTATCTTATGAATTTCAGCATCATTTGAAAGGAATGTTTTGTCTTAAGAATCTAAACTTAGTATTTTCATATGATTTAGAGCACAAGGCTCACTAGCACTATTTTGATATGATATAGAGCCAAGGCTCTCCAGCATGACAGTTTATATGATTTTGAGCCAAGGCTTGATAAACGCTCAAATTGTACTCCCGAAAGATGGAGGCACGGCGATCGTCAAGCAAAATACATTTATAAGTACCCAACATGTGTTGGGGTCATACCCACAGAGACTTGATGCTAGCTAAATGAAGATTGTATTGAAATGACTTCAATAGGAGAGTGATTGCTTAAAACACAAACATAAAAGGTTGAGGGAATTGGGATTTTGTCACTACAATCACAATTCGAATTTAAAGCAAGTAAGTAAAATGGGTGTACCAAACTAAGTAGGAGACTAGGGATGTGTATCCAATGGGGCTTCAATCTGGGATAGGGTGCTTATCAATTCACACTTATTTTTGCTTATTGACATAAGTAGCATTGGTCATGGGTATGGTTGTTTATCTCTCGATCAACAACCATATATCCGATAATTCCAGTCAGAGCATCATCGGTTAAATCAACAAGCAACCAATATCTAGCTTGGGGAGGTCACACTATCTCTATCTTAGACCCTTAAGTGGGTGATTTCGTTGATATGAGTTATTTTGAGCCTCAAATCTGAATGGAGTCCCAAGTTTCCACTTGTAATCTCACATCCAAAACTATGAAATTCTCTTTCAAACAAAAACATAGTCAGGTAATGAAAATTAATGTTTGCAACCACCAATTTTAGGATTAAAACTTGGTGAAACTACTAGAACCATGTCAAATAAGCAATTATAAGCAAGAATAAACAACACCCACACCTATTTATTAAGAATACATTATCAACACATCCCTATACAAATGAAATTAGTCACTCATAGCAAAGAAGAGAGATATACCAAATGGGTGAGTCAAAATCCTCTTCATTCGAGCTGAATTTCAAGTTCTAAGCTTAATTTAAGTACACAAATGGCTAACCAAGATTTGGAAGAGAGAATAGATTAAAACCCTCTTCTTCTTGGAGAGAAAAACTTGTTCTTAAAGGTTAAAAGCTCTTCAAAATATTTTGGACTGAACAATGTTATTTACAATTGTGCCTAAATTGGCCTTTTATACTTTTCCAAAATGTCACTGAAATTTAGGACAAAATTGCCCTTCGGGTGGTATGCGACGTAATGTACGGTTTGCATGTCGTGATGTGCGCATCGCATATTGTCTTCAGTTGAACCAGTGACTAAGCTAACTTGGGAGGCGTCATGAAAAGTGGGTGCAGTTCGCACCATGAAATGTGCGCGTCACACGATGATCGTACCCCATGACAGATCCTTCAGGTATTCCTAAGCTTCATGCGGTGGGAGATGCAGAATGCACCATGGCTTGTGTGTGTCGCACAAGCACCACATCTCAGGGCAGATTCTTCGTCTTATTCAATCACTTCACACTTCACTCCTTTTAAGCTCTTTTTGAGTCTATTTCCTTATTTTCTATTTTTGATCAAAAGTACCTGCATCAACTTTAATAAAGTCCATAAGAACCTCTAAATCTATTCAAAACATAGAAATAATTCTTGGATTTAGGCTCAATAAGTTGGTAGATTACCGACTTATCAAACCCCCAAACTTGAACTATTGCTTGTCCTCAAGCAAAATACTCACAAGGCAAGGAATGAATTATGCTCTAGACTCAATCAAGGCACAAAAGACTATTCTATACTAAAAATTAAGAAAAAGAATAAACATAGACTCAAACAAAAGACTCAACTATGATGCTCGTCCTAATTTGAACTACCACAAACTCAAAGCATTTGGCCATTTCAAAACCTTTTCCAAAAGAAATTCCTTTCTCATTCAAAATCAAGGGAATTTTGTCATTCAAAACAAGACATTTAAGCTTCTCAAGTTATTAGCATGGACCGTCAAGGTTTGCCTTGAGATTCACCACATAACTTGTCTCACTCATTCCCCTCAATTGAGATAGAGACTTCATGTTTCAATTTGAGTGCATGATGCCACTAACCACAAGAGAGAATCCCACTCACAATCAATCAATTCTCAAAACAACAAGATTATAGGAGAACCAAGAAGATTCTCATTCTCTCAAGGAAGTTCAAGTGCATGGCTGTCGAACAATAGGCTTGCCCTTTATATAAATCACCACTAATGTAGGGTAGCCAAGATTAAAATCACCAAGGACTTGTGGGTTACGATGTTGGCTAGGGCTAAGGTGAGGATTTAATTTGGTTCAAGTGACTACACCTCCCTAATGCTCTTTGTTCTCATTTCGAACACCGCTCACATTTTCAAATTTCAACTTCACCTTATTTCTCCATCACCCAACCCAAGCTTCTCCTTTTCAATCATGATCATTTGACTCCTTGTATCGCCTTCATTTGGTAGCACCTATTTTTACTTTCCATTTTTGCTCATTGGATTGACTTTTGGAGCAATTTTCAATTCAAACCTAAGGTGCTATCTTGCATTTGAAGTGAATTCCTTTTCTTCTCTTCATTTGATCACATACACCCCCAAACTTAGGCATTTGCCTATGTTGTCTTTTCATTTCCCCCTCAAACTTAGGCTTTAGCCTACATTTCACTTTCAAGCAATTAGGGAGGACGGGTGCCAAGATAGAGATACAAAAAGGTCAAGGTGTTAACAAGGTGCCAAAGAATGGTTACAAGCTCAAAGAGGTTCACTAGGATTGATGTCATGGGAAGTCATTTGGGTGAAGTGGCTATCAAAAAGGTCCTAAGGTCATCTTCCAAGCTCGGTCACACCTAGAATTTCACCTTGAATCACATTTGGGGCAAGTTCTAGATGACACACATGCACGAGAATCAAGGTAAAGCCTAACCACACAAGAAATCATGCCACAAGACTTCTTTCATTAGTCTCAAAATCAATAGGGACAAATGATTTTCGACAAGCTATTCCGAGTTTTTTACACACTCGTTTATGAGTTAATAAAGTCAAAGCGAGAGTGTGCAAGTCATGACAAGAGAATTCTTTTCCTCAAAAAAATCATTTCCCTTCTTCCATTTATTTTCAAAAATAATTTTCCAAGAATTTTTTTTTGGTGGGCCCAATTCGACACAAGCAACTACGGACTCAATTTAAAACTAGAATTTGGCATTTTCTCTTAAGAAAATTACCTCTCAATCTATCATAGAGAAACATCAACCCGGTTCGACACAAAAACAAAAGAAAAGAGAAAGAAAATAATAAAAACTTTTACTCCTTGGGAAAGAACCGTGGTATTACGAAAACCCTCAGAGTTTATTTCAAAACTATTATTAACAAGGTGATATTCAAATTTTGAGCTCATGATTCATTCAAAACAAGCCTCGGCGTAGGCCTTTAGCGCATTTGACAAGCATGGGTAATAAGACAATAGGGCATGTAAGACCAACCCGGTAACACAATTTCAATTAATAAAAATAAAGACCGGCGAGGGCGCGAATAAGCTCAAAACAAAAGCATAAGCAAAAAGACCCAGCAAGGGTAATAAGCATCACAATCATCCAAAATATTCCTGACAAGGGTCAAATCAAATCTAGCAGGAATGTCAAAAAGGCTTGGCAAGGGCAATAAAAATAATATCTCAAGCCCAATCACGGGTAGTAACGCCACCAGAAAGCAAGTAAAGCCACCCCCTCCCCATAAAAAGAGCATTGCCCTCAATGCTAGTAGCACAAGGGAAATAAAGGTGAACTCCCTAGAGGATTATGCCTCATCATCATCATTGTCAGCGGCTCCCTCATAACCAGGTGACTCCTCCTCATTATCAGACATGGACGCCAACAAGTCATCCAGTGGGCTAGAAATGGTGTGAGGGTGAGGTAAGGTATTCAAATCTGCCTCCTCCACTGGGTCTTTACCTTTTGCTCTGTTGAGGTCTCTCCAGAGTGTCTTGACAAAATTTTCACAAACATCCACCCTTTTGCAAAGAGTGGACACCTTCTCCATGACTCTTTTGATGGCCTTTTTTACTGCTCTCTCAATCAATCCTGGTAGGTTATTTGACAAATCCCTCAATTGCCTTTCATGGTTGTATGTTTTGTCAACTATATCTTGGAGCCCACGTTTAGACAATTGCTCTCTGGATGCATTGGCAGTATGTGTGTGCATGTTTCTGAAGCTGGATGACAAGGAGAGGAGGCATGTAAGTCAACATCAGAGTCATCATCCTCATCTTCCACCAATACCTCTTCCCTACGCCTTTTGAAATGAGGAGAATCCCGGTCAGTTTTCCTATCGATATCTAGCACACCAATGGCTGGAGTAGGGGCATCACAGTCAAAGTAAGGAACGCCAGCTTATGCACAAAGTTTACAGATTAGCACTGGAAAGGGGAATGCATCACCACCCCTACGAGCCTTCTTTTTTATCACCAAGGCGATGACCTCACCAACATTAATATGATCTCCTACCATAATTGCAGCTATTAGAATGGCCCCATCATGCGTGACCTTTTGGTCATTGGCATGAAACGGGAGCAGATAAAATCATACCATAGGCGTGCCTCAAAGTGAAAAGTCCAGCGTGGGATATCAAACCCTAAAGTAGCCCAGAGAGGTTCATCACAAGCAATGATAGGAGCTTCCCATTCGAGAGGTTTGCACTTAAGAAGTAGCTTAGCCATGAGCTTAGAGGATGGTTTAATGGGAGTGCTCCAATAGATAGAATTAATTGTATCTAAGGTGATTCTGATTTCTTTACCCCGAATGAATACCGAGTCCAATGCAGGGAATGTTTCACAACCCCCTTTATAGCCTTTAGAATCTTGTGTGGCCTGGTATGAGGCGAAGAACTCCCGGACTAACTCTTTGTAGTAGTTCATGTCCACCTCCTGAAATGGTAGCCACTATCAATTGGCGAACTGGGTGGGGATATTAGGTAGGTTATCCCCCACTGCATCCAGGTTAAAGATTTGCTCTATGTTGAAGGACCTATCGATATCACGATCATAAATCACTTTCATGTCCTTCATTCCAAATCGAACCCTCTCCTCCTCTGAGACTTGGTTACGGGAAGATGAGACTTTATTTTTCCCTTTTGAGATAGGGTTAGAGGAGGGAGCCATTGGCTATCAACTTCTCTCGGCATTACCCCTTCTAGAAGATATGTTCTGCATACAGATATTGTGCGCCACAAAAAAAAAACCTAAAAAGAAGTTATCAACTACAAAGGATGGAGTGCAACAGACTAGAAAAACAAAGTAGGTGACTGATGGCCTGTGCGGACCACATGTGAAATGCACTAGAAGGAGTGCGCGTCGCATGTGCTATCGCACAAGCTATCAGATTCCTACAGGGATTTTTCCATCAAGGTGCGAAGATGGTGCAGTCCACACAAGCCAAAGTGTGTGTCGCACCTGTTTTGCCCCTCAAAGCAGTGACTGCTCTTTTCTTTTCAACATGTTGCGATGCTTTGTGCGACCCGCACATCAAGATCTATGCATCGCATGCAAAATGCACAAAGGCACAATTAGAATTTTTTTTTCTTTGTGTTCTTGTGAATTCCGCATGTGATCTGTAGAGAAAGATGTGCTTAGGCACTTGGCACCATAAAACAAACCAATTAACATTAAACAAGGGGGATAAGGGATATCATGACCACAACATTCGGGTACTCAGACTTCTCCGGATTTCCATTAACAACAACAAACAAGCAAGAAAAGAGCTTAACGACTTCCCTTAATATGGACATTACCCCGTCTATCATCGAGAACATCAAGCCCTTACTTGCATTAATGAGCACCAAAAAATTTTGGCAATAATTAAACCCTCCCCGCACGAGATCATACACCCCAAATATTATTTTTAACAAGAATCATGGGTATACAATCAGCAAAATTTAGCCTCAATAACCAATTTTCAAACATTTCTCATGACTAATGATGGTTTTCCCTTAAGAACGACGTCACCCAATCTATCATCGGGCCAAATCATTCATCAATCATAAGTGGGTTACTCAGACTTCACCCTAAACACAGATTTCAAGGCCAAAATTCACTACCAATCAACATGCATTAACAAAATTCAATTTCTACCAAGTTAAAAGTACGTAAAATCATCAATACAACTCAAAATTAGGGACCCAAAATTTTTGGATCTCACCCAAAAATCAACATGACAATTCTACTAAGCATGCTTTACAATATGAGTTCCCAACCTTCATAAAAATGAGTATTTAATGTCGGGAAACTTACCACAAGTGAAGATTAGATAGAGAGAAGTGAAAAATGAAGCTTTTTTGTAGTGCAACAATGGTGACCCAATCTATTCACCCAGAGAAACTAATGGCGGCGACAATGGTAGAGCATTGGAGATGGTTGGGTGAGAGGAGGAAAAGATTTTGGAGAAGTTTGAGGGATTTGGACAGAATTTCGAGAGAGAAATTATCGTGAAGGTGGTGAAGGAGGTGGTTTTTAAAAGAAAAAGAAAAAGAAAAGTTGGTTGGGTCATCTCCAGGTCAGGTCGGTCAATGGGTTAGGTCAATTAAAATTCAAATTTACCTTTTGTGCACCACGACGTGCGATTCACACCAGCCTTGGTGAAGACCACATGGCATTTTGCACATCGCCTTTTTTCTCTCCTGGGTTTTCCCAGGCTTCTAGTTGACCATGCGACGGAGGTGCGATGCATACTTGGGCTTGTACGGACCGCACGGCCTAGCGCATGTCACCTCTAATTTTTCAACTTCTTTCCAGGCACTCTGTTTTGGCATGCGATGAGCTGTGCAACACGCACAATTGCTTGTGCGGTTTGCACAATCTTCTGCACAGCCCATGTTTTAACTTGTCCATGTTTCTACTCCATGCATTCCCTACAAACATACCAAAAACAACAAAAGATAACCAAAAACAAAGTAAAGAAACTTGGGTTACCTCCCAAGCATCGCTTGATTTAACGTCACGACTCGATGATACTACCTAAAATCACATTTTTTAGATTGGTAATGGTATCACTAGGCAGCGTACCCTTCATCCTCGGGTTCATTTGGCTTGAGAGGTGGTTCATTTGGGCCTCAAGATGATTGATCGAAGTTGAGTAGGAGCTCACAGTTTGGTGAAGTGTTAAAACTTCACTCTTTAGCTCACTCACTCCCATATTTATCGTATCCACCTTCTTGAGAACCAAGGACAATATGTCCTCTAGCTTAGACTGACAGGGGTTGCTTGTGCCTGGTTGGTAGAGAGAGAGTGCCTCGTTCGGAGGTGTATACGGATTTTAGCTCCGGTGATTGAAAGAATCACAATCTTTGTCTCTATCCCCCAAATTTCCGTCTTTTTCCTTGTCTCTTATCCAACCTTAGTTCTCCTACCTCGGGCAATAATAACAGGGATGAGAACCCACCGACATAAAGAATAGTTAACCATCAACAACTGTCATCAGCTCATCATCACTCGCTTTGATTTTTTATATACTCACAACATTCACCGTCTTAACACCACCAGTTCCCATTACATGCTTGGCCATCAAATCAATTTGTGTCATTCTTTTTTCCATTGTCTCATCTAGCTCCTCATCCTTCTTCCTCATTTCATTAACCAAGATATATGAGGGTCCTTCCAAAGTTGGCACATCCGCTTCTCTCGTATGCCAAGCTTGGTTGGTTTTGGTCATTCGCCTAACAAAGTCGAGGCAATGGGAAATTCTAAGTCCATGAAGGTGCCACCTCCAAGGTTGTCAGAAACTAACTTATTTAGAGAGTTCAATGACCGATAGAAGCTTTGTAGAAATACATTATTCGATAACTCATGGTTCGGACACAAGAAAAGCTTCTTTTTGAACCTTAACCAAACTTCATGGAGAGGCTCATCCAGGATTTGCCTAATGTTGGTAATATCGACTCTTAGCTTCATCATTCGAGATGGTGGAAAGAATCTCGATGTAAATGCCTCAACCAACTCAGCCCAAGATGTGATAGAGTCATCCGGCAACTCTTCCAACCACGTTGTGGCTTCCCCGTCAAGGAAAAAGGGAATAGGCATAATTAGATGGACTCTTAGGATATATGTTGAAAAATGAATGGTTGGAAAATCTCCACAAAATTCCAAATATGCCGGTTGGCATCTTCATGTACTGCTCCACCAAATAGGCCCTTTATTTGGATTAAGTAGAGTATGGTGCTAGTCACATGAAAGACAACATTTCCCACCGTGGGGGTGTAACACCCCAAAAATCTAATCAGCTATCTAAGTTTGAAACTCCTAGAAATTTCAAGTTCCCAGGAATTACGGGGCCAAACCACGGACCGTGGTTTGAACCACAGGTCGTGGAATGGAACTGTGGTTTCCTTCTGCTGGTTCAATCTCTGGTTTGAGAACTATGAGTGGTTCTATGGATCGTGGTTCTGACTATGGCCCATCCTGTCAACTCATGGAATCAGATCAGATGGTTGACAATTTCACCCAGGATTCACGACTGGTTTCTATGGCCCATAGTTTCAACTACGGACCGTCCTGTAATTCGTAGAACTTCTTCAAAGGACTACATATTTCCCAGAAGCTACGGCTCAGGTCCATGGGCCGCCGTTCAGTTGATGAGTCATCTTGTTGACTCGTGCTTTACCTTCTACAGCCTGACTCTTTGGCCAGGAACGATGGATGGAAACCATGAGCCATGGTTTGGTCTACGGTTCGTGGAACCCATTCGTGGTCCCTGAAAGTCAACTTTTTCCAACTTTTTCCTAATTTCGTCCCAGGGATATTTTAGTCATTACCCACTCTTTTAACTCCTGAGTGAGGTCATTTTGACCATTTTTACCTTGATTTCTAAACCTATTATCCTAAGTCCCTTCTCATTACCTTATTCATCTACCAATTGAGCAAAGAACTCCTTCAAGCTCAAAGTTCAAGTCTCCTTTTTTTTAATTTCAAGTGGGTTAGCTTCAATCAAGGTATGTGGGTATTCAACAATGGATTTCTTTCACCCTTGTGCCCAAAACCCTAATTTCTATTTTGATTTCATAAACTTTCAAATTAGGGTTCTTACCCAATTCTTATAGGTTTTGCTATAAATTGTCTTTTCATGATTTTAGTATGAAATTTATATTAAATTGCATGATTTTACATGGCTTTTACATATGAACTCCTATTTCATAAATTGAAGACTAATAATGGCAAATCCCACATGCATGAATTGATTTAAGTAAATTGGGTATTTGATAGCATGTATTCTCATGAATTTTCAAGCAAGTGCATGCCTAGTTCCTATGTTCTATGAAAATATATTTACAATGAAATTGAACTAGAGTCATGCAAGTTTTCAAGTTATGAATTATTATGCAAGACAAGACACTTGATGTGCCATCAATGCTAATAAATCATTTTCTAAACCAAGGTTCGTGAGTAGTATGAAGATTCGGGTCATGAATATGTTATGAAAAAGTTTTGACATCTAGATATGTCACATGTATGTGAGACTCATGCTATATATATATGTGTTTTGGGAGTAGTATTTAGCATTGAGTTGGACCAGGTGAGAGTACCCTTAGTTCTAGAACTACGTGCCACCGTAGGTGCCCTCTGTGGCTTATGATAGGATCCTGGTATGACATGGTTCTAACCTTAGCCGGTTAGGATAGCCCTTTTTTAGTGTGGGTTCATGACACGGGACTCCATGTAGCTCAGCATGGTTTATGTCGGTTAAGAGAAACTCCCACGTGATTATTTTCAAGCTATGAAGTTATATGATACTATACTTTGAACCTTGACTTTACTTCATGTTTAATATTTCTTACCTTGATAATTTCTCATGCTATCTCTTTTGTGAACAAGCTCATCTTAAGCATGTTTTAAGTACATTTCTATCATGATCATGCATATCTCATATACTCGGTACATCCTATAGTACTGACGCATATTTTGTGCTGCATCCTCTTGATGATGCAGATTCAGGTTCCCTCCTTCAAGCACGTGGCTAGAGACCGCAGGCTATTTTTGGTCAGTGTTGGTGAGTCCTCATTGTTCAAGGGCTAGTTATGACTCCAGTTAGTTTTGATTATTTACTTTCATACTATGAATTAGCTAGGGTCTTGTCCTAGCAACTCCTTATGTCATGTGTAGAGACTTTTCAGATATAGAAAGTATTTGGGTCTTCTTCAAATCATGTTCCTCTTAATTTTATCTTATGGATTGAGTTATCTAATTCTTATCATGCTTTCGCTATGTTTAATGGATGTACCTGAGTTATGTTATGACCAAGGGTTAGCTTGGGGAACTTGTGGTCCTAAGTCCTGTGTTATGTTTAGGGGGTAACCTCGGGGAGTGACAAACTTGGTATCAGAACATCCGGTTCAAGAGTCCTAGGGTGTCTTGAAGACATATCAAGTAGTGTCTCTTTCATGTGTGTGAAGTGCGCCACACTTATGAGGGGGAGGCTATGATGTGTTTTATGAAAAACTTCACTTCTTCATGTTCACTATCATGTGATAGAGTTTGACTCTACTTACCCTTCTAATCTGTTCCTTATGCATTTCAGATAATGTCAATGTGAAGAAACACCACAAGGAATGCTAATTTGACCACTCCAGATCGTGAGGTTACGAATGCAGAATTTCATGAAGCCATCTGTATGTTGGCTCAAGCCATGACAGCTCAGTTGAATGAGAAAGAGAAACTAAAGAAGAGGAAGAGGAAGAACAAGAAGACCAGGACATGGAATCAATCATCTTCTCAGCAGAGGTCATCCAGACTAACCCCATCTTCAGTTACCAAACCTGCCCTTGATTCTCAATCTTGTCATAATAGGGAACTGAAGACCTTGAGGTACCCTTGTTTTAGTAGTTGCGATAAGTTTCATTTAGGTGAGTGCCTTGCAGGCAAGGAGGGGTGTTTTAGGTGTGGTTAGTTAGGGCATAGGATCAGGAATTTCTCTTCAACTAGGTGGAGCAATTATGATATTCAGCTCTAAAACCAATTCCTATCATTGCCTAGCCAGCCGAGTCAGAGTATTCCTCTAGAAGTTGAATCAGGTAAGTCACTAGATTTTATTCCTTTATGAATCCATAGTCCCCGGAGCCCTATTCTTGTTTGGTTGTGAGTTGTCTTGACCTAGAATAGAGTGGGGATAGGAGGGTTGAGGCCTAGACTTTTAGGCGAAGGAGAGTCTTAGACTATAGCAGGAAGTAGGTATTCGTGCTAGATTCTGGAGTAGTGTATGTTCTGTTAGGGTAAAGTGATCATAATTCCTTTTAAAGAGTAGCGAAAGGTCCACAGACTTAGAAAGGTAGCATGAATCTAAGGGGGATATGGTGGGACGTAGAATCGGTCAGATTTTGAAGGCTCAGGTAGCAATTCTTTTGGGGGTTGGAACAAAGATATAAAGGGAGACAGAAGCTTATTTCCATCCTAGCGTCCTAAATATACTTTTGCCATTATGATACCTTTTTGCATGCCTTGTGTGCCAGTGCCATGGTCCTATTTCAGATTTACGCACTCCATTCAGATTCACACTCATGTTCAGATTCTAGAAAGACAAGTGATTGCTTCAGACAACTATTCTACTCGTATCCTGTGATTCTATAAATTCCAGCTTTATGCCTTGAGATTTTTTATTTATGTAAACTCATATATCTCAGTATGCTCGGCCCTATTTGCTCAGTTCATTCTTGAGACATGCCTCTATGGCTAATCAAGTCATGCTACATCATGTATATGATCAGACCTAATCTCCTGAAACAGTTTGCGCTTATGATTTCCTTTCTCTAAAGCCCTTTTACCTTGTCTCGGATTATGGGAGGTGATCCTCACTATTCATGCCTTACTGCCTCGTATATGAATCACTCGTACCTATTGCACTCAGTTCCCCAAGCCTTACCTTGAGTGCCTTCATCACGCTAAGTGTAAGCCAAGATCAATCTATAATCATTCATTCATAAAGCTCCTGCTCCCGCTCTTTTCTTTCAATGATTATGGTTTGTGTTGTTATAAGTGTTAGGGGGAGAAGGCCTTGTAATAGCTCTACTAGGAGGTAGAAAATTTATTTTCCTTGTTAATGTACTTGTTCCACCTTGACTTCTAGGTGTGGGTGAATTGGGAGGTAAGGATTATTCGGGCGAAATAGTTGGATGAGGAATTTTAGTATGTCCCTCTATAGAGGTTCTTGAAATTGTGACTACTAGTATGATAGGGAATAGGAGAGAAGTCTTAAATAGGGTAAGCTACAAAACCATAAGGTGACCATAGTTATAAGCTTGAATATCGTGATGGAAACATGTGGACCTTTGCTTCCTATGACTAATGACCCTTGATTAGGAGCTCAAGGTTGGTTAGTTATTGAGATAAGAAGGAATACTATCCTTAGAAGGTAACTCCATGTGCAAGAGATTAAGTCGAGATAGGCGTGGACCCGGTGGAAGAAGGTATTTAGACTCAGACCTTAGTATCTTCATGTGCGCCAATGAGAACTATAGTTGCTTATGGAATGTGAGGTATTTAGAGGAGTTAGTGTAAGATAGAGAGAGGTTTTCTTCAGCTGAAAAGTTTTCAACCATATTGCTAAGGTGGGAATAGACTTATTCTTACTCCCTGCCCATAATGATCTTATTTTACGTCCAATAGCTTTAGTTTCTAGTATACTAGACACCTCATATCGAATTAGTTTAGACCTATCGGTGGTTATTCAAAGGCCAGTGGGCCCTATGCTCAGTTCAGCCCTTGGCAATAAGTTCAGTTAGAAGGAAATGGTCTTCTCGTGTAGCTCTTATCTCAGTTTGTCCCCTTTCAGTCAACTGCGATTTCTTAAGTTGCGTTCATCCATTATGAGTTTCAGCTAAGTCCCTAATCTCGATCTAGACTAGACATCATGTTAGATACTCAATTTCATGCTTCTTCAGTTATTCGTATGCTCTCAGTATGCATACACCCCTCAGGAACCCAGCTTAGTTTATACTTCAGTCAGAAATAAATTACTACGTTGGTTCTTCAATTTTTCCTTAACAGTCTAGTTGAGAAAACCACCTTGGAAGCAGCCATGAAAGCCAAGTACCCTCATCTCTTCCCTTACGATTATGTTTCAGCTTGAGGTAATAGTTTCCTCCTTAGTATGTTCCTCCGATTCTATTCCATCAGTTTTCCTCATGATCTTAGTATGTGTTCATGTTTTTCGAAGTTGATTCAGTCATTTTTTAAGTTACAAGCAAAGTTATCATGTTTGTTCTTCAGATTTTGTGTATTATTGTTTGGTTGGGCTATTTTCTCTTCAGTTTTCCCTTGTTAGTCTTCAATCTTCATTTGAGGATGAATGATCCCAAGGAGGAGATATTGTATAACCCTAGAAATTGAACCAGCTATCTAAGTTTGAAACTCAGAGAAATTTCAAGTTCCCAGGAATTACAGGTCCAAACCAGGACCGTGGTTTGAACCACGGGTCGTGGAATGAAATCGTGGTTTCCTTCAGCTGGTTCAGTCTCTGGTCTGAGAACCACGAGTTAGTTCTACATACCATGGTTCTGACTATGGGCCATCCTGTCAACTTGTGGAATAAGATCAGAGGGTTAACAGTTTCCCCCAGGATTCATGACTGGTTTCTATGGCCCGTAGTTTCAACTATGAACCATCTTGTAACTCGTAGAACTTGTTCAGAGGACTGCATGTTTCCCAGAAGCTATGGCTCAGGTCTACGGGCCATCGTTCAGTTGACGAGTCATCCTGTTGACTCGTCGTTTACCTTCTGCAGCCTGACTCTTTGGCCAGGAACGACAGATGGAAACCACGAGTCGTGGTTTGGTCTACGGTTTGTTGAACCCATTCGTGGTCCCTGAAAGTCAACTTTTTCTAGCTTTTTCCTAATTTCATCCCAGGGGTATTTTAGTCATTACCCACCCTTTTAACTCCTGAGTGAGATTGTTTTGACCATTTTTAGCATGATTTCTAAACCTATTAGCCTAAGTCCTTTCTCATTACCTTATTCATCTACCAATTGGGCAAAGAACTCCTTCAAGCTCCAAGTTCAAGTCTCCTTTTCTTTTCATTTTCAAGTGGGTTAGCTTCAATCAAGGTATGTGGGTATTCAACAATGGGTTTCTTTCACCTTTGTGCCCAAAACCCCTAATTTCTATTTTGATTTCATGAACTTTTAAAATAGGGTTCTTACCCAATTCTTATTGGTTTTTCTATAAATTATCTTTTCATGATTTTAGTATGGAACTTTTATTAAATTGCATAATTTTGCATGGGTTTTTACATATGAACTCTTATTTCATAAATTGAAGACTAATTATGGCAAATCCCATATGCATGAATTAATTTAAGTAAATTGGGTATTTAATAGCATGTATTCTCATGAATTTTCAAGCAAGTGCATGTCTTGTTCCTATGTTCTATGAAAATATATGTTACAATGAAATTGAACTAGAGTCATGCAAGTTTTCAAGTTATGAATTATTATGCAAGACAAGACACCCGATGTGCCATCAATGCTCATGAATCATTTTCTAAACCAAGGTTCGTGAGAAGTATAAAGATCCGGGTCATGAACATGTTATGAACAAGTTTTGACATCTAGATATGTCACATATATGTGAGCCTAATGCTATATATATATGTGTTTTGGGAGTAGTATTTAGCACCGAGTTGGACCGGGTGAGAGTACCCTTAGTCCCAGAACTACGTACCACCATAGGTGCCCTCTGTGGCTTATGACAGGATCTTGGTATGACATGGTTCTATCTTTGGCTGGTTAGGATAGCCTTTTTTTAGTGTGGGTGCATGACACTGGACTCCATATAGCTTAGCATAGTTTATGTCGGTTAAGAGAAACTCCCACATGATTATTTTCAAGATATGAAGTTATATGATACTATACTTTGAACCTTGACTTTACTTCATGTTTTATATCTCTTACCTTGATAATTTCTGATGCTATCTCTTTTGTGAAAAAGCTAATCTTAAGCATTTTTTAAGTACGTTTTTATCATGATCATGCATATATCATATACTCAGTACATCATATAGTAGTGACGCATATTTTGTGTTGCATCCTCTTGATGATGCAGATTCAGGTTCCCTCCCTCAGCCACGTGGCTAGAGACCGCAGGACATTTCCAATTAGTGTAGGTGAGTCCTTATTGTTCGAGGGCTAGTTATGACTCCAGTTAGTTTTGATTATTTCTTTTTGTACTATGAGTTAGCTAGGGTCTTGTCCTAGCAACTCCTTATGTCATGTGTAGAGGCTTTTCAGATATAGACAGTATTCGGGTCTTCTTCAAATCATATTCCTATTGATTTTATCTTATGGATTGAGTTATCTAATTATTATCATGCTTCCTCTATGTTTAATTGATGTACCTGAGTTATGCTATGACCAAGGGTTAGCTTGGGGAACTTGTGGTCCCAGGTCCTGTGTTACGTCTTGGGGTAACCTCGGGGCATGATAAAATTGGTATCAGAGCATCAGGTTCAAGAGTCCTAGGGTGTCTGAAAGCCGCATCAAGTAGTATGTCTTTCATGGGTGTGAATTGCGTCACACTTATGAGGGGGAGGCTATGAGGTGTTTTAGGAAAAACTTCACTTCTTCATGTTCACTATCATGTGAGGATTCTGCTTACCCTTCTAATTTGTTCCTTATGCATTTTAGATAATGTCAATGTGAAGAAACACCACAAGGAATGCTAATTTTACCACTCCAGATCGTGAGGTTACGAATGCAGAATTTCATGAAGCCATCTGTATGTTAGCTCAATCCATGACAGCTCAGTTGAATGAGAAAGAGAAACTAAAGAAGAGGAAGAACAAGAAGACCAGGACATGGAATCAATCGTCTTCTCAGCAGAGGTCATCCGGACTAACCCCATATTCAGTTAGCATACCTTCCCTCGATTCTCAGTCTTGTCACAATAGGGATCTGAAGACCTTGAGGTACCCTCGTTGTAATAGTTGCGGTAAGTTTCATTTAGGTGAGTGCCTTGCAGGCAAACAGAGGTGTTTTAGGTGTGGTCAGTTAGGCCATAGGATCAGGGATTGCCCCTCATCTAAGCGGAGCAACTATGGTATTCATCTCCAAAACCAATTCCTTTCATTGCCTAGCCAGCCGAGTTTGAGTATTCCTCCAGAAGTTGAATCAGGTACGTCACTAGATTTTCTTCCTTTATTCATCCATAATCCCTGGACCCCTATTCTTGCTTGGTTATGAGTTGTCTTGATCTAGAAAAGAATGGGGATAGGAGGGTTAAAGGCTAGACTTTTAGGCAAAGGAGAGTCTTAGACTATAGCAGGAAGTAGGTATTCGTGCTAGATTCTGGAGTAGTGTATGTTTTGTTGGGGTAAAGTAATCATAATTCCTTTTAAAGAGTAGCGAGAGGTCCACAGATCTAACACCTCAGAAAAATGAACCAGCTATTAAATCCTCAATCCAACAAGTTTTCTGTATTTTTCTATAACTGTAGGTCACCACGGGAAGTGCCACGGGAGTCATAGCTCAGATGGCCCGTGAGGTGCCCCATGAAGACCAACTAGTTGGGTTGTACCAGCTGCCTCAGCCCGATGGGTGGTCAAGACAGGCGACAGCCCATGGGACCCTACCGTCAAAATGGTCCAGTCACTCCTTCCCATCACCCAGTTTCCCCGATGGATTAGGCCACGGGCATCATGGGTGCAACGACCCGTGGGAGCAAGCCGTCAAAATGATCCAGAGCTCTTTTCCCTTGTCAACCTTTCCCTCGACGGGCAACCTCACGGGCGTCGTAATCACAACGGGCCGTGGGAGCTCATCGTCGAAAGGGTCCAGTAGACCTCAACCTAGGTACCCATGCCCGATGCCTTGTCTGATGGGCCATTGTGGTCACAACGCCCGTCGGGTAGCCCGTGAGGCGTCCTAGTTTCCTGCAATTTTTTATGTAAGTCCCAGGTGTATTTTAGCCATTACCCACCCTCTAACTCCTAAGTGAAGTCGTTTTGACTTTTTCAAGGAGGGTTTTCACCCTTATTATCCTAAGTCTCTTCTAAATCCTTCATTCATCTCCCAAAAGAGGAAAATTCTTCTCCAAGCTTCAAGTCTCAAGATCCAAGTTCAAGCCTCCTAATTCTTTCCAATTCAATTGGGTTATCTTCAATCAAGGTATGTGGATAATCAACAATGAGTTCCTTTCACCCTTGTGCCCAAAATCCCTAATTCAAATTTTGATTTCATGATCTTCAAATTAGGGTTCTTATCCAATTCTTATGGGTTTTAATAAATATGATCTTCTCATGATTTGATTATGAAATTACTATTAAATTGCATAATTTCACATGGGTTTTTACATGTTGACTCTTATTTCATGAATTGAAGTTTAACCATGGAAATTCCTACATGCATGAAGATTGATTTAAGCAAATTGGATTTGATAGCATATCCCTTATGGGTTTCCAAGCATGTGCATGCATAGTTCCTATATTCTATGAAAATCTATGTATTATGAAATTGAACTAGAGTCATGCAAAGTTTTACAAGTCATGAAGTATGCAAGTTTTCCATGTTATGAAGTATTATGCAAGACAAGACACCTGATGTTCCATCAATGCTCATGAGTCATTTTCTAAATTAAAACTCATGAATAGTATGACGATCCAGGTTATGAACAAGTATAAACAGTTATGAACAAGTATGAATAGTTATGAACAAGTATGAAAAGTTATGAATAAGCTATGAAAAAGTTATGAACAAGTATGAACAGTAATGAACAAGCTATGAACAAGTTATTAACAAGTTTGGCATCAGATATGTCACATATATGTAAGCACATGTATATGTTTTGGAAGTAGTATTTAGCACCGAGTTGGATCGGGTCAGAGTACCCAGGATCCTAAAACTACGTGCCCCTGTAAGTTTTAAGTCCCCTCTATTGGGCATCAAATTTAGTGATCACGCCATATGTCATGCCTCTATACCCTGGCAAGGTATATTGGATCCTTTCGATAGGGCGGATACATCAGACTCCATGTAGCTCAGCATGGTTTATGTCGGTTAAAATAAACTCTCACATGTTATTTTAAAGTTATGAAGTTATATGATTCTATACTATGACACTTAAGCTTTATTTTATGTTTTATGTCTTATACCTTGATATTTATTCATGGCCCTTCTTTAAGTAACAAGTTCATTCTTAAGCATGTTTTAAACTATTTTTATCATGATTCATGCATTTCTCACATACTCAGTACATCCTATATTACTGACACATATCTTGTGTTGCATCCTTTGATGATGCAGATTCAGGTACACCTCCTAAGATTGGTGAGTCCTCTTAGGTCGAGGACTAGTTATGTTTCAAGCTTTGTTAGCTTTTCATTTATGTACTTTGAGTTAGCTAGGGTCTTGTCCTAGTAACTACTTATGTCATGTAGAGGCTTTTCAGACATAGACAGTGTTAGAGTCTCTTTTCAGATTTTGTATTTCTATTCGACTTGATTACCTATGTATGAAATTACGGATTTATCTATTATGCTTCTGCTTATCTTTTGTTATGCTTGAATGCTATGACCAAAGGTTAGCTTGGGGCACTTGTGGTCCCAAGTCTCATGTTACGTCTAGGGGGTAACCTCGGGGCATGACAAACTTGGTATCAGAGTCTCAGGTTCAAGAGTCCTAGGATGTCTGAAAGCCACATCAAGTAGAATCTTTTTCATGTGTGTGAAGCGCGCCACACATATGAGAGGGAAGCTATGAGGTGTCTTAGAAAACTTCACTTCTTTCATGATCACGTCGTGTGATAGAGCTTAACTCTTATGTCCCTCTAATCCTCATCTTGTATGTTTCAGATTATGCCTCCTCGTCGTGCTATGCCTCCCCGAGCCGCTCGGAATGTTGTTCCTCCCATTCCAGTCCCCAATGTTACAAATGAGGAGTTAAAAAATGTCATCCATTTGCTAGCCTAGACTTTGGCCACTCAGGCCAATCAGCAGGCTCCTACTCTCGTTCATCCTCAAGGTAGGGTAGCGGCCCGAGTTTGTGACTTTGTCCGAATGAACCCACCTGAATTCTGGGGTTCAAAAGTGAGTGAGGACCCATTCAACTTTATTAATGAAGTGAAGAAGATCTTCGAGGTTATGCAAGTGGTTGGGGTTGATTGTGTTGAGATTGCATCCTATCAACTCAATGATGTAGCCCATATTTGGTTCAAGCAATGGAAGGAAATTAGGGTGAGGGACGCGATCCCCACGACTTGGGAGCATTTTGAGAGGGCCTGCTTAATATGTTCTTTCCCTGAGAGTTGAGGCAAGCAAAGGTGGAGGAATTTGTGAACTTGAGATAGGGGTCGATGTTGGTTCAAGAGTATAGTCTAAAGTTCACTCAGTTGTCTAGATATGCTCCTTCCATGGTAGCGGACCCACATGATCAAATAAGCAAATTTATTTATGGGGTTTCTGATGTGGTAAAGAAAGAGTGTAGGTCTACTTTGCTTTTGAGTGATATGAAAATTTCCCCACTCATAACTCATGCCCATCAGATTGAGGGTGACAAGCTTAGGTAGATGGCGAGGGATAACAAGAGAGTTAGATCTGAGGGATCAGGTTTTGGTAATCACAGGTCCGGAGGTGGACATCGCTCTTCTTTCCAAAATAATTCATCAGGATCCATGCATTCTTTTGCTAGTTCTCCTACCCAGTCCCAGAGGCCTCATCATGATCAGGGTGATAGAGGATCTGGTTCCTATTCCAAGTCTCAGGGAAGTGGTGCAAAGGGGCCTTCTTTACCCATTTGTAGCAGGTGTGGGAAGAATCAACCCGGTGAGTGCTTGGCTGGTAAAGAGGGTTGCTTTGGTTATGGTCAACCTGAACATCATATCAAAGATTTCCCTTCAGCTACAAAGGGACAGAGAGGTAGGACTCAGTCTACCCCAGCAGCTTCAGGAGGTAGACCAGCCCAGCAGGGCACAGCTTCTAGTTCTGGTGGTCAACGCCAGAATCGCTTTTATGCTATGTCCTCTCGTCAGGATCAAGAGGGTTCCCCAGATGTTGTTACTGGTATGTTAAAAGTCTTCTCTTTCGATGTGTATGCTTTGTTGAACCCCGGTGCTTCCTTATCTTTTGTGACTCCTTATGTGGCATACAAGTTTGAAGTTTGTTCTGAATTGCTTTTAGAACCCTTTTGTGTTTCTACTCCAGTTGGTGAGTCAGTCTTAGCCAAACGAATCTACCAAAATTACTCTATCTTAATCCTTCATAGAGTCACTTCAGCGGATCTAGTAGAGTTGGAGATGACCGACTTTGATGTTATTCTTGGTATGGATTGGTTGTATGCATGTTATGCTTCTGTTTATTGTCGTACTCGGGTTGTCAGTTTCAACTTTCCTAATGAACCCATTTTAGTATGGCAAGGTAATCCCCCTTCCTTGAAAGGTCAGTTCATATCTTATATTAAGGCTAGGAAGATGATTTCAAATGGGTATGTTTATCACATAGTCCGGGTTATGGACACGGAGTTCGAAACCCCATCCCTTCAGTCTGTTCCTATTGTGAATGAGTTTCCAGAAGTGTTTCCTGAGGATTTGCCGGGAGTCCCTCCCGAGCGGGATATAGACTTTGGAATAGATCTTCTTCCAGGTATGAATCCTATCTCTATTCCTCCCTATAGAATGGCTCCCGCGGAACTCAAAGAGTTGAAAGATCAGTTGAAGGATCTTCTTGATAAAGGTTTCATCAGGCCTAGCATTTCTCCATGGGGTGCCCCAGTTTTGTTTGTTCAGAAGAATGATGGTTCTCTTAGAATGTGTATTGATTATCGTCAGTTGAACAAGGTCACAATCAAGAATAAGTATCCCATTCCTAGGATAGATGACTTATTCGATCAGCTTCAGGGTGCTATCTTCTTCTCTAAGATCGACCTTAGATCCGATTATCATCAGCTTTGTGTTAGAGAGTGTGATATTCCAAAGACAGACTTCAGGACTCGCTATGGTCATTATGAATTTGTGGTGATGTCTTTTGGTCTAACAAATGCTACTGTAGCTTTTATGGATTTGATGAACCATGTGTTCAAGCAGTATTTGGATATGTTTGTGATTTTTTTCATTGATGATATCCTCATCTACTCTTGAAGTGAAGAAGAGCATGCGGATCACTTGAGGATTGTGTTGCAAACTCTTAAGGATAGACAGTTATTTGCTCAGTTTAGAAAATGTAAATTTTAGATGCAGTCTATTGCTTTTCTGGGTCATATTGTGATTAGTGATGGTATTCGAGTTGATTCTCAAAAGATAGAGGCAGTAAAAACTGGTCTAGACCTACTTCCCCGTCTGATATTAGGAGCTTTTTGGGCTTGGCTGGTTACTACAGAAGGTTTGTGGAAGGTTTTTCTTCCATTGCTGCCCCTTTTACCCGATTGACTCAGAATAAGGTAAAATTCCAGTGGTCCGACATGTGTGAGAAGAACTTTCAGGAACTGAAGACTACATTGACCACCGCTCCAGTGTTAGCTCTACCCGATGGCCTAGATAATTTTGTTGTATATTGTGATGCTTTCAGAATTGGTTTAGCTTGTGTTTTAATGCAGCATGGTAAGGTGATTGCTTATGTTTCAAGAGAGTTTAAGACTCATGAGAAGAACTATCCTACTCATGACCTTGAGTTGGCAGCCGTGGTCTTTGCTTTGAAGATTTGGAGACATTACTTGTATGGTGTGCTTGTGGATGTATTCACCGATCATAAGAGTCTTCAGTATGTGTTCACTCAAAAGGAATTGAATTTGCGGCAAACGAGATGGCTTGAGATTCTCAAGGATTATGATATGAGTGTGCTTTACCATCCGAGTAAGGCCAATATCGTGGCGGAATCTTTGAGTAGACTGTTCATAGGAAGTGTGTCTTCCGTTAAAGGAGGAAAGAAGGAATTATTTTAAGAGGTTCATAGGCTTGCTCAGTTGGGAGTTAGCCTTATGGACTCGACCGAAGGTGGTGTTATTTTCCAAAATGGTGCTGAATCATCTTTGGTAGCTGATATGAAGGCAAAGCAAGATGAGGATCCCATTCTACTTCAGCTTAAGGGTGTACTTCAGCGGGTGGAGGTTTTCTCCCAAGGGGGAGATGGTGTACTTTGTTACCAGGGTCGCTTGTGTGTGCCATATATTGATAGGTTGAGACAACAGATTCTGACTAAGGCTCACAGTTCTAGATATTCCATTCATCCGGGTGCTACTAAGATGTACCGGGATATATGGGAAGTCTTTTGGTGGAATGGTATGAAGAGGGACATAGCCAGGTTTGTTGCTAAGTGTCCTAATTGTCAACAAGTAAAGGTGGAACATCAAAGGCTAGGTGGAATGATTAAGATATTGACCTTCCCACTTGAAAATGGGAAGCAATCAATATGGACTTTATTACTGGTTTGCCTCGTACTCGAAGGCAACATGATTCCATTTGGGTGATTGTTGACCGGATGGCCAAGTCATCCCACTTCTTGGCTGTTAAGACTATAGATTCATCAGACGACTATGCCAGACTCTACATCCGGAAGATAGTTTGATTTCATGGTGTCCTCTTGTCCATCATTTTTTATAGAGGTCCTTAGTTTACATCTCAGTTTTGGAGATCGTTTCAGAAAGGTCTTGGTACCCAGGTGAAGCTTAGCACAACTTTTCATCCTCAGACAGACGGCCAGGCAGAGCGTACTATTCAGGTTTTGGAGGATATATTGAGAGCATGTGTGATTGATTTCAAAGGTAATTGGGATGATCATTTACCTCTTATCGAGTTTGCCTACAACAATAGCTTCACTCTAGCATCCAGATGGCTCCATATGAGGCACTTTACGGCTGGAGATGTAGATCCCCTATTGGTTAGTTTGAGGTAGGTGAGGTAGCCTTGATTGGTCTAGATTCTATGCACGAGACCATGGAGAAGGTTCAGCTTATTAGAGGAAGATTGAAGACCGCTCAGAGTCGACATAAATCTTATGCGGATGTGAGGAGAAGGGAGTTGGAATTTGAGGTTGAGGATTGGGTTTTCCTTAGGGTGTCACCCATGAAGGGTGTGATGAGGTTTGGCAAGAAAGGAAAGCTTAGTCCCAGTATTGTGGGTCCTTATTGGATTTTTAGGAGAATTGGTAGCATTGCTTATGAGTTGGAGTTGCCAACAGAATTGGAAGTGGTTCACCCAGTTTTCCATGTTTCTCTATTGAAGAAGTGTGTTGGTGATCTAACCTTGATTGTTCCCTTGGAGGATGTGGGTGTGAAGGATAGTCTCACCTATGAGGAGGTTCCCATGGAGATCCTTGATCATCAGATTCGGAGGTTGAGGAACAAAGAAGTTGCTTCGGTAAAAGTCCTTTGGAGGAATCAACTTGTAGAGGGTGCTACTTGGGAAGCGAAAGAGGCCATGAAGTCCAAATACCCTCATCTCTTTCCTTTCGATTCATCTTTAGCTTGAGGTACTAGTTTCCTCTTTAGTATGTCCCTCCGATTCTATTCCACCAGTTCCTCTCATGATTCTAGCATGCATCCATGTTTTACGAAGTTAGTTTATCATGTTCCCAAGTTGAAAAGTTTAGTTTTTATGTTTACTCTTTGATTTCCATGTTCTGTTGCTGGTTGGGATGTTTTCTCTTCAATTTTCCCTTGATTAGTCTTCATTGGAGGACGAATGATCCCAAGGGGGAGATATTGTAACACTTCAAAAAAATGAACCAGCTATTGAATCCTGAATCCAATGAGTTTTCTGCATTTTTCTGTAGTTGTAGGTCACCACGGGCAGTGCCACGGGTGTCGTAGCTCAGACGGCCCGTGGGGTGCCCCGTGGATACCAAACAGTTGGGTTGTGCTAGCTGCCTCAGCCCGACGGGTGGTCAAGACAGGCGTCACAGGTGTGATAGCCCGTGGGACCCCACCATTGAAATAGTCCAGCCATTCCTCCCATAACCCAATTTCCCCGATGGATTAGGCCATGGGCATCGTGGGTGCGATGGCCCATAGGAGAAAGCCGTCGGAATGATCCAGAGCTCTTTTCCCTTGTCCATCTTTCCCTTAACGGGTAACTCCACGGCCGTCGCAAGTGCGACGGGCCATGGGATCTCATCATCAAAAGGGTCCAGCACACCTCAACCGAGGTACCCAAGCCCGACACCTTAGACAATGGGCCATCGTGGGCACAACGCCAGTCGGGTAGCCCGTAAAGCGGCCTAGTTTCCAATAATTTCTTATTTAAGTCCCAGGGGTATTTTAGCCATTACCCACCCTCTTAACTCCTAAGTGAAGTCATTCTGACTTTTTCAAGGAGGGTTTTCACCCTTATTATCCCAAGTCTCTTCTAAATCCTTCATTCATCTCCCAAAAGAGGAAAATGCTTCTCCAAGCTTCAAGTCTCAAGCTCCAATTTCAAGCCTCCTAAGCCTTTCCAATTCAAGTGGGTTATCTTCAATCAAGGTATGTGGGTAATCAACAATAGGTTCCTTTTACAAGTCATGAAGTATGCAAGTTTTCCATGTTATGAAGTATTATGCAAGACAAGACACCCGATGTTCCATCAATGCTCATGAGTCATTTTCTAAACTAAAACTCATGAATAGTATGATGATCCGGGTTATGAACAAGTATGAACAATTATGAACAAGTATGAACAGTTATGAACAAGTATGAACAGTTATGAACAAGCGATGAACAAGTTATGAACAAGCTATGGACAAGTTATGAACAAGTTTGGCATCAGATATGTCGAATGTATGTGAGCACATGTATATATTTTGGGAGTAGTAATTAGCACTGAGTTGGACCGGTTAAGAGTACCCAGGGTCCCAGAACTGCGTGCCCCCGTAGGTTCTAAGTCCCCTCTGTTGGGCATCAGATTTAGTGATCACGCCACATGTCATGCCTCTATACCCTGGCAAGGTATATTGGGTCCTTTCGATGGGGCGGATACACCAAACTCCATGTAGCTCAGCATGGTTTATGTCGGTTAAAATAAACTCACACATGTTATTTTCAAGTTATGAAGTTATATAATTCTATACTAAGAAACTTAAGCTTTATTTTATGTTTTATGTCTTATACCTTGATATTTATTCATGGCCCTTCTTTAAGTAACAAGTTCATTCTTAAGCATGTTTTAAACTATTTTTATCATGATTTATGTATCTCTCACATACTCAGTACATCCTATAGTACTGACACATATCTTGTGATGCATCCTTTGATGATGCAGATTTAAGTGCACCTCCTCAGATTCGTGGCTAGAGTTTCCCAGCCATTTCCAGACAGCTGTTGGTGAGTCCTCTTACGTCGAGGACTAGTTATGTTTCTAGCTTTGTTAGCTTTTCATTTCTGTACTTCAAGTTAGCTAGGGTCTTATCCTAGTAACTCCTTATGTCATGTAGAGGATTTTCAGACATGGACAGTGTTAAGAGTCTATTTTTGGATTTTGTATTTCTATTCGACTTGATTACCTATGTATGAAATTCGGGATTTATCTATTATGCTTCCGCTTATCTTTTGTTATGCTTGAGAATGTTATGACCAAGGTTTAGCTTGGGGCACTTGTGATCCCAAGTCCCATGTTACGTCTAGGGGGTAACCTCAGGGCGTGACAACAGACTTAGAAAGGTAGCATGAATCTAAGGGCGAGATGGTGGGACGTAGAATCGGTCAGATTTTGGAGGCTCAGGTAGCAATGTTTTTGGGTGCTAGAACAAAGATAGGAAGGGAGATAGAAGCTTATTTCCATCCTAGCGTCCTCAGTATACTTCTGCCATTACGATACCTTTTTGCATGCCTTGTGTGCCAGCGTCATGGTCCTATTTCAGATTTACGTTCTCCATTCAGATTCACGCTCATGTTCAGATTCTAGAATGACAAGTGATTGCTTCAGACAATGATTCTACTCTTATCCTGTGATTCTATAAATTCCAGCTTTATTCCCTAAGGTTTGTTATCTATGTAAACTCATGTCTCTTAGTATGCTCGATCCTATTTGCTCAGTTCATTCTTCAGACATGCCTCTATGGCTAATCAAGTCTTGCTACGTCATGTACATGATCAGACCTGATCTCTTGAAATGGTTCACGCTTATGATTTCCTTACTTTAAAGTCCTTTTACCTTGTCTCGGATGACGAGGGGGGTGGTGATCCCCACTATTCATGCCTTACATGTCTCATATATGAATCACTCGTACCTATTGCGCTCAATTCCCCAAGCCTTACCTTGAGTGCCTTGATCATGCTAAGTGTAATACAAGATCAATCTATAATCCTTCATTCGTGAAGCTCCTGCTCCCGCTCTTTTCTTTCAATGATTCTAGTTTGTGTTGTTATAACTGTCAGGGAGAGAAGGCCTTGTAATAGCCCAGCTGGGAGATAGCAAATTTCTTTTCCTTGTTAGTGTACTTGTTCCACCTTGACTTCTAGGTGTGGGTGAATTGGGAGGTAAGGATTATTTGCGCGAAATAGTTGGATGAGGAATTTTATTATGTCCCTCTGTAGTGGTTATTGAAATTGTGACTCCTAGTATGATAGGGAAGAGGAGAGAAGTCTTAAATAGGGTAAGCTATGAAACCATAAGGTGACCATAGTTATAAGCTTGAATTCGTGATGGAAACATGTGGACCTTTGCTTCGTGCGACTAATGACCCCTTGATTAGGAGCTCAAGGTTGGTTAGTTGTTGTGATAAGAAGGAACACTATCCATAGGAGGTAACTCCAGGTGCAACAGATTAAGTCGAGATAGGCGTGGACCCAGTGGAAGCAGGTAGTTAGACTCAGACCTTAGTATCTTTATGTGTGCCGGTGAGAACTGTAGTTGCTTATATTTTGTGTGGTGTTTAGAGGAGTTAGGGTAATATAGAGAGAGGTTTTCTTCAGCTGAAAAGTTTTCAACCATATTGGTAAGGCGGGAATAGCCTTGTTCTTACTCCCTGCCCATAATGCTCTTATCTTGCGTCTAGTAGCTTCAGTTTTTAGTATACTAGACACCTCATATAAAATTAGTTTAGACCTGCCAGTGGTTATTCCAAGGTCAGTGGACCCTACGCTCAGTTTAGCCTTTGGCAATAAGTTCAGTTAGAAGGAAATGGTCTTCTCTTGTAGCTCTTCTCTCAGTTTGGCCCCTTTCAGTCAGTTGCGATTTCTTATGTTGCGTTCATCCATTATGAGTTTCAGCTAAGTCCCTAATCTCGATCTAGACTAGACATCATGTTAGATACTCAGTTTTATGCTTCGTCAGTTGTTCGTATGCTCTCAGTATGCATACACCCCTCAAGAATCCAGCTCAATTTATAATTTAGTCAGAAAATAATTCCTACGTCAGTTCTTGAATTTTTCCTTAACAGTCTAGTTGAGGGAACAACTTGGGAAGCAGCCATGAAAGCCAAGTACCCTTATCTCTTCCCTTTTGATTTTGTTTCAGCTTGAGGTAATAGTTTCCTCCTTAGTATGTTCCTCCGATTCTATTCCATCAGTATTCCTCATGATCTTAGTATGTGTTCATGTTTTTCGAAGTTGATTCAGTCATGTTTTAAGTTACAAGAAAAGTTATCATGTTTGTTCTTCAGATTTTGCAGGTAGTTAGACTCAGATTTTAGTATCTATATTTGTGTATTGTTGTTTGGTTGGGCTATTTTCTCTTTAGTTTTCCCTTGTTAGTCTTCATTCAAAGATGAATGATCCCAAGAGGGAGATATTGTAACACCCTGAAAATCGAACCAGCTATTTAAGTTTGAAACTCTGAGAAATTTCAAGTTCCTAGGAATTATGGGTCCAAACCACGGACTGTGGTTTGAACCACGGGTCATGGAATGGAACCGTGGTTTCCTTCTGCTGGTTCAGTCACTAGTCTGAGAACCACGAGTTGGTTCTACGGACCGTGGTTCTGACTACAGCCCATCCTGTCAACTCGTGGAATCAGATCAGAGGGTTAACAGTTTCCCCCAGGATTCACGACTGGTTTCTACGGACCATCCTGTAACTTGTAGAACTTGCTAAGAGGAGTGCATGTTTCCCAGAAGCTATGGCTCAGGTCTACGGGCCGTCGTTCAGTTGATGAGTTATCCTGTTGACTCGTGGCTTAACTTCTACAACCTGACTCTTTGGCCAGGAACGACGGATGGAAACCACGAGCCGTGGTTTGGTCTACGGTTCATGGAACCCATTCGTGGTCCCTGAAAGTCAACTTTTTCCAGCTTTTTCCTAATTTCATCACAGGGGTATTTTAGTTATTACCCACCATTTTAACTCCTGAGTGAGGTCATTTTGACTATTTTTACCATGATTTCTAAACCTATTAGCCTAAGTCCCTTCTCATTACCTTATTCGTCTACTAATTGGGCAAAGAACTCCTTCAAGCTCCAACCTTCAAGCTCCAAGTTCAAGTCTCCTTTTCTTTTCAATTTCAAGTGGGTTAGCTTCAATCAAGGTATGTGGGTATTCAACAATGGGTTTCTTTCACCCTTGTGCCCAAACCCCCTAATTTTTATTTTGATATCATGAACTTTCAAATTAGGGTTCTTACCCAATTCTTATGGGTTTTGCTATAAATTGTCTTTTCAAGATTTTAGTATGAAATTTATATTAAATTGCATGATTTTGCATGGCTTTTTACATATGAACTCCTATTTCATAAATTGAAGACTAATTATGGAAAATTCCACATTCATGAATTGATTTAAGTAAATTGGGTATTTGATAGCATGTATTCTCATGAATTTTCAAGCAAGCGCATGCCTAGTTCCTATGTTCTATGAAAATATATGTTACAATGAAATTGAACTAGAGTCATGCAAGTTTTCAAGTTATGAATTATTATGCAAGACAAGATACCCGATGTGCCATCAATGCTCATGAATCATTTTCTAAACCAAGGTTCGTGAGTAGTATGAAGATCCAGCTCCTGAACATGTTATGAACAAGTTTTGACATCTAGATATGTCATATGTATGTGAGCCTCATGCTATAGATATATATATATATATTTTGAGAGTAGTATTTAGTACCGAGTTAGACCGGGTGAGAGTACCCTTAGTCCCAGAACTATATACCACCGTAGGTGCCCTCTGTGGCTTATGATGAGATCCTGGTATGACATGGTTCTAACTTTGGCCGGTTAAGACAGCCTTTTTTCAGTGTGGGTGCATGACACTGGACTCCATGTAGCTCATCATGGTTTATGTCGGTTAAAAGAAACTCTCGCATGATTATTTTCAAGCTATGAAGTTATATGATACTATACTTTGAACCTTGACTTTACTTCATGTTTTATATCTCTTACCTTGATAATTTCTCACGCTATCTCTTTTGTGAACAAGCTCATATTAATCATGTTTTAAATACGTTTTTATCATGATCATGTATATCTCATATACTCGGTACATCCTATAGTACTGACGCATATTTTGCATTGCATCCTCTTGATGATGCAGATTTAGGCTCCCTCCCTCAGGCACGTGGCTAGAGACTGCAGGTCATTTCCAGTCAGTGTTGGTGAGTCCTCATTGTTCGAGGTCTAGTTATGACTCTAGTTAGTTTTGATTATTTACTTTTGTACTATGAGTTAGCTAGGGTCTTGTCCTAGCAACTCCGTATGTCATGTGTAGAGGCTTTTCAGATGTAGACAGTATTCGAGTCTTCTTCGAATCATGTTTCTCTTGATTTTATCTTATGGATTGAGTTACCGAATTCTTATCATACTTTCTCTATGTTTAATTGATGTACCTGAGTTATGCTATGACCAATGGTTATCTTTGGGCACTTGTGGTCCCAGGTCCTATGTTACGTCTAGGGGTAACCTCGGGGCATGACAAGGGGTAGGCGGATTACACCCACACCCCCTTGCATCATAGGCTCAGCCTCATTGGCCTCCATGAAGCCCTCAATGCTCTCGTTGTCATCGGCCTCGTTCATAGGCTAGCCTGCTTAATCACAACACAAACAACAAACAAAAGTAAAAGAAACAAGCACTCTCAAAGTGACTTCAAATCTACAATAAAAAATAGCTATCAATTCAAGTCCCCGACAACGGTGCCATTTTTTATAAATGCTCAAATTGTACTCCCCATAGATAGAGGCACGGAGATCGTCAAGCAAAATATATTTATAAGTACTCAACAGGTGTCGGGGTCGTAACCACAGAGACTTGATGCTAGCTATATGAAGATTGTATCGAAATGACTTCAATAGGAGAGTGATTGTTTAAAACACAAAAGTAAAAGGTTGGAGGAATTGGGATTATGTCACTACAATCACAATTCAAATTTAAAGCAAGTAAGTAAAACGGGTATACTATATTGACGAGGAGACTAGGGATGTGTATCCAATGGGGCTTTAATCTGGGATAGGGTGTTTATCAATTCACACTTATTTTCGCTTATTGACACCAGTAGAATTGGTCATGGGTATGGTTATTTATCTCTCGATCAAGAACCTTATATTCGATAATCTCAGTCAGAGTATCATCGGTTAAATCAATAAGCAACTAATATCAAAACATAGCAATAATCATGGATTTAGGCTCAATAAGTTTGTAAATTACCGACTTATCAAGGCTCCATATCATAATTTTCACCTTATGTTAAAGATTACAGTATGAGCACATAGTACTTTTTTGGAGGACTATTATTAATCAAGAAGGGTATGGGTTTCGATAACACATGTTTAGAAACTACATATGCCAATGCAGGATAGGATCATACCATATAGGTTCGGGTGACTCCTCTTTAAGCCCCTGATAAGGGTTCAATATGGATTCATATTTCAGTTAGATCCTATGCCCTGGAAAGATAAAGGGAAACTCCCCAATCAGGTCCAAGATTTGACATCATACGCTCACATGATGTTACGTCATTTGTGAGAAACACTCCAACAGAAAACTTAGTATTTTCAAAAAAGTATAATTTTGGCACAAGGCCTCTAGTTTTAAGAAAAGTCCTTAAAAATGTTTTACATTTAGTTATCCTCATGATTTCGATATTCAGTCATCTTTATGATTCAGATACTCAATTACCCTATGATTCTAGTTGTTCAGTTATATTATGATTTAGACAATCAGAATGTCTTATATCTCATTACTCAGTTATCCCATGATTCTGCTATGCAGTCTATTCATATCTCAGATGTTCAGCTTATCATATGATTTAGTTACACAACTTTCCTTATGTTCCAGGTATTCAGCTTATCTCATGATCTAGTCAAATAGCTTACATTATGTTTCAGATATTCAGACCATCATATATACCCCAACACTCTGTTTATTTCATGATCTTGTTAGATACCTTGTTTATGTCTCAGTTGTTCAGTTACATAGTCATGCGTATGCTATGTTTTCATTCAGCTATTTTACATACAGTACATTCTATATACTTATGCCATTTGGTGCTGCATCATTTTATGATGCCGATTTAGGTACTCGAATTTGTGATCGGGCGCTTCATTAGGCTATATCTCTTCATCTTTGGGTGATCCCTCTTTATTGACTAATATGTCACTTTCTAAATTATATTTGAAAACAAAGATTTATTCTTTTAAATGTTTCTCAGTGCTTCTACTTATGTTCAGCTTATGTTTTAGCAATATGCCAAGTCAAGGGTACGCTCCAGGCAGTAATGACTTTGGAGCCGATGTCGCCCAGAGTGTAGGCTCGGGAAGTGACTACACTCAATTTATGGGTCCTATTAACTTATTAGTTCAACATATGTATAAAATGTACTTATGTAAGAGAAATCAAGTTTTAAAAGCCACTATATTCGCAACAAACAGATGGCAAAAATATAATTTTAAACATCTTAGGATAACAAACTGCTCAGAGGTCAATCATGTCCAATGTTTAGAATTTAAGGTGCATATTTTGAGAAGTTTAGGGGAAGAGGGGAAGAGGGGCAGATGGGATTGTAAGCGTAAAGTGAAGGGGGGAGATTTTATCACCATACTAGTCGATAATTTATCACTTAATTCTCAATTTATGCTTATTATTAATATAGTCATTTTTCAATATATTTTCTATAATATTAAATTTATTATATTCAAAAGGTGATAATTAAAATTATCAAATCAATATTGCATAAGTAAAAATGGACAGAGAAAGTAGTTTTAGCTCACTAGCTAAAAATAAAAATACTTATTGCATTTATCGGATAAAAATAGTAAGTGAGACCTCGATACAATTGATAGATGTTGACGAACATCAAAGGATTCATCAGCAAAATAATTAAATGTATGTACAATGCATGATTAAACAATTTAAATCATGTAATTCGACATACATTGAAATCTCGTAATGCTACACTAACATGTAAATGTTGCTTATAACACTACCTCTAACATGAAAGTATGCTAGGTTAATCATTCAACAAGTAACAACATAGAAAAGTAGGCATAGTATGTCATATACCCCAACATTAACCTTTGTATCTACATAAGTGCTCATTTCCTCGCCTATGTTTTCCCCCATATACATAGTATATCACAATTAAGTCAAATTGGAAAAAAAATTATGATCGCCATTAAAGCCTTAAGTTCGGTCTAAAGCATCTAGCCTCCTCGAGTAGCATTTCTTTTTCTTGTATCCTCTGAATAGGCCAATCTATTTAAAAGAATATTCTATGAGGTTAAACAAGTCTAAGGATACTCATATTGTAATATTAGACTAATTTGATGTCAAAGTCAACCAAAAAGTCAAACCTAAGCCCCCTGATCAAATCTGAAATTAATTATATATTCAAGTTACCCACAACCCCATGAGCTTAGATCTATAATTAGTTTTCAAATCTGACATCAATTCGACCCTCAAATCCTAAATTTTCCCACTCTTAAACGTCAACCCCCCCCCCCCCCCATTTCTCTCTTAAAACTCAATGATTTAGGCGTTAAATCAAGCATATAATCGTGTATACTCACTTAGATTAGGTGTAAAATCATTACCTTGATGAAATATGTCGAACCCAAGTAAAAAATCCCCTTAACCCATAGCTTAGCTCATTCAAATATGGAGTTAAAATGTCCAAGTCCTGAAATCAGCCCCTTTATACTGCATGGGTCTGTCACAATTATGATACCTTTGTTGCAAAAGTGACTCAACGATTGCGGTATCGCAAAAGAGATCTCCACCCCCATCCTAAATTGTCACAAAAGCGACCCCTTGATTACAATTGTCGGCTCAAAATGTGAGCTGCCCTCCGTAAAAGCGACAAACCAACAGAAAAGATCTACAATAGTTGAAATGCGATTTCTTGCTCAAAACTCACCCAAGCCCTTCGGGTCCCAACCAAAACCCCTCAAACAAGTTACAAATAGTAAATATGACTTGTACAAAGCCTCAAATCTCAAAATTAAGCATTAAAACTAAAATTTAATGGTCGGTTTGTTATAACCTGAAGCCATAAACACATCATTTGAGTTGCTACAGTAGCTTGTCCTTACTTAAACTACAATGTCATCTGGCTAATATTCAGCTTAACGACTTATAATTATCTCCAGTGGTAATAAGCATCGCACATGGCATGACTTTCGTCAGATGAATATGTTATCCTCGTGATAGTCATGTCACCGAGCTCAAACTATTCAAATCCTCATTGTGGCACATCCAATCCACAGTAAAGAAAGAACACCCTTTAAGAAGTCGTGCAACCATGGATCTTGGCACAAGATATAGCCTTACCCGCCTTGTCCTTATCCGACATCTCATCGTAACCTTATCATGGATACTATCCTCTATATGTTCAGCTGATATTTCCGAGTTCACATCCATCTACGGGACATTAGTAATTGCTCCATCCCATTAATGAACTATCGAAAGTTCATTGATATGTTTATATCATAAGACTAGTGATAAATTGAGACGAAGCTGAATAATTTCCCATCCTCCTTTACACCTCAAAGGATTTGCTATTGTGTACAGACTTTTCAAGTGTAGTTTCCAAATACACGACACTTATTACCTAGTCTATACGAATTTAAGGCCTCATTTATTTTCATTAACATTAAGACCGTCTGAATTTGAATGCACATCTGAATTATTAAGATATTGTCTTTAGATTTGAACACTGAATAATTAAGACGGTTTGTTTTTCTAAGATCTGAATGTGTACAACCAGGAGAATTATTAAATACAAAATTTAAAAATTTAGTACTTAAATATTACATCAATGGTATATTTGAGAAGAAATTAATATAACACAATAAGATCACTAAATTGAAAAAATATGAAATAGCTAATACATATTTGATAACAATTCAATGTATTTAAGAGTGAAGGGTCAAAAACACACCTAAACTATTGATAGTATCTATGATTGAAGAGACAAATTTTATTGTGATTTGAGATAAGTTTTCTTGTGTTTTTTTATGTTTACAAAAATAAATTATCATGTGTTTTTGATAGACATTTGCTAATTGAGAAATTTTCTTTTGTGATTTTAGTATGTTCTTGAAGTTTAAAATAATAAATTATCATCTGTTCTTGATAGATAATTGTTGATTGAGAAGTTTTTTGTGATTTTTGTTTATAATGACTCATATACGATTAATAATTTGAAATTGACTTATTTAAAATTTTGATCAGATTCTTTGGATCGTTACATTCTGTCACAAGAAATTGGTTAGTCGTTCTAATTCTATATGAATTCTCTTTTAAAATTTCATTGTATGGAATTGTTTCAATTGTGAATAAACTATGAGATGTGGCATAGCGTCGTTATTTTTAATAATAGGTTCCAATGGTTGTTTGTCATCTGAATGTTGTTAAGATACCATCCTAGATCTGATCGAATCAAATCTCATAAGCGCGAATAAGTGGCAAAATATTAACAAAAACAAATGCACTTAACAGGTTAAGATCTGAATAATTTAGATTCAGACTTCCATTAAGTATAAATAAATTAGGCCTAAATTGGCAATCCTACTCTCTATTTAGGAATGGCAATAGGGAGGGACGGGTGAAGTCTTGCCTACTACAAACTCAACCCGCCCTACCCTGCCCCATTTAATATCTTTTTGTTTTTCAACCTACCCTATCCTACCCTATTTATCCCTGCCTTGCCCCACCCCATATAGCTCTTTTATTTTTAACCAAGAAACTGTGTTTATCTGTGTGTGAATTGTGATTAAAAGAGAAGGGAATGGGTTTTCGACAATTCTTGAACTTTATGTTACAGTTAGTTTCACTTGGATTAGTTTTTTTTTTCTAAAAATCCTTTCGATGATTTAAAATTTGTATCTAAAACTAATCTATTAGCTGTACATGCACTTCCATTTATTTTTTTCTTATTTAGGTATATAAAAACAATCATCAACATTTTAAATAATGCCGAAATCTACAGAATTAAAATTCACAGAAACAATTAAGAAACGTGCAGCTGTAAGCTATTTCATCCGTTCACTTTTATTTGTCCACTATATAAAAATAAATTGTCACTTATACCTGTCCACTTTATTATATGAAGATTTATTTTTCATATTTTACCCTTAACATTAATTACTTATTCCTCAAACTATTTTTCAAGATTTAAACTATACACCAATTTATATAAGTACCATGTTAAAATATATATTTTATTTATTATTTTTAAAGAAAATGCAAAATTCATTAAGAACAAATAAAAGTGAACGTATTAGAGTGACTCGTCATTATTATTTTATGCATCCAATATTTTCTGCAATCTTTTAGTGATTACTAAATTGATAATTTTCTCAGTTTGGTGAGCTTTAAAATAAATTTTATCAAACCTTTATCTTGATCTATAGTTAAGTCTCAGATAAAAATATTGAAATGCTAATATAGATGAGACGGATCAGTGGAATAGTCGTAGAAAGCGACACACCCAAGTGAATTTTTGTCTTTCCAGTTTGTTATTTAGTCTTTCCCTGCCCCTGCCCTAACCCGTTTATTATTTTCTAAAAATGTACTTTGACCCGCCTTGCCTTGCCCCGCTCCGTTCAAGTCTTCCCCTGCGCTGCTGCCCCCTCCCCCCTCCCCCACCCACCCCCCCACCCCCAATTGCCATCCCTACATTCTTAGGGACATTACCAGACTAAAGTGTCCTAATCACATGATTTGGCTTATTTATCCGGTCAAGTACCTAGTAGTCTGCATAAAATTGAGTGCAACTAATGAGCAATTATTCTTTTCAATTCTTAAGGGTGGTAATTGTATGATGTAATTACCAGATGAATTTTCAAACTCCTTTTTTTTTCATTTTTAATCTCTGATTCTTTAGAAACTAATGTGCTCAGATTTGAAAACATTTATGTATATTTATTTTTTTGTAATTAACTTTTATTTAGAATAAAAGAATCAAAATATGCAATTATACCTGTGCAATCAAACATGACACCAAAAATCACACTTTAATTTTTTTGTGGCAAACAAACAGGTTATTTAATTACTATTTTGTGTAATTCCTTGGTCAAGTAATAATTACAGAGTGATTTCCAAAATGAACATCTCTGAATGCCGAACTATGTATTTTTCCCATAAAAGAACCCCATCTAACAATATAGAAGCAGCCTTCTTCGTTTTAGATAAAGTACAAGAAGAGGATGTACAAATCTTTCGAACCAGTAAGGATAAGAATGAGGATGCACATACACACAAGGAGATCACGTTCAGCTGTACATCAAGTAGTTGCTGCAAGTGCTAACTTCTATTTTAGCTCAAGCAAGTAAAAAAAATCCATTTGCTAGGACATGAGTTTGGTATCATGGCTTCTGTAATAAATGATTTGTTGCAATCTGCTTAATCTAACTTGTAAAAGAGGGTATTGAATAACCCAACTGCCTGTGGCCCAACCGAAACATCATACACCAACTACAACTTCCCGCGGAGCAAGTGATACACAGTCCAGGTAAGCATTAGAGAGACAAACCAAAAACTGATGACAAGCCAAAGCTGATGCTCTGATAAAAATCAGACATGAAGAGCAGAAAAACCTCATCATCAGTATTGGACTTTTTCTTGCAGAACCTAACACCTTGAAGAGAATCAGTTTAAGCCGGCGATCTCTGAGGGTTGACTTGCAATCATAGTCCTGTGGAAATACCGCAGAAGATGATCCTAGCATTACATTGGGCGCACCAGTTAGCTGCACTTGGGAGCTAATTACATTCCTTCCAAGTGCTTCAAATATCCACTGGGACAGTATATCAGCAACAATTCTGCAAAGGTGTTGACGAAAGAATTTCGCCTCCTTGGAAATAAATGCTTTTACTAGTGAAGCACCATCCTACAACAGAGAAATGGATATCAAGTATCGACACGATATGTAGATATAGATTAGTTTTTCCAAATGTAAAATAGAGAATACTAGGTCAACATAATTCTTCACCTCCAAATGTTCACAGAAACATTTTCCTCAAGACACCATAGTGTGTTTGGCATGGAGGAACACATTTTTCGAAAAATGTTTTCCAATTTTCTCATATTTGGTTGGTAAAAATATTTGGAAAACAAGCTCCTTAAAAATGAGGAAAATGACTTTTCAAATGAAAGCAGGGCAAACAAGTTTCATTAGTGACATTTCAAGTTCATAGTCTCCTCCCCACCCACCCAACATTCCCAATCTCCACCCCTTGACCATCCCAACCCCACCAACCCTGAACCCCCACTCCCTATCTCATCCCGCCCACATAGTATTTTGCTAGATTACATATAAATGCTGTTGGAATAATATTCTTTTGCTTACTTACCAAACACTAGAAAATAAGTAAGAAACTCACTTATTTTCCGACAAAACATTTTCTAGGAAAACATTTTCCATTCATACCAAACACACCCATAATGAGAAGGAATTTTCCATCTCTGAATTTAGATACTTAAAAAAACCATATGACCCAATGCAAGAATCTGCTTCCAACCCCCAACCCCTCTCCGGATCCCATTTAAGGCCCATAGTTTGCAAATCTTTGATTCTTTTAGAAGAAACGGGTTGTCATATTTAAAGTAACAGTAAAAGAATATCTGGTCAAAGGTAATATATCAGGCAAAGGTACTCACTGCCGTCATTAGCAATCTTCGCAGCACAATACCGTCTTTAGATGGTAGTATTCTCAACACCAAGTTTGCAACATCAAATACACCAGCAGCTCCATCAGAAGAATAAGTAAGAGATGCTTGAGCATTTGGTGCCATGATAGAATTCAAATAAGCAAGAGATGCTTGAGGATTTGGTGCCATGGTGTTCAACCCATTCCTGGAAAATTTAGCAGTCAACATCCAAAACGTACTACAAGAAAAAGCTTCTAATAGCCATTGTGTCTGAAAGAGAAGCTAAAAGATGCAACCAAATGCAGTAGCAAACCGGTCTATTCTTTCAGACTTCCTCACTGAATAGAGAATGCATCAAATTTTAACTGAATGCTGTACGAAATGTTCAATTCTCCTAATACTGTCCCATTCCTCAGGGAAACTAATTTGCTATTAGTCCACTGTCCCATTCCTCAGGCTTCTTAAAAAGATATGCCAACACCAGAACTTGTCATTTCTCTTCAGAGAAAGAAAGGAAAAAGACGAAATGACTCATTTCCTCCTTTTCCCTCCTTGTTCTCCTGCTAAAAGAAAGCAGAGAGAGACTCTAACCTCATATAGAAAACAAGATATGAAGAACTGAGAAAGCGACATAGAAAGACATTATAAAAGATAATGAGAAGGTCAGGTAGCAACAATGAGCAGTTTGGTCTCCTATATCTATTGAAAAGTTTGTCTCTTTCTTCCTTTTTGCAAAAATAACAGAAGAGGATGTCAAAGGAAGAAGCATTTAGAACACACTAAGAAAGAACACTACCATTCACTTAAAAATATAATGAATAGAAAAACAAAAAACAAGTGTACAATGAACAAAGGACTATGTCATGGTACCTAGTTGCCGCCATTCTTAGGAAAAGAGCTAGCTTTTCCCATTGAAATTCTTTGTTTCTGTTTAATACCACCTGAATAGGAAACAAACAGATAACATTGAAGAAAAGGGTACTCCAGAAGTCTAAGAGTCATCTTTTTGTTAACATAATCACTCTTATCAGTAAAAATAGAAGAAAATTTGTATAACAGAACAAGGAGAAGAAATTCTCAAGCCAATAATAGAATCAAGGAGTATAGGATGAGAAAAAAAAAAAAAAAGAAAAAACCTTCACCCACTTCACTGTAAAAAAAACATTTACTATCATGCCTAAGTTTTTTTAAAGTCAATTTTCCCCAATTAGATATCATATGAGATTAACAAGTCAACAAAATTTCAGCCACAAGCCAGCTACTAGATAAAGCAGTAAATAGAATAAGCTTGGTGAACACCATTTTAAATATGATCTAATGTCACGGAAACACCATAAGGTCAATTACAGTATGACTAGAGACCAAATGTATAAAGCTGTAAAAGTACCGAATGTAGAATTTTCCTCGAAGCAACAGAATTATCAGAAAGAAGCTTCCGAACGACATGTGGAAATGCAGCTTCAAAAGTTTTGAAATTTGGATCTCCAGCCACTGCCAATCCTGAGAAGATGAGCGGAAGTTACAGCTATATAGTTTTGTTGGAACACAATAAGTATACTGTTAAATATTCAATCCAACAATGAACAGCCCTAAGAGCGGTTTTCAAGACGAAAACAAAGCTGGTTGCACCATCAAAACTACACACATTCAGACTGGGAGAGGGAGCAACATTGTTATTTGATAGCATCCAAGGAAGCCATCATGAGCTTAGGAGATTCCAATTACTCAATAGTAGTTTAAGATGCCTTGGAAGATCCATTAAAGAAGCTTTCAAGACGCACAATATGCTAAAGTGGATATCTGAAAGGAGGATATCAAGATTCAAAACAATTAGAAGACTCAAGGGAGCAAAGAAGCCTCAAAGGATCAAAAAAGGCCTGACTGCCCAAGACATCTTTCGCGACTTCCACTCGCGATTGTGGACGTAGCTGATTCTGCGAAGACCACGATCGTGGAATGTACTAAAGTTTTCAAATTATGTTAATTGGGCCATTTCGCTTTTAAGGACTAGTTTAGAGGCATTTAAGTCATGATGATTTTACTGAGGAACGTCTATCAGAATATTTTTGCTTCTCACTTCGGTCAATTAGCAATAATTTTTCTGTGGACTTCCGTAAATCTGTTTCATGTAGCTTGGCAAGGAAATTTTGAACTGCGTCCCCCTTTGTGAGGAGGCACCGCTTCTCCCGACGTTACGGGGCTATTTTGCCAAGTTCCTTAGAGAGAGTTGTCATTTTTAGTTCTGAATATCAACCCTAATACAAATAGTTTTTATGTCTTCAGCCTTTTAGACTTGAATGACTATTGAAATCCTTTATGAGATCATTGAAGGTTCTCTGCGTTCGTAGATATCCAACTTGCAATGGTACTTGATTGAGGATTCGTGCCTCTTGAAGGTTCCATATAACTTAGGTGTTATTTGATTCATATAATATAAGGTATTTGGTTTCTTCTACCAATGTCTATTATAATCAAAGTTGTGTCTAGTTTATATCTTCTACTTCTTCTATTTCTATTTTGTATTTGGTTATTTAATTTCCGCAATCAGTTTGATCTCAGAGCATAGGCTAGTGTTCTGTTTCTACAAATACTGATTATATCTTTGATTCCATCAAAAACTACAAAAAAAAAAAAAGAAAAAAAAAACAGAAAGTTTCCACCAATGTTGAGTTGCTTGGAGCCTAGGTATTAATCAAAATTTGAATTCAATTGTAACTTTTTTATTGGATGTGATTGGGGATTGTTGAAAAATAGTTGGAAGTAGTTGAATATCGAATTTCAGATTCTTTGGAGTTGATTCCAATTAGTTTTGGATAAAAATTGGAAGCTAAAATTTGGAAGAATAGTGAAACCCAGGTGATAACCGCGCTAGCAGAAAGTTAATTTTCAGGGATCCTCGGGGTCGCAGAATTAAAAATTTCAGTCAGTTCCGCGAAGGCGAAGCCGAATCTGCAAACTCGGAATCTGGTCGGAATCAGGAAAAAATTATATGGTCAGCCTCGTAATGAGGAGACGACGCTACTGGAAAAAATAAACTACCGAAAAAGTGGTCGGAAAACGCCACACGTGCAGGCGCGTGGAACTGACGCGCTCGCCGGAGATCTGCTTCTGGCGGCGCGTGAGGGCGCGTGTGAGACCATTCCCGGCGAGTCTTACTGGGGTTTGCTCGCCGGGAAATTCCGAACCTGGTGGTGGTGTTGGTTTTTTTTGAAAAACACTGATAGAAAAGGTTATTTACTCGGACAGCTGTTAGGTCACCGGAAAATTGCACAGTGACGGCTGATTTCGCTGGAATGACGCACAACGATACTTTTCTCACTAAGCTCTGATACCATGTGAGAAATATAGGAGAAAAATATTATTGAACTGTGTGTCTACATTATTACACAAAGATCCTATATATAGACACTATAATACAATCTTTTACCAAGTAGGAATTTATATACTACTCCTACTCCAAGTCTAACAAGGATTCTATATACAATTCCTATTCCTATACTAATACCCGTATTAAGTATTAATCTCAAATTATGAACTCTTTGTGATAATGTAACTTTTATGGATTCTGATACAAACTTTCTTAAAGCTTTCAACCTAGCAACGTGAAACCTCTTGACTATGTTTTGAGATGATAATATGAACTTTTCGAAGTACATACTCTGTGTCTTATGATATAATTTTTCCTAAATTAAGACCTTATGATATGAACTTTCTTAATCATGCTTTGGATATGATCTTTTGATCTTTTAACGATAACTATATCGAAACAATTTGAATCTTCCAAAATCTCCATAACCTCCACAATGTCATGAAATCATTTTCTTATGAACTATGACATAATGATGTGATCCTTGTGACTTCTAACACTACGAAATTACCTCAAAAATGTCTTCATGACCTTGAGATATGATCTCCATAATCTTAAGCTATGCTAAAAAAACGGCTTGAACATTCCAAAAGCTTTTACTACATAAAGTATGAGAATCTATGTCTTATGAACCATGGCAGCATAAACTATGATCTTACCTTCTTCTATAAATCCTCAGTGATGTTAATGAATGAGGTAATTTATGATTATGAGCCTAAAGTGGCTAACCCACGAACATGAGCCTAATGTGGCTAACCCACGAATATGAGTCGAGAAAGAAAAATAGTAATACTATGGGCTTAAAGGATTTAGATGGTTAACCGAGAAGTTGTGAGTTGTAAGGGACGTATTACCTAAAACTATGTTTGCCGACGTAAGCATGGATCGTTCCGCAAGTCGGACGACCCTTTACATGTTTTCCCCTAAAGAGGATGAATTGGCATGCTTTTCACACTGTTATATACATAAGCTACTAAACTATGCGGCAAACATGGTTTAGTGCCTAGTCGATTGGGTGTTGATGGGACCCACATAGCATGTGGTTTATTTATGTATTTATGTTGGTTAAACCATCTATTTCCGCAGATTATTTAAAAGATGCTAATGTATGGTCCTATTTCAATGGTTGCTGACTCATGCCTATATCTTTTATTTCATGTCTTATTGTTCAAAATTTACTATTTCAGTTTAATATATGTATCATGTTATGTCCTCCCCTCCCAGTTTTACATACCATTACATTCAGTGTATTGAGGCCCTTGGCACTGCATGTTTTATGATGCAGCTCCAGGTATTCAGGTGCGTGACCATATATTCTAGTAGGCTCCATCTCCTTAGCTTTGGTTGAGTCCTCATTGTTTCCAGAGGGCTTAGCCTGTAGTCTAGTTCAACAGTTTGTTATGCTTACATAAAGGTAGCCGGGGCCTTGTCCCGGTAAAGTATTCAAATATGTCAGTACAGGCTTCATAGATAGTCAGCTGATCAGTCATTTCAGTTTTATGTTTCAGAATCATTCGCCTATAAATGCCATTATTTATTTTTATAAAAGCATTCTTTATGATTTCAAGCTTAAATCACATTTCATGTCTTCAAAGCTTCAACGTTTATGTTCCAAGTAAATGCTCATGTATTATGCCAAGTGGTTTGCTCGGGCCAGAAATGGCATCGGGTGCCGGCCACATCCAGGGCCTCGGCTCGGGGCGTGACAATGAACCATCTCATTAAGGGTAAAATGGGAAGTTTAATACTCCCCGTTTCAATTTGTTTGTCTGGTGTTGACTTTGCACGGAATTTAAGATAGTAAAGAAGACTTTTGAATCTTGTGGTCTTAAACTAAAGATATGTAGAATGTAATAAAATGCCCTTCAATCTTGTGGTCTTAAACATGTCATGCGGAAAGTAAGAATTAAAGAGTTGCCAAAAAGTAAAAGAGGCATTCTTTGTGAAAGGAACTAAAAAGGAAAGTAAGACAAACAAATTGAAATAGAGGGAGTATAAATTGTTTCTAAATAAGGAAGTATGACATTCTTTTTGAGATAGACAAAAAATGAAAGTACGCCACATCAATAGGGACGGAGGGAGTACTTTTTCATTAAATTAGCATGTACTTTTAAGTCAAAATAACAACACTGTAAATATAGTAGGCAATGTTGAAATAACATAGCTATTAAGATGACTGCATTTCATAAGAACGGATACTTAAAGCAAATCCAAAAATATTATCCCCTTTCCATTAATGTGAAAACCCTGCTTTAGTTACTTATCAAAAACAATTTCAAGCAATACTAAATAAAACTATTTTGACCTTAATTTCAAGGCGAACATTTTTCAAAGCCTGCACAATGGTCAAAAGTTAAGGTCAGTGGTATAGCTCCCTCGCTTTATCTTACATGGATCCTTCTTTTACTTTGATGTACTTGTGTCAAAGAAGTGTGAGTAAGTGTGGGTACTTTGTGGGAATTCTAGAAATTGAAGTAAAAAAAGTCAAAACATGACATGCCCATACCAAATACTTAATCCCTACCACACAGATAACCATAAACAGATCCATATAACATAGACATTGCTTAGAACCACCCTTTAAACCAATTTCCCTAGTCTTCGCATTCTCATCCCCAAGAAATAAGTTAATCTCACTGTATAACATGGTGTCTTATCTCACCACTAAAATCATATATGTGGTCAGGCAACAAAATTACTTGGTGATTCTCAAGCAGTACCATGTATCATCAAGAAGAGCAAGTAGTACCTTTACAATCTTATGGAGATGGAATAAAGGTTCTTTTACAAGAATATAAGCAATTCACTCAAATTTCATCGGTGAGAAAACAAAAAGGTAGACGTTTTCCAAAAACCATAAAGACGAATACAACTAAAGGTAGTAAAAGTATATCTCCATAATAGTTCAAGCCAAAGATGTGGAACACATTAAACAAAAGACTGCTTCCGCACAGATCAAGGAAAAGGAAAAAGAAGGCTCCATGGTAAAACCTAAATAACATGACAGGATCAGAATGGATCGGCGAGTTTCTTTCAGCATTTCCACTGTCAGATTTTCTTTTTCATTAATGGCACTCTCCGTGGTTCTTCCCAGCTCATAGTGGATTAGACAAAGGGACCCCCTATCCCCTTTTCTCCTTATCTTTGTTATGGAGGGTTTCAGTAAGATGCCATTCACAGCCGTTCAATTAAATTGGATCAAAGATTTTTCAGTCAGCTCATTCTCTACCCTGATGAAACACTGGTTTTTGTGAAGCTGATGAACAAGATCCTTGTTTCTAAGATTGTCTGAGGTCTCCATATCAATTATTCTAATTCTCTTATGTCCCTTCAACGAGTTTTCCAGTTTACATCAGCTAGCTCACATGCTTGATTAATGATTAAAACATACGTATCTTACCAACTTAAAGTCTTGGTCTTCTGCTGGGCGAGAGTTTATAATCTTTATCCAACATATATACTTTTTCCACCTATACAATGTCTCTTTTCCCTGCACCTTCTCAGTATCAACAGTCTAGATAAAACTAGAGGAGACTTCCTCTAGCAAGGTAACAAAGATATGAAGGAACACTGTCATCATCCCAAAGAAATGGGCAGACTTGGAGCCGGGAATTGTAAGGTATATAATGATAGTCCCCTTTCAATGGATTTGGAGATTCTATTATGAGGAAAATGGCTTATGGAGGAAAGTTATTGCAGCCAAATATCCTACTCAAAATGTCTGATCAGTTAGTGCCACCAGATCTACTCATGGGTCAGGATGCTGGAAGTTTATCAGCTCTATAGGGGTCGAATTCCTTTCTTTTATCAGCTTTCAAGTGGGAAATGGAAGAAAAAACAAATTTTGGAAAGATGCAAGGTAACATTGTATTTATAGAGGATAAGACTGACTCTTTAGTTTGGAAAGGAGATTCAGAAGGAATCTTTTAAGTAAATTGTTGTAACAAGGATATAGTAAGACACTCCCAGTCCTTCAGTTTCCACCATGGAACACAATTTGGAAACCAAAGGTTGAATGTTTCACCTGGTTAGTTGCTAGAGAGGCATGTGTTCCTCGGTCCACCTAACAATCTTTTCCTTCATTGCGAAGTCACCAAATCTGGACCATGTTAATCAACATTACAAGAACTACCTGGATAATGCCTAAAATCACCCTGGAGTTTTTGCAAAGCTGGGGTAGGAAAGGATTCTGTAAAAAGGCAACTAACTTTTGGAACTCTGTTCCATCTATGGTCTACCATCTGGCGGACAGTGTGGAAAAAATGTAATTAGCCCCAAGTATAAATCTTTTTTTGTTTTCCAACTATTGGTGCAATCAAGTATTTGTACAAGAAGCAAATGATATTACCAACCTGACCAGTGCAATGCACGAATTGTAAATCTCTTTCAGCAGAACAATCTTTGTGCTGTTTTGATTTTAAAAAATTATTACCCTTAATAAAACAAAAAAGGTAGTTGTTAAGAAATAAGAGCTGGGCATATGCTTATCTACCTTCTAACGAGGCAAGAGAACGAAGCAGAAGGGTGAAGTATGGTGGCATGCGGAAATGATACTTGAATGCTACAGACACTATTTTATTCAAAACCTGCAAACACACATCATAATAATCAGCCATATAACAATATGATGGTAAGAAGCAGAGATATACACGGTGTTTCACTCTTATAACAATATTTTACTTTAGACTATATTAAGCCTGTGCTGAAATCAAATGAAATGCTCTGAGAATTTAGGAAGAAACAAATGACATTAACATATACCAATGATCTTATAGAGCATACCACAGCTGCATTTGAGTTGTGACTCAACATTTACAAGGAATAAAAGAAAAAAATCCACAGAGTGATGTGATAGAGGATGAGCTTTCTAATTAACCAGCCAGAAAAGCACTTCAGTACATGAAGCAGGTATGACCACCAATGGCTCCAAATATGTTAGAAAAGAATTAGCCAATACTTGTTACGATTTTTAAACACTCTGGTAATGGCCAAAATCAGGGTAATTGCTGCTAATCCAAGGAAGAGGAAGGTATTAGTATCAAGGGATTGTCATATTAGATATTAGGTGGCATATTCTCTCCTCACAAATGAAGAGAGGACAATCCTTCTCTATTTTCTTCCCTGATCCCTTCTTCCTTTCTCTAGCCCACCAACAATCACTCTCGTCCACTTCTCACTGCCTCTGCCATCCTTATTAGCAGTGAAGTATTAATTCTATAATGATCTATGGCAGCAAAATATCTCGTGGTAACAAAAATGTATTACTCTGATGCAACCTTACCTTCAGTGTGGTTATTTTTCTAGACTTGTCCTACCTCCTGTTGCACCAATTTCCTTCTCAACCACAGTTGTGGCAATTTTTAATGTTTTATTGCTCTATCTTCGACTTTTGATACTATCTAGTGTTTTGTATAGTTCGAATGCAATATTTTTTTGTTGTAGTATTGATCTGCGCCTATTTGTTGTTTCCGTTTATTGTATATATCTCTTATACTTCCATTACATCTTTTTCTAGTCATCTTATAAGGTTCTTATTTTGCAACCTTATAAGAACGATTCTTTAAGAGGTAAGATTAATTCTTAACTTGATATCTTTGGTTTCTATTAAAGTAAATTAAAGAAGGTGATTAGTCTTATACTAATTGTTGTCTCGAATTTCTTCGAAATAGGGGTCTAGATCACTTTTGATCTAAGTTCTTGAATTGACTCTATTAGTATCATAATTAGTTTTAATCCGCTAATTTATGAATACTAAGATCAATTAGGGTTCTTAGCACTAATCTTGAAATTTGGGGATTTTATTCTTAAATTTCACATATCTTTTAATTTCTTGTCTTCAATCTTAGTATTTTCGCCTCCGCATGATTTTCTTGTTTATTCAAGTAACCCGATTCTTATCAGTCACCCTTTCACAGACGATCCACTTCTAGATGTTGTGTTCTACTTGGGGGAAATTTGGTGTCTTGGAAAAGTAAGAAACATCACTGGGTATGTTGTTGTTGTTGTTGTTGGAAAAGTAAGAAACAAAATGTGATTGCTAGGTCTAGTGCACAAGCAGAATATCGGGCTATGGTAGTGGCGGCATGTGAACTCATATGGATCAAGCAACTACTGAAGGAGTTGAAATTTGGAGAGATTAAAGAAATGGAACTTGTGTGTGATAATGAAGCTACACTTCACATTGCATTGAATCTAATGTTTCACGAGAGGACCAAACATATAGAGATTGATTGTCATTTTGTCAAAGAGAATATACTCTCAAGAGACATCATCACAAGGTTCATGCGGTCAAGTGATCAACTTGCAGACATATTCACCAAGTCCTAGCCGATCCCTGAACAAGTTATTTTATGTGGCAAGCTTGTTACATATAATTTTTATGCACCAGCTTGAGGGGAAGTGTTAGAATCTAGTGAATATTCTAGCATATATATAAATATGGCAGGTTGCTTAATTTACTCCGATTATAATTAGGTATTGATTTCCTTTCCTTTTTAAGACATGTAAACTTAGCTATTTAAACCCCAATAGCTTGAGGGAATAATCAAGCCGAATTCTCTCTTATTTTCTCTTCTCTTTGACAGACACCAATGCAAAGCTAGAACAGTCTACGGAAGCTTTTTGATTGTGTTCCTTATATTCCATTGTCCCCAACTTCTGTAGCTTCTCTGATGCTATAAGGCATAACCCACTGAATGCCAAAAAGACAGAGGAACATATTCCATATATCTGCTGCAACTGGGCAATGCGGAAACAAATGGCAGGAGTCCTCAGAACTTTGCAGGCACAGGTAACATCTGCTGCTGAGGCACATTCCCCTTCTAATTAAATCAAAAAAACAAAATGAACTTTCATGTGTCAGACAATCTCCTTTAAGAGTTACCCAGCTTCAGTAAGCCACTTTGGTTGGGACTTTGACTTTCCAAACTAATTTCCAGGGCCATTCATCGATAATGCTGTTTTTCATGTGCATGTGTTTGTAGCAAGCTTTACAGAGAACACCTCTCTTCCACCCTGCAGTTCCGTATAATCCTTTCTTGCTTGCTTGGTTTGGATTATTTCACCTGATTGATTAAGTTCTTCTTTCACAGTCTAATCAGTTTTATTAATAACAATAAGGGTCTGCTTGGAAAGTCACCTGGTAATTGGAATTGGTGTAATTACTAGGGTAGTAATTACCAGCCAAGCAATTACACAGCCTAGTAATTACGATGACCTGTTTGTTTGCCACAATGTAATTACAGTGTAATTACAAGTGTACTGTTTGGTAGCACAAGTGTAATCACATGATTATATTAATTTTTTAAAATAAAAGATAATTATCAAAAACTAAAAATTTATATTAAACAAATAAGGGCCTTTATAAATGATATTAAATTAGATATTTAATATATATATATGTTGTCTTTTGAAATATATTAATTAATAAACATATATTCTTAACTAATATTATAAAAAAAATTGATTTATATTTTTCAAATTAGTATATTTTAATTAAATTAATCATAAAAATTTAAAGTACATGATTTTTTAATAACATCATGAAATGCATGTTTGACAAAAAGATTAATATTATAAGTATAATAACATAAAATTATTAAAACATTTGACAAAAAGATAATCTATCAATTCTAACTAAAAAATGAATGGCTTGCAATGTAAAATATCAAGTCAATACTAGTAAAACAAATAAATTGGAACTGAAAATATAACGTAATTTCAAAATTCAGAAAAAGTTAACATAATAATCTTATGTCAAATTTCAACATAATGTACCTCAATATGACTCCAAAGAAAAGGAAAACCTAAGTCTATAACCTTATTCAACAATGAATTCTACTTTAATTTAAAAATTAGAATACTGACTAAATTATGCTAAATAAAAACATAAAATAAATATAAAATAGATGATACGAACAATTGCATGGAATCATAAAAAGTAAATGTTGGGAAGTGAGAAGGAAATGAAATATAAATAATAAAAAATAAAAAATATTTTTCAAAACTTATTAAAATAATAAAAATAAAAAAGAATTAAAATAATAGAAATAAAATAAATTAAAACGAAAAAATAAAAATAGAAATAAAAGGACGAAACTAGAAAGTAACCAGCTTGTAATTACACCATGTAATTATCAGTAATTCACAGCTCCCCCTGTGAATTGGAGAGTGTAATTATCCCCTGCCAATTACACCCAATTACCTGCTGATCAAGTAATTATCTGGTCAACCAAACATGCCAAACTGTGTAATTACACCAAATTCAATTCCCCGGATGGCTTTCCAAACAGGCCCCAAGTGTTCAGTTATCATGCGAAAAGATAAAATTTTGAAGCTATTACTTCCAAAAGAAACTGGCTTTAAAAAGTAGGTATAATTACTACTCTATATAATCAGAAACTATTTTCATAATACAAGCCAACCAGGGTCTGCGCAGTGGGACCATCCATGTAACATGAGAAAGCAACACAAGTACTACTGCACATAAATTTATAATTCTTACCCGGCTAAACTTGATATCAGGAATTTCACCCTTAAATTCAACTTCCCCCAAAGCATCTTCCAAATCCTGGTTAATTTTTCAAAAAGTTGGTAATGTTAGAAATCTATAGAACTGATATCCGTTTGAGCTTAAAGCAGTTGGTTTTAAAATGTACAGCAGATACTTTAATGCACCATACACCATATAGTTGAAAAGTAAAAATTGATGTGATACGATATATAGATAATACCATGGTCACAAGCCGTAAATTAGTCCCTGGCTTAACAACATCCATTTCAGTTAGATCGAGCACAAGAGACCCCCAATCACCATTTACAATGTGCACAATTGATGCAAGCATAGCATACTGATGCTTCCTTTTCACCCGACAAAGCAAGCCAAAATCAAGAAACCTGCAACAAGGGAGAGCTTGACAAGAGCAATAAGTACAAGATTCTAACTCCTTCGTGTCAAATAGAAAATTGACTATCTTCATAGAAACTGTAAGGATACCCTATTTGTGCTGATGATGTATATCTTAAATTTCCAGGGTGTGGATCAGCGTGTAGTAACCCAGTGTCAAGGAGTTGAATCAATGATGCCTGTACTCCTTTGTTAACCTAGAGTAGTAGTTGATGGAGAAGAATCTATCAGCATAAAAGGATCAATGATATTAGATAGATGCATCTCACATCATGCCTTGAAGAAGATAGTTCCTAATCTTTCAAGAAAACAACTCAAGTCTGCTTTCCATTTTCTTTCCAAATTGGTAGAGGAAAATCAAGCTAATACTGGATAAACCAACTTTTAATCACATTGTTTTCTGAGAATTTCTTTCAATTATATTGTTCTTTGCCATAATCCATCAAGCAAAGAGATCATTTTGCTTTTACTCTTCTTTTTTCCTTTTACAAGAATTGACTCCCTTCTCTCTATTAATTTCGATTTCCAACAACTATCTAAAGATAGTCAAAATTATTAATTTATATAATCCAAAGATGAGGAGATCTACGAGGATGTTACACATCGTATTGGAGCAGGGTGGGTAAAATGTAGGCTCACATCCGGTGTACTATGTGATAAGAAGGTGCCACCGAGACTTAAAGGTAAGTTCTATAGAGTGGTTGTTAGACCAACTATGTTTTTTGGGGTAGAGTGCTGGTCAGTCAAGAATTCACACATACAAAAGATGAGGGTAGTAGAGATGAGGATGCTTAGATGAATGTGTGGGCACACTAGGAGAGATAGGATTAGGAACGAAGATATACGGGGTAAGGCAGAAGTGGCTTCAGTGGCGGACAAGATGAGGGAAGCGGGACTGAGATAGTTTGGGCATGTAAAGAGGAGTACAGATGCCCCAGTGAGTAGGTGCGAAAGGTTGGCACTGATAGGTCCAAGGAGAGGTAGAGGTAAGCCGAGGAAGAATAGAGGTGAGGTGATCAGACATGACATGACTCATCTTTAGCTCACTGAGGACATGACCTTAGATAGGAACGACTTGAGATCGAGGATTAGGGTGGAAGGTTAATATGTAGCCGGAGATTTTCTCTTTCTTATGGGTGAGTATGGTTCTAGCTTAGTGCACCTTGTTTGCACCCTTTTTACTTATCAGTATCATTGTTATTATTCTATTACTATCTTATTCTTCAGATTGTATTACTACTGTTGTTTCTTTTACTTGGGTTACCCTTCTGATTTTTATTGTCAGTACTTTTCTTTTCTACAGTATTTGCACCACAGCGTTTACTTTTGCATTTTGCCATACTGGTTTTTTTAAGCCGAGGGTCTATCCGAAACAGCCTCTCTACCCCCACAAGGTAGGGATAGGTCTACGTACACCTCACTCTCCCCTGACCCCACCATGTGGAATCATACTGGGTATGTTGTTGTTGTATATAATACGTTGGCCTTGAATTATGCACCTCAGTAAATGCTTAGTAGCTTCACAATAAGGATTAAAATAATCTCTGTTCCTAGTGATGTTAAAAATGATTAAAGAACAAAACTAAATGCACCAAATCAAGCAGACGTCGTTTAGCTTCAGTTTGGCACCCCTCTCCATGTGTTGGTTGATGAACAACAGAATCCTCTGTGGATATCATCATCAAATCAGTTGGACTCTCACCAACCAGCCATTCCATTGTCAAAACTCTCTTTCCGCTTAGAGCTTGATAAACATTTGGAACACGGATAAAAGAATATGTAGAATGGACTTCCTGCAGTGATGTTTGACAAGGTGAAAGACAAAATAAGTAGAGCATATTCTCAATTACTCATTGAAAAAGAAACTAACGGAAACAACCTCTCTACCTCTCACAAGGTAGGGGTAAGGTCTGCGTACACCCCGCCCTCCCCAGACCCACTTGTGGGATCACACTGGGTTATGTTGTTGTTGTTGTTGTTATCATTGAAAAGAACAAAGCAAATGTAGAAAAGAGTCCCATAGCTAGAGCATATTCTTAGTTAGTCATTGAAAAAGAAAAGAAAAAACAAATGTAGAAAAGAGCTCAGCTATGATCCCGAAGAAAAGCATTAAACTCGGAGAAGACAATTTCATGTGAATCAAGCAATTTAGGTTGGACCACCAAAATTTCATGGAAAAACTGTATGTGCTTGTTGAATAATCGCTTCAAATAAACTACAACTTCTATGTGCACTCAGAATCAACTTAACAATAACAAGGAAAGCATGGTCACGGTTATTATCTTAGTTCTGTGATCCAGTCAAAGCATCAAAATGAACAACTGCTTCTGTTTATATGAGAAGGGGCAGATCAATGCCAGACATAGGCCTGTCTTTGTTACAACAATAATCACCACATTTGAACGAACGAAAATTGAGATATCATCCTAAATTTGAAAACATTGCATCAACCAACAGTGAAAAGATTATGTGAAGCTAATAAATCTTGCAGACACCAACAAGGACCACAATCATGGTTTGAAGTTAACTTCTAAAGCCATCAAAAGCATCTGCAAATGCTAGTTGGACCTTCATTTATACTTTTACAGATGCTTTTGGTTTTATCTAACTGATTGCTCCCTTTCTTCTTTTTATTCTATTTTTCTTTGTTTTCTACATTTATTTTGGAGGGAGGAGGAGGTTGTACATGAATCAACCAAATACCTGAAACTTCATGGCATTTTCAGCTTCGCAGGTGTAATCTAACTCCCCAACCAACCCTTTTCCAAGCTCGTCTGCATAGAGACGAAGATCATTTTTCCTTTTTGCTATCTTCTGCACGAGTCCCAGCTGAAGCAATCATTGCAAGGTTAGTCTTGAAGTCTACGATTACACGACAAAAGAATCAGAACAGGTACTTTGGACACGGACCGCAACACGAAGAATATATACATCCCGAACTACTACATGGCGCAAGTTTGGCCGCTCAACTTTCACAGCCACACTTGAACCATCGAGAGTACTCCCTCTATACACCTACAGCGTGTAAAGACAATACAATGAATAGACAATTCGCTGATATTAAGCATTATCAATGACATTTCTCATATCCAAAATGTTACGTAAAAGGGTGCATACTGAAATATCCCTCAATGAAAAATATTAAAACCATCACTGAAACAGAGATAAGAGCTACCTGACCAAATGAAGCTGCAGCAACAGGTTCTTCAGAGATGTAGCTAAAATATGTCGTAATAGGAGAACCCAAATCTTCCTCGATGATCTTCATGGCCACATCCCTGGGGAAAGGTGGAATTCGATCATGGAGCTCAGACAGCGCCTGCAATCCCCACTCAAAATAAAGATGAAAATAGAACATGATCTACCATCTTTACACATTTCACGTAACAGCAATGAACATGGATACAGAACTCTAAGTGGCAGGTATGGCACTGTAGATTCTTGTCGTATAACCAATAAAGCTTTCTATGGAAGGACTAATCAAGAAAAAGCAAACTATAACAAATGAACCCCATTTATCTACATATGTGACATGAAAGCAGAAAGCACTCTGCTCCTGGGGTGGCGGAGTTGTGACCCAAATCACAGGCTTTTCAGAATTTCAACAGATTCTAGTTCAAATAGAAATAATATGTACACATAGCAGGAATTTGTTTAAAATTTTCTTGAATAATGTGGAATAAGCTCCGGTATTGGCATGATAAACAACAAGAAGAACATACCTGCTGGCTCATGTTAAAACAATCTACTAGAATGGACCATTAGGATCAAAAAAGTATGTTCATTTCTAATCCAGGAATTTATGTTGAGAACCAGCTAGCGATACTGTAGGTCCTTAGTTCAGGTTTCTACTTTAGTCCTCTTAAAGATAATGGCCAACCAAGCATTGATGCATTAAAAGAAAATGACCTTAGACTAAAGAAAAATTCCACGTAAGATACCTAATTATCACTTCAATGCTAAAATGACCATTCTCAGCTTGCAAGTTAATTAGAATATAACCGATAGCTTAGTCTTCTTCTTGATCAATAAAAGAAAATTTTCATGTAACATGTAATCATCTTTACATGTTTAATCACTATCATCTTCGTAACGTTAACTTGAACTGCACCTCTTCAGCTGTATCAGATTAACAATTTTGGCAAAATTAGAGATGTGCATATGAGATTTGAAGTGATGTGGTTCGTGCATGAGATGAAGGTTTTTAACTGAACTAGTATGCGTTCCATTTAATTGCTCTTTTACTGACCATCTGTGGCAACTCTTTCTTAACATTATGGGGATCAAATGGTGTATGCCTGCAAACACAGTTGATTTCTTTAAGAGCTGGAACAGTATGAGAGGCATAGTTGGACAGAAGAAATGGTGGAGATTGGTTCTTGCTTGTATATGGTGGACAATTTGGAGGGAGAGAAATTCTAGAGTTTTTGAAGACAGTAGCAGTCACTTGCAGATTATTAAGATGAATTGTCTACTTCTGTTTCACTTTTGGTGTAAAGAATGTTTAATAGAGGAGGAGGATTCTTTAATAGATTTGATAGTGATGGGATACGAGATGGACATCATGAAATTGGAGGCTTCTTTTCGAGCTTCAAGATCCACAATATGCTTATGTGGATATTTAGAAAGTGGAGAACAAGGTTCAAGACAATTGGAAGCCCAAAAGAAGAAAGACGACCCATATCTGTTTTAAATTGGGAAGCCCTAAGTTAAAGGGTATTTTAGTATTTTTGCTTAGATAATGAACCCTAGTATAAATAGGCTATTATGTGTTTCTTTTGAAGGGGAGATTATTTTGGATTATGAGTTTAAGTAGGCTTTTGGCCATGAGAATTTTTCACTTTTTTCCAGAAAATTATTTCACTTTATTCCAGAAATAGTGTTTGGCCATAAAAATTCCAAATACAACTCACTTTTTAAATTATTATTTTTAAAAAAAATCCTAAATTTTTTATTTTCATCAAATAATCCCATTTAAATTATATTTCATTTTAAAATCATATTTTATGTTTTTTAAAAATATATATTTAAGATCTAGATAATTATTGCAAAAGTTATGGCCAAACACAACTCCAACTCCAACTTTGAAAATTCCAAAAAAGTGAAAAAAAAATTGGTTCTCATGGCCAAACGGCACCTAAGTTGCTCTCTTTGAGAGTTGGGATTTATCTCATACCTACTCTTGAACTATTACGAGTAGTAATTCATGTATGAGTTCATATCTCTTCTCCTTTTGGATTGTATCTAGTATTTGAATGTTTATCTAATTAGTTCCTAGATTATCTTCATTGTTTCTTTGATTAATTAATTGCATTTCAATTCTACATTAACCCTTTCTTACTATCTATCCTAGATTTAAGATTATTGGTGGCATTTACATATGTCTAGGTAATTAATTACCCCAACAATTGTTTCAATCATCCTATCTTTTTATTGCTTTCCATAATTGTTCTTGGTGTTCATGTGGGGTTATAGAATTCATCTTCAATTTCTTTGAATTCCCGAGCCCGTTTCACATCAAATTGGTATGAGAGCTTTGGGGTAATTGGGTATTCTAATACTCAACTGTTCCACTCATTTTGAGCCATCAAAATCACAAAAAAAAAGTGAATCAAAACAATCCTTAAATAGTCTCTTGTTCATTGGTCCAATTGTTCAAGTTTTGGGATATGAAAATTGCAAGTCTGTCCGAATTTGATTGTTGATTCTTTCTTGGAATTAAAAACATTTCAGCCTTATTACATGAAGCTCAAATCCTAAAATGGCTACTATTTTGGTTGGCTAATTGATTACGTTGGTTTGCTACTGATTACAAGTCCCGCTTGTGGTTATTTTGTTTTGGAGTAGGGAACTTGAGAAGAAACTGTATTGGCAGCCATGGAAGAAATCTTCAAAGCTTAAGTTCAAATTGCGGGGTTCCAAAATTATTATTTGTTTTAAATGGTTGTTGTAAAAGATCGGGTACATCATGAAGAATTCATGTCTCAAATTTGAGGGGTATTGATGCAGAATTAAGATGGATTTGGTGGATTTTTCAAAGAAAAATTCAAGGTTGAAGATGACCAATTGAAGCAGTCCAGAATTTTCAGTAATAGCCCAAATCTGCTGCAATTACAAAATTAACCAGTTTTCTTCTCAGTAACCAATGTTCAGTCCCATTTAAAATATAGCCTTTCCAGCTTGCTTTTCTCATCTTTTTCTTGATAATTTTAGCTAGTTTACTTTAAGTATTAGTTCTTACATAGTGTTAAACTAGTTTTTGAGTGCTTTTGTGTTATTTTGCGCCACTTTATTTCATGCTTCTCTCTTTTGTTTTCTTTGTTAGTTCTTTGTTTCCTAGTCCATTGGTTTAATTTGTCCTTTGTTATTGACATAAATTCCACTCCAAACAGATACTTGAATACTTTATGGGATGAAGAAATATTTGAAGTTAATAGTGAACTGAATTAATGTGAGAGTGGGAAATGAGTTTAATAGTGAGCTTGCACTTGATGAATCTTATATTCCTTTGGTTGATATGTGCGAAAAAGAAGACTCGCAAGAAAATAAGCTTTCTGTTGATATGATTTTTGTGCAAGATTTCAAAGTAAGTATTTAGAAATTCATTGTGGGAAAATGATGAGGAGCCCAACTCTGTGAAACCTTGTTTGAGCGAGAGGAATGGACAACAGATAAAGAGTTGTAGCTAGGTCCTATAGAAATTTGAATAAGAACTTCCATGATTGGTTCTAAGCCATCTCTGACTATTAATCAACAATTCGAAGTGCTTTTCTTGCGTATTCTTGATAAACTAGCGTTTATATATAGATGTAGGAGGATATGTTTGGGAAGTAAGAAGCCCCTTTGACATCTCTTCATCTGCAAATAATTCTCGATGTGAAAACACAGAGCCAGGGCCTGATCTTTGAATAGAAAAAAGAGTGGATCTGCAGGATCCCAAATGAATTGGCTTATTAGAAAAAGCCTTGTTTTTTGGAAGATCTATCTCGTGTCTGGTACTGCATGGTTCCACTCTGCAAGAACCCCGAATCATTCCCTTGAAGCTCATCCTCTTCATCATAAATGATCCGCTTGCCCCGAAATGACCTGGACCAATAGGGAAATCCCAATTCATTGGGCCTTTCGATACAATCAAATAGGAAGCCCCAAGGGCGGAAAAATTTTGAAGCAAATCTCATAGTTGAAAATGAGAGCAAAATGAAAAAGGAATTAATTGATGCTAGCACGAGTGTTAATTTATTTAGTTATTTTATTTCGAACTTTGAAAACACCTTTGTGTTGGACTATGCTAATGCTTGTAGGATGAAATTCCACTCTTTGAAGGAACCTACTAACTTCAACCAAAGAAATTGTGCAAGGATAATGGTAGCCTTGAGTTGCTACATTGGTGTATATTGTGCCATGAGGTTTTCAAGCTTTTTAAAATTGAGAATGGTATGTTCGAATGGATAGTACTTAAGCTTGGATTATCAAAATCTATTGAGGTAAAATGCTTATTCCTTGTGATTCAAAAAGTATTTTGTGCCATAAAATGTAATGATTCTTTGATATTGTTCAATGAGTCGGCATGTGAAACTTTTAATGGAATGCTCGTGGAAATTTTGGGATTAAGTTTGTGTTTGATCCCGGGATTGTTATATATTGTGATGAGATTGGTGAATGTCAAAGAGGACTATTGATTAATTTTATTGATCTTTGTTGGTTTGAGCTTAAAGAAATCTATTTGAAGCTTGAAGTTGAGGGTGATATGCTTCCATTTGTTAATGCTTCCAAGTGTGCTTCATATGTTTCATTCTTGAAACTTTTGATTGCTTTGATAAATTCAATGAGAAATTTGTTCCTTATAGTCAAGTACATGAACTGGCAATAAAATAGAAATGGAGTTTGAGGCTATCCTGAGATGCCCCTATTCTCAGATCTCTACGAGCGAGCATGAAGCATGATGTTGCTTATCATATGAATATATTCTTCTTGATTTTTATGATACTTGGCTATATCACAAAAGTGTGCAATTTGAATGGAAATTTGTAAAACTCCCTTGCCTTTGCAATGTATTGTTTGGTCAAATTCATGATTTTATACTTATTCTCAACATTGTTTTGCAAGGACCGAATTCGAGGACGAATTTCTTTAAAGGAATGATGGGATACGAGATGGCCATCATGAAATTGGAGGCCTTTTTTCCGAGATTCAAGATCCACAATATGCTTATGTGGATATTTAAAGAGTGGAGAACAAGGTTCAAGACAATTGGAAGTCCAAAAGAAGAAAGAAAACATTTGGTCTTAAATTGGGAGGCCCTAAGTTAAAAGGTATTTTAGTATTTTTTCTTAGATAATGAACCCTAGCATAAATCGGCTATTATGTTTTTCTTTTGAAAGGGGATTATTTTGGATTATGAGTAGATATGTCTCATACCTCCTCTTGAACTACTATGAGTAGTAATTACTGTATGAGTTCATATCTCTTCTCCTTTTGGATTGTATCTCGTATTTGAATGTTAATCTAGTTAGTTCCTAGATTCTCTTTTTTGTTTCTTTAAGTTAATTAATTGCATTTCAATTCTAGATTAACCCTTTCTTTGTATCTATCCTAGATTTAAAATTGTTGGTTGCATTTACATATGTTTAGGAAATCAATTACTTAGGTGTGTATTGATACGCCCAAATTACACCTCCTTTTAGAAGCATAAAGCGGTCGTTGATCAAATATAGAACCCAACGAAGGTTGGGGTCGATCTCACAGGGAATATGGAAGGACAAGGGTCAATTATGTTTACTCGCGCTCTTAGTCGTTTATTTCCCTACGAAAGGGGGGTTTATAGTAACACGTAGTAATTGTAATTCACAGTTTTAAGAGTTGTAATCAATTGGAGAAGCGACTAGGGTAGTGTTCCCCATGAGATCATAACTTCGTAAGCGTTGTACTAGCAATCTTTTCTGGTTCTTAGCATGCAAGATCGGTAAGTTATGTTCACCTAAATGGTTGGTCCCCTAGATAGATGAATTTCACCACGCACCTTGGTCCGGCTACGGGTGTATGTTTTACTAACCCTTACCCTTGATCCCAAATTAGCTATTCCTGGACAAGATCAAGCTATTAGATGAGGGTTGATAGCCTCAAATCTCCGTTGTAACCAACACTTTTCCCATTCGTTACCTCCTTGGTACGGCAAGTAAGAATAAGGTAACTTCTAACGTTTGCAACCGTTAAAAAGCAATCAAAGCGAAGGGAAGAACAATACATGCATAAACACCATCCTAGAATTGCTAAATACTTTGCCTACTTCGTTAATCCTTCATGGTTCCCACAACCCTAGTTGTGGATTTAGCTACTCATGTTCATAAGTAAACAATCAGAAGTTGTTGAAGCATTCATGATCATACACTCACAAGAAGAAGTAAAGAAATCCGGAAACTTGAATAGATGAAGATGAAATCAAGAATCAAGAACTATGAATGTGTTTATCTCTCAAAACCAAGAACAAATCAATACCAAAAGTTTACGAATGTGTTTCCTACAAATATCGAGCATAAAACGTAAAAGAAAACCTAGGAAAGGTATTTATAGACATAAGAAATCCTATCCTAGCTAAACAAGGAGACTGGACTCGGCAAGGATCACGACTTGGTTGACAACCCGTCATTCCAAATGATGGTTCGTGATTTGCTGGGGTCAACCGTGGTCTTGAAGAGTCAACCTCATATGTTATGGGAAACCACGGAGGGGACCACGAGTCGTAAAATCAATCTACGGTCCGTCTCTTGACTCGTGGTTTTATACTTCTCTTATTGCACCTTCTCTGAACACCAATCACGAGTCCAACAGGACCGGTCGTGATCTGGAATTACGGTTCGTGTAGTGATTTGTGCTTCCTGCTCTTCTTTTTGCACATCTGCAGTTCATTAGAACCACGACTCGTAAAATGACTCGTGCTTTTCTTCATGGTTTGCACACTTGCTGAACTTTGTTTCACGACTCCACAGGACGGGTCCGTGGTCCAGAAGCACGGACCGTCAATCCACCCGTAATCCCTGTAGACATCAACTTTTCAGTCCAAATTTCAGCACTTCGGCTATGGAATCTGTTCTCTTGCACACTTGACAAAAACCATCAAATCTACCAACAAACTGCTCAAGAACTTGCAATAATCCTAAGTATGAAGCGTCGAAAGTGACGTAACTCTACGGCACATCATGTATTTACCCCAACAATTGTCTTAATCTTCCTTACCTTTTATTGCTTTCCATAGTTGTTCTTGGTGTTCATGTGGGGTTGAAGAATTTTTTATTTATTTTTTAAACTGGTAACAGGTATTCATCAGCATTAAGGGTATGCTGGCACCTCCAAAACTGTGATTACATAGATAGCTAATTACAGGAGACCTAGGAAATCCACTCTGTATTTCATCTACTATACATTTTCCTTTGAGCTTCTGGATGGAGTTTGATCTTCCCTTGAAAATTCCCTTATTTCTCTCCTTCCATATAGTCCACCATATGCAAGCTGGGACAGTTTTCCAACATCTCTTTTGGCTTTTGCTTCCTCCCCTTCTGATCCAGCAACTCAACAGATTAGCAGTGTGTTCTGGCATTGTCCAGTTTTCCCCCAGCCAGGGTGATGAATAAAGACAAGACCTGGGAAGTCACCTTGCAGTGGAGGAAGAGGTGGTTGTTTGTTTCATTGGCTTCCATACAAAGAGGGCATATGGAAGCTAAATGAAAATTTCTTTTCTGTAATGCCTCATGGGTGAGACATGCTTTTCTCACTACCAGCCAGGAAAAAGCATTTCACTTTTGTGGGTGCCATGCTTCCCCAAGTTGTTTTCCAGGGACCTCTACCTCTTCCTGCCAGCTCTAAAAGACCCCTCTTGTAGACTCTGTTGACTGAGAATTTGCCATCAGTGTTGTGCCTCCATCTGATGGTGTCAAGCTCATTGGTAGTCCCTGTGAAGGTTCCTATTCTACCAAGCAGAGCAGCCACTCTTTCTATCTCCCAGTCATTCAAAAGTCTTCTGAAAATTAGGTTCCATCCCTGAGCTGTCCAGATGTCCTCTATTGTTGTGTTCTGGTTGGTGCTGATGTTGAATAGGCTGGGGAAACCCTCTTGCAATGTGCCCTGTCCATCCAGTTATCCTTCCAGAAAAGGATTTTCCTACCAGTTCCCATTTGGAAGGTAATGTCTTTCCCTAGTTTGGTCCAAAGGGATCTGATGGTTCTCCTGTGGGGTTAAAGAATTCATCTTCAATTTCTTTGAATTCCCCAGCCCCTTTCACATCAGATGGGGCAATTGTAATTTGTTAGGTTTTTTGCTGGTTGTTGGATCTGTCCTCTGTATAAATGGCTTTAGCACTGCCCTAGTGCACTAATGTGACCATTCTCAGAAGAAAAAAAACTGGATAAACCATTATCCTACAAATTCTGTTCTAAGAAACTTTAACAAAATAAAAGCAAAAGATACAACTTTAGTTCATATTGATACTAGCCTGCTATTTCGGGACCAACTTTCAGATATTTCTATTTTTTCTTTTATAAGTGATTTTCAGTCATTATATTATCAGACTATCCTAACTATCCTCCTACATGTATAGTTTCTTTTTTCTTATATGGTAAATCCACCATATTAGTCAGGAGTTGATCACTGGCCATTTCGCACTTTTGCCCCTTTGGTGACTCAAAACCAACCATATGGTTTGAGGTGAAGGGTCCTTATCACTAGGCTATTCTCTCGTCCACATGTATGATTTCTCTTGAGCCCTAAACTTTCTTCATAGCTCATCATTGTACCTTTTGTAGTTTTTAATACTTACAAATATTAGATCTGTGACATCAATTCAGTTGGATGATACAGATGGAGATTACATATAACAACACTACCAAGAGCGAAAGAGAAAGTCCAACCAACAAATCCTATACGCTACTCGTAGAAAATAATGCACATCAGATATGAAGCTTGATAAAATAGTTATGGTGAAAAAAGTAGTACAGATGGCATGTGCGTCGACCAACCTTTGTAATTTCAGAACCAATAATATCGGGCCTTGTTGAGAGAGACTGACCAACTGCACAATAAGAAAATAATATTAAACTGGTATCTATTGATTATGAACGAAATACACTTAAATATACAAGTCATCGAATGACTGCAAACAAGAAAAAGAGAATACAGCAATAGTTCATTGAGAGCCCTGGACAGTAACAACCTAAAATTAATACTTACTCTTGATAAAAGTAGGACCAAGGTTTAGCATTGTTTCCTTTAAAACCTTTCCAAGAATGTAGTTTGATGTTTCCTTCTCGATCTCTTCATTTAAAGTGGGGAGAAGTCCAGATATTCTAATTTGGATTGCAGCAGAAGTGAAGGCAACAAATACCTTACAAAACATAAAGCCCCATAAGATTGCAAATTTACGGATCAACCTTATTAGCAGCTCTTTATGTAGAGGAATCAGATAAGTAAATACGAAATGTTTCACAGAGTGATGAGCCGTACGAAAAGAATACAAGTGAAGAATATGCCCAAGACTAGACATAAGCCATGAGCCCAAAGTTATTACCTCTCCGTCATTTTTACCATGATAGTACTAGCAAGCTATTGTATAGTCACTAAAGAAGTCATAAAACCTACACCAGACAAGTGTTCCTGGTTTGACGTGCTTGAACATATAACAGTTTTTGTTGTCAACTACAACTGAGGCACACAGTACGTGTGTTACATATCTTCCACTATATACTGTTTATTTAGTTATTGCCAAATGCAAATTGCTAGTCCCTTTGGGGACATGATTAAAAAAATTTAAATTGCTAACTTCAATTTAAAAATTGGTAGTAAAATTTAAGACAATATTGGTTGATAACAGCCGAAGGGGAGCCTTGGAGTAACTGGTAAAGTTGCTGCCATGTGACTCGGAGGTCACGGGTTCAAGCCTTGGAAATAGCCTCTTGCAGAATGCAAGGTAAGGCCGTGTACAATAGACCCTTGTGGTCGGGCCCTTCACCGAATCCTGCGCATAGCGGGAGCTTTAGTGCACCGGGCTGCCCTTTTTTTTTATTGGTTGATAATAGCCAATATTAAGGAAGAGGAACATAGTGAAGTGACCAATTTAGCCCTATCACTACTCAAATTAATAGTCTGAAAGTGGAGACCCTTCAGGATTTGAATGTTAATGTATGACCAAGGTAGTTATGGGAGACCAATGAAGTTACTCCAAGGGGCTAGAGCTTTAGTAGTGGTTATTTCTCAGATGTGCATGCAGTAAAAGAACTACGAAAAGAACTCACGGCTATATCATATGATATGAGGTATATACGGATATTTTGAGGTCTACACTTGAAAACAACTCTAGGATAACTTCAAGATACCCCTGGGCCCAAATACTGAACCAATAACAATAACTTCCAATTCATGCCAAATTACTCCCACAAGGTTTCTAAATTGAGTTTCTTCCTAATATAAGAGTGCATGTAGCTGAAATATATCTTTCTAAAAGACGGGACATTAGATGCACGATAACTTGTGCCCAAAACTCAGTTGGACTTTGAGTGTGGCGAAATCCTAACAGGTTGTTGACCATCAACCAAGATTTCACTGATTGAACAGAAATATGAACCAAAATCACAGGGAAGTGTCATAATAAATGATCTCAATTACCTCAAGAATACGAAGAGCCACCACATGGGGTCTTAAATTGAAATATTCTGACACTTGTTCCGGATCATATGTTTCAGGAAGTGGCTTTGTCCATCGCTTCGATATGCAGTAGAAATAATAAAGATATGTCTCCAATGCTTCGAGATCAGCCACAAATAAGTCTATGCCAGATAGTTCTGTCAAAAGATGTCAAGCCTCAAAGTCAGATATTGTAGAACAAGGATGCATTAAGTTTATTTTTAGTCTTAACAACCTGAAGATGGACATGAGCTATAAACATAACCGTGGCACATCACACACAGAGCTATACAGAAAAGACAGCATCATTTCCCAGATCTTATCATAGAGAAACAAAATAGCTGCTGCGAGCCTGCCTTGACAAATTTTATAAGGATAAAGGCAAATTTTGACCTGGTCTCCCCACCACCCTTCAATAGGAAAAGAATCCCCTCCAGTGGTTTTTGCTCTATTCTCTTAAATGGAGTTAGGGATGTGTAACATGTATAAGAGAATTACTTTTGAAGGTTTGGATCTAGCATTATAAACTCAATTTTTTTCAATGTTAGTTTAGACCTCTTTTTCTTCGTTTCTTGCGTAATAGCAATAGAATACAAATTGTACCCAAGAAAAAACAGAATACAAATAAAGTTACCAGTATAAAAAGAACAGAATACATATAGTTCCTTTTTTCTTTTCATTCATTTATTATCTTTGTACTTGTTTATTATTTATTTTTAATTAGTTAATGTATTAAGAAAAAAAATTATAATTGTCTACTATGTTAAGATGCACTAATTTCAAACATTTAAAAGTTATTTTTAAAACGTGGCACACATTCATAACTCCAGTGAAGAGTAATGGAGCAAAATTTACTAAAGGGATCCTTTCCCTATGCATAACTTAAATTGGCGAACAGACCAAAATTTACTAGAGGGTCCCCTTTCCCCATGCTAATTTAAATCGGCGTGCTCAAAATATTTTAATTTTTGAGGCAAGGTTTGTGGACATAAAAATTAATGGAATCAAGTAAGAATCAAAAAGCTAGTAATCTTACACTTGGACCTTACCTTAATAAAGGAAGAACTTAAGCTTTCTTGAAATAGAAACCCTTGTGATGAGCTAGCGTGGCGGCACATATACACACAATACCGACTAATATATGTTCTTACTCTTATGCATCATTATAAATACGATCAATTAACAGTAGGTTAGTCCCTCCCACCCCGGCCATAGAGAACCGTTTTCCTTTTGTTTGGAACTTCGTTAAACTCTCTACAGTATCATCTACTTTATTCCTTTTCTTCAAGGGTGACCATAATGGGGGAGTGGCATGGAAGGGCTGAACTCTTTGTAAAATGGTGAAATTGCATGTCCTCAAGAGACAGTGCAACCTAATCACATCTTGGTCTATGACTACTCTTGAAGAAATTACAATAGGTATGGAAGATTCTTAAAGCTAGACGATGAAACGTGGGAAAGAATAAACAAGGTGGAGAAAACACAACTTGATTGTTCTCTCAAGCCATTGAGGTTTAAATAGCTAAGTATACATGTTTTAAGGAAGGAAAGAGAATCAAACACTATAGTTTCAAGATCCTAGAATATCTACAAGACTAACACTTCCTCTCAAGCTACTGCATATAAATCATATGTACCAAGCTTGTTACAAATGTTAGCTGGTACGAGAACCAGTGGGGGACTTGGTGATATCTACAAGCTATAGTACGAGAACCAAAATTGTACATTCTTATTCATCTTTAGAGGTACAAATATATAGTACAGAAAAACAAACAAACAAAGAATCGGATCCCTTGATTCTAGGAGATTTGAGAATCAAGGGATGATCTTATTTGATCTAATTACCTAAACTATCTAATAGCATATCACATCTGATTTCATCGGATCAATTAAGATCCTACAAAATCAAATCTGATTATAGTTAGATATTCTCAAATCAACACTCCCCCTCAAGTTGGCATGTAAATATCTGTCATGTCTAACTTGCTTACAAGAATTTCAAATTTTGGTTTGAACAAGCCATTTGTGAAAATATCCGCAATTTGCTGATTTGTTGGGACGAAAAGCATGCACACACTTCCTTCTTCAATCTTCTCTTTTATGAAGTGCCTATCCACTTCAACATGTTTTGTTCTATCATGTTGAACTGGATTGTGAGCAACTTATGGCGGCTTTATTGTCACAGTACAACTTCATTGGTAAACCAAACGGTTTTTTCAGTTCTTCCATCATCTTCTTGAGCCAAATCATTTCACAGATCCTATGGGCCATAGATGGGTATTCAGCTTCAGCACTGCTATAGGCTACGACATTCTGCTTTTTACTTCTCCAAGTCACGAGATTTCCCCAGATAAATGTACAACATCCAGACATAGACCTCCCGTCAGTAGTAGAACCTGCCCAGTCTGCATCTATAAAGCTTTCAATGCCCCTATATTGATCCTTTTTGAAAAGTAGTCCTTTCTCCGGTGAACTTTTCAGATATCTTAGGATCTTGTAGACCGCTTCTTGGTGCTCTTCCTTTGGAGAATGCATAAATTGACTGACCAAGCTTACAGCAAAAGCTATATCAGGTCGAGTATGTGACAAGTAGATCAACTTCCCCATTAGTCTATATTGACTTTGGTCAACTGAATTTCCTTCTTTGTTTCCAAATTTTATATTCGGATCAATATGTGTTTAAGCTGGATGACAACCACTCATCCCTGTCTCTATTAGAAGATCGAGTACATACTTCCTTTGTGATACCATAATGCCTTCTTTTGCTCTCGCTACTTCCATGCCAAGAAAATATTTCAACTGGCCCAAACCTTTGATCTCAAACTCCGAAGCCAACTGTTTTTTTAAATTCTTCATTTCGGACAAGTCATCTCCTGTAAGTATGATATCATCGACATACACTATCAGGATAGTTGTCTTTCCCTCAAGAGAATGTCGAATGAACATGGTATGATCTGCTTGTCCTCGAGTGTACCCTTGTTTTCTCACAAACTGAGTAAACCTCTCAAACCAAGCTCTTGGAGATTGTTTTAGCCCGTAGAGAAATTTCTTTAGGTTGCACACTCTAGTTCCATACCTTTCTTCAAAACCCGGAGGAGGATCTATGTAGACTTCTTCGATTTTTCCGTTCAAGAATGCATTCTTCACGTCTAGTTGTTGGAGGGGCCATCAGGGTTGGCAGCAATGGTCAGAAGAACCCTTATTCAATTCAACTTGGCAACTGGAGCGAATGCCTGAAGATAGTCAATCCCGTAGGTCTGAGTGAACCCTTTTGCTACCAAACGTGCCTTATACCTCTCTAGGGACCCATCTGATTTAAATTTGATGGTGAACACCCACTTGCAACCCACTATTTTCTTTTCACGTGGTAGTTCCACCATTTCCCAGGTTTCATTTCTCTCATGAGCGTTCATCTCCTCTAGAATTGCCCCTTTCCACTCGGGAACGTTCAAAGCATCCTGCACAATTTCTCGGTATCTCCATTCCAAATAATTGAGAAAGAAAAGTTATATAGGAAGGGGACAAGTTTCTATATGACACAAAATTTAACATGGGATGGTTGGTGACTTTTCTTACCCCTTTACGCTTGGCAATTGAAAGATCAAGGTCTAAACTAACAAGGGGTAAATCAAAATTAGGTTCCGGAGAATTACCTTGTATATCAGTGAGATCTTGCGGCGCGGACATTTGGTTCTAATGAGAGTCCTTGATCTCTTTTTCTTGGTTCCGCTTTCTTCTCATGTAAACCTGTAATTCCTTTGTTTGTTCCCTGTTCTTGTCATTAATTGTATCATGAAAAAGCTCTATCGTCTCAGTTTCCTTATTTTCATTATTTAAATCTGGATCTCTTACCTTATCTAGGTTGTTATTACCAAAAATACTATTTCCTGTATCTATCATAAAACCTGGATCCTTTTGTTTCTCACATGTGAGGTCAAGAAGATCCTTATTATCCCTCGAATCTTCACTATGTTTCTCCCCCTGAAGATGAGTTCCAAAAAACAATTGAGATTCAAAAAAGGTGACATTGGAGTGAGACAATAACCTTTCTTTTTTTTTAATTAATTTGTTGGCCTGTTGGGCCTTTTATTAATAAAATGCTGAAAGAAATTACATCTAACACATGAGTCTGGCCCAAATGGCCCAAACCCGGAATAAAATTAACGCCTACACTAAACTAAAAGCAAAAATCAAATTGGAAACTAAAGGTTTCCAAATCCAAATCCCTAAACCTACAGGTCGACATTGTTGTCCGCCAGATCTTCACCTCCGAGCTCAGTGCTTGCACCCCTGCCATGGTGAGTGAGGTAAGCTTCTTCTCTTTGTTCCACCCTTCCTCTTCTCTATTTGTTTCATGCTAATGTTAACGAATTTCCACAGGTTGGGTTCATCAGCTTCCTTGCTCGTCTTGACTTGAGCTCTCTCACTAAGCAAAGGTTCATTTGTACTGCTTACTTCTGAACTTGTCTATAATCTAGAGCTTTTTCTGAGTTGCTTGCATTTGATTTTTTGCTCCTTACTTTACTGCCTCTTTTTTGAATGTATCTCTTCTTTTGCACTGCTTCTGGATTACTGATGTCTTGCTTTGATTCTGATGTATGGACACTGTAGTTTGTCCCCATTAATTAATCCTTTTCCTTTCGAATCCATATCATGGAAACCTTGGTATTTGATTTCCCCTTTGTCAAGTGCTAGATTTGCTAGGTAGTCAGCAACCTTGTTACCTTCCCTTAGGATGTGTACTACTTGTGTTTCTCTTTCTGCTAAAATTGTTTGTATTTCTTCAATCCATCCTGCAATATTCCATGGTGGTTTCCAGATCCCCTTTATAACATTAGTGAGCAACTTTGAATCTGTCTGGATTATCACTTGTTCTATATTCTTTCCCTGTACATGCTTACAAGCCTCCAGTATAGCTCTTGCTTCTGATCCTGTGCTTGTACTCTCCTCTATTTCCTTAGCTTCTGCATACATTAAATCCCCCTTGCTATCTCTGACACAGAAAGCATATGAGCATCTCCCTGGGTTCCCTCTTGCAGTACCATCAGTATTGGGTCATAACACTTGTATCCCTTTTGACTAGGGGCATAGCCAGCAAAAACGCATTTTCTTAGCACGTGGATCAAGATTACTCCTATTATGATCATAGACATGAATAAATACACTACACCCAAAGACTCAAAGATAGATCAACGGTCAATCTAGAAGTAGGGAAGTATGTCTTGAACATACTGAAAGGGGTTTTAAAACCTAAAATACGGGAAGGCATCCAATTAATAAGATAGGTGGATGTCAAAAGAGCTTCTCCCCAAAGAAATTTAGGAACTCCACTTGTGAATATTAAGGCTCTAGTTACTTCCATAAGATGCCTATTTTTCCTCTCCGCTACTCCATTTTGTTGGGGTGTATCAGGACATGAACTTTGGTGCACTATTCCCTTGGAAGTGAAAAAATTGCCTAGCCGGTCATTAAAAAACTCTCTCCCGTTATCACTCCGAAATATTTGAATCTTCTCGTGAAATTGTGTCTCAACCATAACATAAAAAGCCTCAAACATATGTTTTACTTCCCCTTTGTCTTTCAATAGGTACACCCAAGTTAGTCTAGTATGATCATCTATGAAACTCACAAACCAACTTTTTCCATTTACAGTTGCTACCCTAGAAAGTCCCCCAACGTCACTATGGATTAACTTAAAGGGTTTCGTGGCATGGTATTTTTAGGAAGAAAAAAATGAACGTCTGTGTTTAGCCATTTCACAAAATTCACACTGAAAAGAGGATGTACTTTTATTCATAAACAACTGAGGTAACAAGAGTTTCAAATAATGAAAACTAGGATGACCAAGTCTATAGTGCCATAACATGACTTTATTATCAACTAGAAGAGAGTTCAAACAAGTTGAACTAAAATTTACTGAATTGTCGCCATCTTCAAGAAAATAGAGACCTTCAGACTCTCTAGCATTGCCAATCATCCTCCCTGAGACCTTATCCTGAAATACACATGAGATAGAGTCAAAGATAGCACGACAATTAAGGTTTTGAGTCAATTTGCTGATGGACAAAAGATTATGAGACAATTTTGAAACATGAAGGACATCAAAAAGAGTCAAAAAAGGGGTTAGTTTGACTGTCCCTTTTCCAGCAATTGCTGAGAAGGAACCATCAGGAACTTTGACCTTTTTATTTCTTGCTGAAGGAGTATAAGTCGAGAAAAAATGGGAATTCCATGTCATGTGACCAAGAGCTTATACCAGTTGAATCTGTACTTAAAAAAACAGATGGCACATTACCTGTTTGGGAAAAAGAACAAGTGGAAGTAGAAGGATCAGGTTTACTGGATTGGAGTTGAGATTGGAGAAGTTTATACAGTAGCTCTAATTGTTCCTTGGTGAATGGTGGCATTTTTGGAGAAGATTTCAGCCTCGATTCTTTACTGGTACACTGAAAGGCCTGACTGGCATGGTTGTCTGCCCTTTTTTTGTTCTAGTAAGGCAGTTTTCGATGGATTTTCCAGCAAGTCTCACAAGTGTGCCAATATTTTTTGGCAAAATCATACCACGACTTCTTTTCCTTGTCATTTTCATTTTTCGCAGCAACTAAAGCCTAAGTTGCACGGACTCTTCACTTTCAATGCCGCACCCGTGTCGGATTCTCCAAAAATACACTACTTTTGGAGAATCCGACACGCACCCGTTGATTTTTTTGAAGAGTCCGAGCAACATAGACTAAAGCCAAGGAATCTATATTTTTTGCTTCCAGATGGGAATCTATTTTTAGCATAACATTCCTCCTTGTTTCTTCTCGCCTAATCTCAGGAAAAGTTACCCTCAAAGTGGACAATGGATTTTTTCCAAGAAGTCGAGAACGAAGTTCGTCGAAATCTTGGTTCAACCCTGCTAGAAACAGATATACCCTCTCATTTCTTCCTTTTTCATTGCTTTTACGCTTTCCTTAGGACACTCCAATTCATCATTATAGCATTGATCTAGTTCTTGCCATAGGAAAACCATCTCATTATAGTAAATAATAACACCTCTCTCTCCCTGCCTAGCTTTCCACAGTTTAATTTTTAATTCAAAAATCTGAGAGGCATTTTCTACATCAGAATAAGTCTCTCTAGTAGCCTTCCAGACATCCCTAGCAATGGGATGAAATAAATATGGTTACATCCCTAGCAGTGGGATGAAATAAATATGGTTACATCCCTAGCAGTGGGATGAAATAAATATGGTTACATCCCTAGCAGTGGGAAGAAATAAATATGGTTTACCTATGGCAGGTTACATGGAGTTTAGTAGTCAAGCGATTACCATCGAGTTTTCTGATATCCAGGCGTTCATTTTTGGGTCTCCTGGTTCAGGTTTTCTCGTTTCTCCAGTCAGGTGCCCAAGTTTTCCTCAACCATCAATTGCCAAACGGACAGATTGCGCCCATTTCAAATAATTCTTTCCATTCAGCTTGTGAGAAGTTAAGAATCGCCGACTTGGTTCATTTTTATCTCAGTCAGAACTTAGTTAACAGAACTCTCGGCTTCTGTTGATGCCACTAGGTCAAGTAGCCCAGTAAATGTTGTTTTAGTCATAAGCAACGCAAGAATAAAGATCCTCTGATATCATGTAAGTTTTGGTACCAAAATTGAACATTCTTATTCATCTTTAGAGGTACAAATATATAGTACAGAAAAACAAAGAATCAGATCCCTTGATTCTAGGAGATTTGAGAATCAACGGATGATCTTATTTGATCTAATTACCTAAACTATCTAATAGCATATCATATCTGATTTTACCAGATCAATTAAGATCCTACAAAGTTAGATCTGATTACAGTTAAATATTCTCAAATCAACACTAAGGTTTACAAAAGAAGCTTTCTAGATATAATTCAGCTGAATTCCAGCGGAGACCAAAAAACACTAGGTGATTCTTCCCATCTGTTCTAGCCTTGGTGGACAAAGTTACCGGTACCTATTGCTGGTGGGAGGTGGAAGGAATCCCATGGATTTAGTCGAGGTTCGTGAAAGCTACCCTGGACAGCACAGTCATAAAAAAAAATCAGATGAGTAGGTGAGGAGTCTAGGAAATTTAACACGGTGCCTACATAATTTACATCGTTGACGGTTGATCTAAACCAAAACATAAATTTTCATGAGTGTTGTAAGTCAGTTTATGACTTCCCCCTGTGATAGTCATTGGGATGCAGTTGTTCATATTCTGCGATATATAAAGTCAGCTCCAGGTAAAGGACTACTCTTCGAGGATCGAGGTTATGAGCATATCATTGGATATACTGACGCTGATTGGGCAGGATCACCCTCTGATAGACGTTCTATATCCAGATATTGTGTTTTAGTACGAGGTAATTTGGTGTCCTGGAAGAGTAAGAAACAGAGTGTGGTTGCTCGATCTAGTGCGGAAGCAGAATATCGAGCAATGGCTGTAGCAACTTGTGAACTAGTTTGGATCAAACAGTTGTTGAGAGAATTAAAATTTGGAGAAATCGGTCAGATGGAACTTGTGTGTGATAATCAAGTGGCCCTTCATATCGCATCAAATTCAGTATTTCATGAGAGGACTAAACACATTGAGATTGATTGTCACTTTATCAGAGAAAAGATACTCTCAGGTGATATTGTTACAAAATTTGTAAAGTCGAGTGATCAACTTGTAGATATCTTCACCAAGTCCCTCACCGGTCCTCATATTAATTGCATCGGTAACAAGCTAGGTACGTATGACTTGTATGCACCAGCTTGAGGGGGAGTGTTAGAATAGGAATAGTATATACAATCCTACTTAGTAAAGGATTGTAATAGTGTCTATAGATAGGATCTTTTTGTAATAATGTAGATACAATTCAATAATATTTTTCTCCTATATTTCTCACAATTATTATATAATTGGGGATAATAAGGTAATGTTAGTGTAATCTTTTATTGTGTTGTCGGTTAAACCATTAACATAAACTTTAAAATAGGAAATCGTACTGATAGCCCGATAAAAAAAATTACATAACCGTTTAAAAACCGTTGACCCAATAATCCCATACCGATAAACGAATAATAATTTTTCGATTCGGTTTATCGATTAAACGGGTTTTTGCACACCCCCTTTAGAAGTATTTTGATTTACTGAAAAGATTCTTTTATCGATTAAACTAATAATTAATAGCAATTGTAACGACATATTTTTTAAAAAAAAACTTTTAGTTAGCACACTTCACAACCAAATAATTAGAATTCAACTAAGTACTACAAAAAAATTCTATATTTCTTATATATAGTGGTAGTTAAAAAAACCCTTATTTAATTGGCAAATTTCACAACCAAATAGTTAGAATCTAACCAAGTACTACAAAACTTTTTTCTTTGTCATTTATAGGGAAAATGTCTCAAAACACACATAAACTATGGTCGGAATTGTTGTTACCCACTCTAACTTTGCGGATGTCCTATGACCCCCTGGACTATTTTTTAGCGTAATATTTAAGGTATTATCAGCTTAGCTTGACTACTAAATCACTCAAACTAAAGTAAGTGCTTTCACACGCTATCAAAAAGAGGGGTCCGTTCTCATTAATGTTAATTTATCTTCCATTAACCCTAGAATTTTCTTAAAACTCTCTAACTTTATCTTCATGATTATTGATCAAATAACACAAATCATTCCAATTTCATGTGATTTTTACTTTCAATCTACTATTTTAAAGTTGTTGCTTATACGTGTGTTCACTTGCATGTCCATCTATGCTAATAATACCCACAATATTACACTATAAAATAGTTCAGGGGGGTCATAGGACCCCCACAAAGTTAGAGTGTGTAACAGCAATTTCAGCCATAGTTTAGGTGTGTCTTGAGCTATTTTCCCTCATTTATATATAGTAGTAATATGTACACACTTTCTAGAATTACCGAGATAAAGTTAATGTCCCTTTATCTATCTTTGTTCCCATACCCTTTTCCTTTTGTCCCTCATCAATGATAATTCCTTGTTGTTACCTTGGATTCCATTTCTACCCACTAAACCATTTGCTCCTTAAAGTTGTCCGAGTAGGCAATAGATATCTGCATCCCATTCCTTTAGAATTATCCTAAACACTTTGAGCTTATTTTTGTTATTCAGACCGGCATGTTTCAGCTCAAAAGTCTATCTTCATTTTTACCAAGTGGAATCTTCCTGTCGTTCCCTTTCTCTTTCGAGCCATCCTCGTCATAATTACATTGATTCCAAAAAACTTAGCTTCCTTAGAGTTTTGTCCTTATATTTTGGACTCTTAGGCGCATTGTCCTCCAACATGACCCTTTTCTTTTTGATTTGAAGGAATATGACTAGTGCCTAACCTTCGAAACCATGAATCTAAACCCACGATTGCTTGCTCAATTTGAGCATTCTTCTTTTAACTAATTTCAAGACTTTCAACTTCCTTGGAACTGATCAGTAATAGATTGACCTTTGTCAGCACTTAATGTGAGTTTAAGTGTATCAATTGGTTGTAACACCTCTATCGATTGTAAGATTATCTTTAGTTTGTCTTGGAGTTATCTCTTAGTAGCTTCTGTCCGTATCATCCATAGAAAATAAAGACCTCGCTTCCTCGTCGCATGCTATAGGCTGAATTTCTTTCTTGTTTACCATTTCGGTATTTTCTTTGTTGATTAACGCTGACATCAGATTTGCTTCAATTGTAACAACAAATCTTCTAGATGCTTCTATCTCGAGAGTCAAGGGATCAATTAGGTTTTGCTCGTTAGAATATCAGCTCAAATTATTTCCCTCCTTGCCAAACAACTTCTTTCATGTAAAGGTGACCTATTCCCTTATTATCTGATTTTGGCATGCTCCTCTAGTTGATATTTAAGTTGCACTCACGTATGAGACCTAACCCTGCAATTTGTCATTTCCCGTGTAACATAATTCATTCGAAAGGGAAGGATCACCACCCTTCCCGTTCTTTCGTTGCAACCTTCTTTAATGACTCTGCTCCAATTAAGTTGTTGGTTCAGCCAAAGTAGGATCAAAATAACTGAGTAAGTCGTATCGCATACCACAAACTTCATCGCTGCCGAAACTTGTTTGCCTTAAGGCCTCAAACAAATCCTTGCACATCTTAACTGAGATTGGTTTTCGTTTTTAGAATCTTGTAGACACAAGGATCTTGTAAAAATAACATTTGATCCTCCTTCCTTTCTTAGAACATGTATTCTTAGCTATTTAAACTCCAAATGCTTAAGAGAATAATCAAGCTCAGTTTTCTCCACGCTGTTCTAGTCTTTCACATGGTATTAGAGTCCTTCTGGTAAATTCCCGTAGTGCAATCATCAGCGACGTCAGAAAAGGTAGTAATCACACATTTTTCGGTGATAGGGGAAGCTGTCCGACTCAACATCAAATTTTGACAATGTTGGGTGAAAATTCATACTACCATTGGCTCGGAATCCTACAATGCCAAAAAAAGACGAAACCTGAAACAGATGCCGGGCACCCCCACATGCCGACAGAAACCCAGATGTTGGTGAGGCACCAGCTCACGTTCTAGGTGCGTGTTTTCATTTCTGACTAGATCCCCACGAGATTCTTCTTCTGTGTGACTCGCCGACTCAATCCAACCCTACCATCCTATTTTCATTCATTTTCGATCATTGGAACTCTGCTCTGGCAATGTCAATCTCATCTTCCGGTGCATTTTTCGGTTTTCTGTTCTTCTCCTTCCATTTTCTTGCACTGAGGACCAGATATAAGTGGTAAGTACCTTTTGTGTGGTGTCTGACTCTTCCAACCAGATCTGAGTGTTCTTTCGGCAAGATAATTTTTTCGGCCAATTACTGTACATTTTTGTGAGATCTATCTCGTATTGACTTGCACGACACTTGACTAAGGTTACAGATATTTTCCTTTAAGATTCTTGAAGTGGGATCCATGGTTTAATCCGGAGGAATAAACAACTATCGCCAAAGCATGGATATCCTTTCCAACAAGCCAACATAAACCCAACATACATTCATCACCAGCTAAACATACTACTAGAGGGGGGCAGGGTGGGGGGTGCGCGCTGGGGGCTTTTATCCACAGCAAACAAAGGAAAACAATCATTAACGATATAGCACTGTTACCAGCAGATACAAGGGCTACAATTAAAACTCAAGCAAAACTGATCAGAAGCTGCTTCTTGGAGCTATTTGCTATGTACTTCAACAATGCTAGAATACAGGAAATCCACACATGCACAAGAAAACCACTTAGCACAGAGCTTAAGGAGAACAAAGAAAACGAAGAAGGGATGGAAAGAGACTCACCGGAGTTACTGTAGCAACAGAGCTGAGAAACCCTTATTCATATACAGCACAGACGAACTCTTGAGCTGCACAGCGGACACCAAAAGGAACTATATGAGCTGGGATGCAAGGAGGAACAACGGCGACGACAGGGACACTGAAAAATCAACTCGATCGGCGACAACAGAGAGGGAACTATGGATATCGAGACTGACACAGAGGAAAATGAAGAGCCATCGCCGCTTCTACACTTTATAATTAGTTTTTTGTTTTTGTTTATGCTGTAGCATAGATTTTCTTATTTCGTTTTGGGCTGGCCTTTTTCTGCTTTTGTTTGTTTTGGACTCGTTTTTGCTTAAATAAAAATGGCCCATGTGGCCAAATTTAATTTTTAAAAAGAACGATATCCTTTCCAGGACTGCCAACAAACTTGTTCGATAAGGAATCAATGTTTCCCATAGCAAATGCAGTTGGAAAACCTTTAGTGATCGATACGGCCACAAACAATCAAACGAGACCTAGTTGTGCTAGGGTAAAAGTAGGAGTTGCCAAAGAGAATATAGATAAATTGTATTGAGGAAGAATCAGGAGAAGTACAATCAAAGTGGCAAAAAATTCAATACAATTGCCTGCCAAAATATTGTACTCATTGTAAGCTTCAAGGTCATGAAATGCAAGGATGTTGGGTGCCATACCCTGAACATAGACCAAAGAATGAGGAAAACAAGGGGGAAAACAAGGAAGACAAGAAGGAAAAAAGAAAGGAAGGGGACAATGCACAAGGTGATAAATAGGAGGCTGAAATTCCAAAACAGAACAAGGTTTCTAAGGAAGGAAAGGTGATGAATCAGAACTGGAAAAATAATAACAAACATAATTGTGCAATTCAGGAAAACAAGGGTGATCAGGGAAGCAGCAAGAATACTGGAAAAGAAGTTAACAAAGACACGGAAAATGGAACAAAGAATAAGTATGATGCACCAGTGGATTTGACAGATGACATACAGGAGAACCAGGTCCAGGATAAGCAGAAAGAGAACAAGGATAGTACCAAAGAATCATCTAAAGAATGGGTGGAGGCATCATTTGGAAAAACAAAATAACAGTGGTAAATTGAAGAAAGCAGAAAAGGGAACTGAACAAACAAAGGAAAGGCAGGAGCAGCAGTTGCAGACAAGGATAGATGGAGGATTGTCCCAGCTTGTATATGGTGGACAATCTGGAAAGAAAGGAATTCCAGATGTTTTGAAAACACTAGCTGCTCAGTACAGAAAATCAAATTGAATTGCATTAGACTTTTTTGCTTTTGGTGCAGACAAATCTACATAGAAGATACTGAGTCGATCATAGATATCCTAGGATTCTGTTAGGTTTTGATCAGTTCTTCCTTTTGCTATGTAAATATGGTTTCAGCACAACCTATGTGCTGTTTTGGTCAATATACAAATGTTACTTTACCAACAAAAAAAAAATATGGAATCTGGGAAGGAGAATGGCAAAGAAACTAATCAGGAAACACTTATAGAGACATAGGACACACAAACAACAAAGAACCAGGAAGAAGAAAAGAATGCAGAAGGACTGTTGATGACTACTGATCAAGTCAACAACATGAGTGTCTCAGATCAAGTGGAGAAGGAAAAGGTTCAAGAAGAGGAGCTACTTGGAGAGATAGAAGCTCCAAAAGAACCACCAGATGGAAATCAGGAGTGAATTAATCACAGGAATGGGAGAGGCTAACACATCTCTTTTGCGGGATACAACTGCACAAGAAGAGCAGACAAAAGTGGTTAACACTATGACTGGTAATACACACAAACAGCAATCAACAAGGGATGAGAATAATGAGGACAAAGACAAGGAGGATAGTAACAAGCAACTAGTGGCCAAGAACCATGAGCATAATGTCACAAATAAGGAGACCCAACAGGGTTATGAAGTAGAGAAGGAGATTGACACGGGAGATGATGATAACAACTCTAGTTTACTGGGATGAGAGTAACAAAGGAGATCTATCTCCTGGAAAGATCACAAAGGCAAGAAGAGAAGGAAGACAGAATAAGGCAAGGGACAAAAGTGTACCTCCTAAGGCAGTGGAAGGTGTGCAAACAGGGAAAGCTTCTGCCAAGGGTCTGTCTCAATGAATTGCTCTCTCTTATGGATTATCAGGTCTCTGAATACTCATCAGGCCTTTGAGAGAGTAGTTATATTAAACAGACAAAAACACTTCAATTTTATAGCATTAATGGAACCTTTTCAGCACATTAGACATATAAACATGTATAGATTGTGGCTAAACATGGGTACTGTACTACATAATATTAATGGCAAGATCTGAATTTCTGTGGAAGAGGACATTCAAGTGGAGGTTCAAAGAGATACTGAGCAGTTGTTGTCATTCAACCCTCCTCATTTGGATGGAGGCCAGGAATTGGTTGTGACAATAACTTATGCTAGTATTGACAGGAGTACTAGAATTTCACTGTGGGATGACCTGTATGATATTGCCTCACATATGAATTCCTCAAGGGTAGTAGGAGGGGATTTTCAATGTGATTATTGATGATATAGAGAAGCTTGGAGGCTTACCAGTACAATTTGCAGAGACAGAAGGTCTCAGACAATGCTTAGACATTTGTCAGTTGATTGATCCTGGATTCATAGGAAGTATGTACACTTGGTGGAATGGGAGATCAGATGAGGTCTATATTTTTAATAGGTTCGATAGATGCCTTGTAAATCAGGTTCTTCAGAGCTTATATCCAAGTCTATAAGTGGAGCACCTATTTAAACAAGGCTCAGATCATTCCCCTTTGTTGATAAATCTTAAAGCAGATAGCAGACCTATTAAGAAATCATTCAGATTACTGATTTTTGGGTGGAACATGAGACTTTTCAGGAGGTGATGAAGATAAATTGGATGGACTGTCACACCACATATCCTTTCTTTGACTTTCACAACAAGCTAAACAGGTTAGTAAAGCTCTATCAAAGTGGAGTAGGGATAATTATGGAGACATTCAAACAGATAGCTATACTGGAGGAAGTGGTTCTAGTGTATGGAGTTTGAACAACATCCTACTAGTATGAATAGGGAAAGACTACAGAAAGTTCAAGCTGAGCTTATTAGATTCCATGCAGTGGAGGAGAAGTTCAGGAAACAAAAGGCACGGAAGCAGTGGTTTAAAGATGGTGACAGAAATACTAATTTTTCCATGCTCATGTAGATAGAAAAAGGAGGAGATTACAGCTTAAAAGAAATCAAGATCATAGAGGAGTCTGGCTGGATACAGAGGAAGAGATAGCACAAGAGGCCATCAGGTTCATCACTGATCAGTTTAGTGAGGATCACCTACCTACAGATGTATGAAATGCCAGATGAGGAGGAGGTGAAGAGGGTTGTCTTTGGATTGAATGCAGACAGTGCTGGGGCCAGATGGTTTTACAGGGAAATTCTTTCAAGCTTGTTTGGATATAATTTCCAAGCATATGGTCAAAATGGAGAGAGCATTCTTCTGTGGATATGAATTGCCTAGGTACATCACTTGTACCAACCTAGTTCAAATACCAAAGAAGAAAGAGATGTACACCTTTTTAGACTTAAGGTCAACAAGTCTGAGTAATATCACTAGCAAGGTGTTCTCCAGAATTATTCATGAAAGGATAGTGCATTTTTACCTGATATTATCTCACCACAACAATCAGGTTTTGTCAAAGGCGGGAGTATAGTAGAAAACATACTATTGGTGCAGGAGATAGTACATGAAATCAGAATGAGAGGCAAGCCTGCCAATGTTGTCATTAAACTTGACACGACAGGCTTACAACAGGGCTTCTTGGTGGTTACTTGTTTATGACTATAGTTTTAAGGAAAATGAGATTTAGAGAGGTGGTACTTATTGATATGGTATTCAGAATTATCACAAGAATCTGGTATTCAAAGTTGGTGAATGAACAACCACAAGGTTTTTCAAACCAACAAAGAGGGTAAAACAAGAAGATCAACTATCACCCACATTGTTTACTCTAGCTGCTGAGTGTCTAGCCAAAGCTTTAAGCTCCTTACATGTAGAGGACAGTTTCAAGGAGTATGGTATGTCAAAGTGGAGTCCATGTATTAACCTGGCATATGTTGAGGACTCAAATCATATTCACCTCTGCAGATGAGCACTCAATGAAACTAGCGATGGATACATTGGCAGGGCATGAAGAAGTCAGTAGTCAGAATGTCAATAAGGGGAAGAGTGTTATATATATGCATCATCAGACTACACAAGATATTATTGACCTAGTCTATAGACAAAGATCCCAAGGAAGGAATTCTCATTTGCTTACCTTGAGGCTCCAGTGTACTATGGAAAGAAGGAAAAATCTACATTATAAGGAGCTAATAGAGAAGGTCCAGAACAGGTTAAGCTCTTAGACAGGGAAATTGTAATCAGTTGAAGGAAGGACTACCTTGATCAAACATGTCCTACAAAGCATGCCTATACATCTTTTATTTGTATGTGTATTAGCCCAAATCCACTGACTGGTCGCCAAATTCTTCTGGAGTAACTCAGTTGGAAACTCAAGCAAACACTGAGCTACATGGACAGCTTTATGCCATCCAAATGAGGAAGGAGGGATGGGGTTCAGAAGTCTGCAGGATATTTCCAAGGCCTTATTTGCAAAGCTATGGTGGAAATGAGAACCAAACAATCCCTATGGAAGAGATACATGAGAAACGAAAACTTGAAGAAGAGTCTTGCAGTAGTTGCTCAAGGCAAAGCAGGAACCTATGTATGGAGGAAGATGATCAAATGCAGAAATGATATTGAGCAAGATATATAATGGCAAGTAAAGCAAGGCAACTCATACTTTTGGCTAGACAATTGGACAGGTCTAGGAGCTTTATCCTTCATAACACCACCAGAATTTATTTGTGACTCATCTGTCATTCTGGTCAAAGAAACTGCAGAAAAGGGGAAGTGGAATGAAAATATGTCAAGGAGAATTCTACCCAACGAACTAGTAGATCATATTGTGTAAAACATTTGTCCACCAACAGAAGCCAATGAAACAGATAAACCATTCTGTCTACCTCTCCTAACTCCTGCTACAGCCAACCTCTCAGACCTTCTTCCTGGCGCATCCACGCACCTACTCTTCGCACGCTCGGACCATCTCAGCCTCGCTTCCCTCATCTTGTCTGCAACGGAGGTCACTCCCACCTTATCATGTATAACATTGTTCCTAATCATATCTCTCCTAGTATCCCACACATCCATCCGAGCATCCTCATCTCTGCTACACGCATCTTTTGAACGTAGGAATTCTTGACTGGCCAACACTGCCCCATACAACAACGTTGGTCTAACCATCACTCCGTAAAACTTACCTCTAAGCCAAAGCGACACATTCTTATCGCATAGTACCCCGTATGCGAGCCTCCATTTCACCCGCCCTCCGTCTCCTTGGATTATGGACCCAAGATTCTTGAGACTTCCTCTCTTGGGTATGACTTGTGCATCGATCTTCACTTCAACCTCTACCTCATGCTTTACATCACCGAACTTACACTCGAGGTACTCTGTTTTAGTTCTGCTTAACTTGAAACCTTTAGACTTAGGGTCTGCCTCCAAACTTCTAGACTATCATTACCCCCCCCCCCCCACACACGTCTCATCAATACTATGTCATCTGCAAATAGCATACACCACGACACCTCCCTTTGAATATGTTGTGTCAATTCGTCCATCACTAAGGCAAATAGGAATGGGATGAGGGTTGATCCCTAGTGCAACCCAATCACGACCCCGAAGTGATCTAAGTCACCTCTCACTATTCTAACCTGGGTCTTGGCTCCATCCTTAATGTCCTTAATTGCCTTAATGTAAGACACAGGTACACATTTAGACTCCAAACATCTCCGAAGGACATCCCTAGGAGCTTTATCGTACACCTTTTCTAGATCAATGAACACCATGTGTAAGTCTCTCTTTTTGTCCCTATGTTGCTCCAACAATCTCCTTACAAGATGAATGTCTTACGTCGTTGATTGCCTCGACATGAATCCGAGTTGGTTCTTAGAGATAGACGCACCCCTCCTCATCCTCATCCTCATCTCAACCACTCTCTCCCAAGCTTTCATAGTATGGCTTAGTAGCTTGATACCCCTGCTGGTGTTACAATTTTGAATATCACCTTTGCTTTTGTACAACGCACCATTGTATACCACCTCCATGCTTTTGGCATTTTAGTCGTCCTAAGAATGACATTTAACAACCCAGTCAACCACTCCATACCTACCTCGCCTGCGTTTTTCCAAAAATCCACTGGGATCTCGTCTGGCCCGATCTCTCTTCCCCTTTTCATCTTACAAATACCCCCCTAACCTCTGCAGCCTTTATGCATCTACAACACCCAAAATCTCTACGACTCTCATAATGCTCTAACTCCCCCAACACGATATCCCTGTACCCTTCTTCATTCAAGAGCTTATGGAAATACGTTTGTCATCTCTGTCTAATGCAATTGATCTTATTTATGAAGGTGAGGCGGAAGAACTTCAAATATGCCCCATACAAGTGGAATGCAGTGGTGGAGGCTCTAACTAAATATACTCTAACAGTGAGAGCGACCAATGTTTTGTGGAAAACTTCTGATACTAGGTGGTGGAAAGTTCAAGAGGGAATCCTAGGAGGAGCTCATGGGGATTCTGTGAGGAATTAAAAAGGTGATGTATTACAGGCTCAAGCTAAAGAAATGGAGGGCCTTTAAACACCACACACAGCAGAGGCTATGGCTATCCTGTAGGCCCTGACATATATGGGGATCCAACGGATGGATAGGATTGTGACTGAAACAGACTCTTTATTGCTCAAGAATATCACACAGAGAACCTGCGAAGTGCCTTTGCAGATAATATCCATGATGGAGGAGAATTGTGGAAGGCAAAACAGTAGAGATAACTCATGTATACAGGGAAGGGAATAAGCTAGTTGACCACCTAGCTAACTTAGCTCTGGACAAAGGGAACATAGTGGCTAACAATTTTCAGGAGTTGGAGATGCAGTGCAAAAAGATTGTGAATAGTGACAAATTAAAAGAACCTTACCTGAGGCTCTAAAAATGCAGCAGATGATGAGAATAAAGAGAAGAGGAGAATGAAATGCAGATCCTCATATTCAAATCTTAAGGGAGGGAATAGAGAGGATAAGTGTAATAATAACAGTTTGCTACATTTTTGCAGGTACACAGATGGAATGTCGTATGAGAAGGATCAGTGCATTAATGTGGAAATACACTCAAGACAATTGGAGACCAGCCGAGGATAAATGGAAAAGAAGCAACAATAGTCTTCATCAAGCAAAAAGACAGCATCACAGAATGGAAAAACAGAAACTACATGCACAAAGAATGAGTACTGTTATTTGCAACATACTTATTCAGTTGGCAATTGTTGAATGTGTGGTATCAGTGCCTTGGGTGCTCATTCTATTGAGCAAAAACCAGATGGATATAGTATGAAGCAAAGTCAGTACATAACAGAAGTAGTTCAGAGGAGGAAAAAACAGCAGCCAACAACAAGAAAAAGAACACTGGATGCACCAGGAAACAAGACTACATCAATGTATCAACAACAAAAGACACAAGAACTGGGATCCTGCAGATGCATCCCAAAGTAGACAAATAACTTAGTGCTCTTCATCAACACCATCAAAGGAACACTGTCATCCTTACCCAAAAAAATGCAGTTGCACCACTACAAGCAGTAAATCACGATGGGAAACGCTACTCATCTTTCTGAACAAAATTTCCAACTTCATTTGCCTAGAACTGGGACAGGTGTTTCACATGCATACTGTGCCAAACAAAAGATATGAGAAAGAGGCATCTGCCACTTATCAACCACTGCCCAGCGTGGTCTAATTGGTATAATTTCCAGAAATCAATGAAAAGCCGGTGGCATGTAGTTAAATAGTAATATCCAACTGAAGTACCCCATCTCCCACATGGCTACAGGTACAATTGTCGGTGACTCAAACTATTTTGACTTCAATCCTGTGTAAAAGGTAATAGCTTACTTTCAGTTACTCTCCTAACTGATGTATTTTGGTGAGCTTCTTCATATTTTCCATTCAATTATAAAATTGACATACTTACCCAAAAATCATGGAAAAGAAAGTAAATTATAATACAAAAGGCACTCGTAGCATCCCCTCTACATATTGATACCAATGAGAAGTATTAAGTCACAAGATAGACTTTTTGATAAGGAAGAATGGGTAACAGGGTGAGAGAGGCTCGAACTTTTGATTATAAGTCGCATGTAAGACTTAAATGTGGGTTTGTCGAAGGCCTCATAGGAAACTCTTCCTTTTTTTCCCAAATGGTAATATCTTGTAAGCCTTTTAAACAAATAGAGCAAAACATATGATTTTCTACCTCATTTCAAACAGTCCAATCACATCATGTAGACGAATTGTACTACCTATTTCTTCAGTTTCATGGCTTAAAATTCTCACTCCCGACTATACATGGTCATGGAATCCCCACCCTGACCCAAGAATTTAAAAAACAGGAAAAGTGAAAGAAAAATAAAGTAGCATGTTACTGCAAAGAACGACACGCATAACATCAGCATTACACAGCACAGATTTACAAATAACAAAGTAGAAAATTAAGTTGAAACCAAATTCCAAGTAATCCAAGGAGGAACCTGGTGGGTAGTGAGGTTGAGGCCAGGAGGGAGCATGAGAAGTGGCCCGCGGGTCCTCAAGATGACGAAGCCAAATGAAATCATCAAGGGACTTGGTGAGTTTCGGAATGCAAAAGGTTTTGTTAGCCCATTGCAGCCCCTTGCCAATTCCCTTCTTTATGAATGCTGCGTCCTTTTTAACCACCTCTGTTGCGTTTCCAAGAGCATTGTTTTCCAACTTTTGCCTTTGGGTATTGCTATTTTTCCTGATTGTGCCGGAAGAACCCCACACTTTATGTGAAGAGATTAGGGGTGCTGCAGCAAATGGCATTTTGGACTTCAATACTATTACTTTCCGGGATAATTCATGGGGAAGTAGAGCCAGTGGAAACGTGAAAGAGGAAGCAAGCAGCTGTGTAGTGAACGGAACCCAACTATCTGTGCCTTCCTTTCGTTTGGTTCTGGGTTGATGGGTTCTATGTTTTTGTGGCTCTTGTTACAGGGGACAGACAGCCTTGTTTGCACCGTATTCTATGTTTGTAAAGTTTAAATAGAGTACAATTTTTGTGTTCATGGTTACTTAAATTTTAATGTATATTATTAAATTCATTATTAGGTAAACTTAAAAAGTTCCACTTTGTTGGTTTCTAAGTTTTTGTGGCTCTGGTTTAAACTAGGTGCCGGTAGGCCCGTGCTAGCACGGCCCAACTTTGATCGTGAACTTGAAAATAGAAGATTTAAATTTTTTGAAATAAAAAAATTGTATATTTAAAAATTACATAAAAAGTACTATAAATAAAATAAATAACAACTTAAAGTATTTAAAAGGTATATAAGAAAATTCTAATCAAAGAAAAATTTGATTGAATCTCAAAATTTTAAATGTGACACATAAATTGAGACAAATATAGTATTTAGCTAAGAATATACTTTGATTCCCAATTAAATACAAAAATATTAGGCTAACAAAAGTGCAAGCACGGCCCAACTTTGATCGTGAACTTGAAAATAGAAGTTTTAAATTTTTTGAAATAAAAAAATTGTATATTTAAAAATTACATAAAAAGTACTATAAATAAAATAAATAACAACTTAAAGTATTTAAAAGGTATATAAGAAAATTCTAATCAAAGAAAAATTTGATTGAATCTCAAAATTTTAAATGTGACACATAAATTGAGACAAATATAGTATTTAGCTAAGAATATACTTTGATTCCCAATTAAATACAAAAATATTAGGCTAACAAAAGTGCACGGCCCAACTTTGATCGTGAACTTGAAAATAGAAGTTTTAAATTTTTTGAAATAAAAAAATTGTATATTTAAAAATTACATAAAAAGTACTATAAATAAAATAAATAACAACTTAAAGTATTTAAAAGGTATATAAGAAAATTCTAATCAAAGAAAAATTTGATTGAATCTCAAAATTTTAAATGTGACACATAAATTGAGACAAATATAGTATTTAGCTAAGAATATACTTTGATTCTCAATTAAATACAAAAATATTAGGCTAACAAAAGTTGTTCTCATAACTCATAACACCGTTGTATCAAAACCAACCACATTTACCTACGAAATGCCAATTCTTTTTAACATTTTATATCGAAATTGAAATTAAATAATGAAATATCGAAAAATTGTTGATATAAGAGTTAGCACAACAACAAGCATTTAAGTATCATACATGGTTAAGATCTTTTTCATACTACTCCCTTCGTCTCAATTTATGTGAGTTACTTTTTCTTGGCACGGAGTTTAAGAAAGAAAGGAAGACTTTTGAAATTTGTGGTCAACATGTCTGCTTGTTAACGAGGGTATTTCGATAATTTTAATTGAGTAATTTGTTTCTTGTAATTACTCCCTAAAATATTGGTTACTTTAGCCTTCATCTATTGCACCACTTAAAATATTATATAGTCTGTTTAGATAATATTTTAATCTGGTCAAACTAGATTTTAATTTTTTTTTTAAGCTTAATTGAGTGCTTAGTAAAATAAAAAAATAATTAAAAGAAGCTAAAAACAGATTTAAAAAAGTTAAAAGCTAAAAGCTGGACCCCCCCCCCCCCCCCCCCCATCTTTCTGCTTTTAGCTTAAAATTCTTTTTAAATTTGACTATACATTTATCCCTTTATCCCTTATAATTTTCTCAAATTCCAGCACTACCTCATTTTTCAGCCCTAAAATATATGAAAGTACTCTCTTTTCTCTCATTCTCATCCCGCTTCTCCATCTTTTCCTTTCTCCTACAATAAAAAAGTGTTTAACAACACTTGTTTACCAAATACATTAATAGCTTTTTTTTCAATTTTAGCACTTTTAATGCAAATATTTATCTTCTTATTTATAAGAACTTATTTTAAGTTTTTAATTACATTGCTTAAAAGCTACTTCTTTTAAGCAATCCAAACAGGCTCATAGTAATACAATATATTTAGTTGCACAGTTCGATTAATTCGATCATGTTTGAGCTTTTGTTTTTTCATAATTTTTTGTTATGTACAATTTTCTTTATTTAAATAAAGTAAAATTGAAAGAACATCATTAATATTTTTTTGATTATGTGAAACACCATTTATGTTGAAACACAATGGAAAAGTAAAAAAAAATTACTTATTTTGAAATGGAGGAAGTATTTTCATCCAATACTACTCTTATCATTAAATAATTATATAAAGTAGTAATAATCAAATTTAAAATTTTAAAGCATAATTAATATGGTTAATTTAATAAAATAAACTCTCAATAAATACTTTCTTAAAGAGTGTGTAAAGTCAGTATGGACCAAATAATATGACGCAACACCAATATAATGGGACAAGCATTATAATCACATTTTAATTCTGAATAAGTCGAAGCCGTCATATAAATTTTAATTCATGTGAAGGCGCAATTTCAAAATAAGGCAATTCTTCTTTTGAACTTTAACTTTCGGTCACTCCATTCATTTCAATTTATGTGATAGTGTATGACTTGACATAAAATTTAACCAAAAAAATAGACTTTTGAAATTTATAGTTTAAAATATTTCTTGACCATTTGTGTAGAAAAGAAAATTTTAAAGTAAAATTATTTCAATTTATAGAAATGTGACATTCTTTTTAAGATGAACTAAAAAAAGTATGTCACATAAAGTGAGACAAAGAAAATAATAATTTGGACCAACAAAATTATGAAATTTCTTTTAATAATAAATTATATACGTTAAATAATTAGCATAGTATTATTAGGCCCGTGCTACTAGTATTAAACAAAAAGAGATAGAGTCAGAATGTACATAGTTAGTTCAAAAGTGATTCGACTCAAATGAAAATAGAAAATTAATTAAATACAAAAACAAGACAAAGAAAACACATAAGTGGATAAATCAAAGGCCAGAGAAGCTTCTGTGTCTCTTTCTCTTCACCGACAGCTCTCAGAACTTTGGTCACTGTGTAGAAAAGGGGAGATGCAGGTGAGTATCTATGGCCTTTTAACGAGATCGTGCGGGCACCTACTCGATTCTAATTTGATAGGAGAACCCCTTACTATTCAATCGTTTTAAATGTGGAATTACTTTAAAACAACATTAATATAAAATTCAACTCGAATAAAACTCATAGTCACTTTTAATATCTTTGAAAACCATACAAGATATGAATCCAATAAAATACAATCATTTCCAAGGACCTAGTTTAGACATGTACAAGAGCTTCTAAATACAGAATGACGACAAGATAATATAAGACACAACTTTTGCCTGTAAAGTGAGATGCACAAAAGTTGTCGATGGAGACTCACCACTTCAACCACGAAACTTCAATCAACACATACACACCTACTCTCCGAAAGAGTGTAGCAAGAATAGTATCAGTATACCTGTAACACCTAAGAATTTGAATCAGCTCTTTAGACTTAAAAATTAGACTATTTTGCAGAATTTCAGGTCCCACGGGCATGGGCCACGACCCATGAGAGGCTCGATGGGCCGTCAGCCCGGCCGTTGGAGTCATCCCGGTGACCTCAGCTCTGATGGGCTGACCCATATGGAGTCTCCCACAAGCCGTGGGAGCCAACTGTAGGAACCAACCATTAGCTCAGCCAGCATTCATCAGCCCAACGGCCAAGGCCACGCATCGTAGAAGGTATCACGAGCCGTGAGCCTCAGCCGTAGGAACGATCCAGAGGACCAGCCAGGTCTGTCCCCTTCTGACGGTCAATGCCAAAGGCCGTGGCAGGTCTGACAGGCCGCCGTACAACCCATCCGATGAAATTTTTTTGCAACTTTTTATATTAAGTCAGGGGTATTATGGTCTTTTCCCACTCTTTTGAATCCTAAATTAATTTATTTTAGGCATGATTTTGAGGGGTTTTAGTTAGACTTGAATAATTTTCCCTCATTCCATAGACTATGTTTCAGAGAAAACAAAAGAAACTCTCTCAGGCTCTAGGCTAGGGCTTTCTTCTCCAAAGCTTCAGACTCCATTCTTGGTTTAAGATTTCTTCTACATTCAGGTATATGAGTATTCAGTAAGGGTCTTGTTCGCCCTTATGCCCAAAACCTCAGTCTCTATTTGAATTCAGGATTTATGAAACTAGGGTTTTTACCCTATCATGCAAATTCCTATCAAGTTTAGTTCTCATGCTTATTATACAATTTATACCATGTTTTAATGAAGTATACTTGAATTTCAACAACTTGCGTAGATTTTTACCATGATTTGAGAAGTGAAGAATTTAGCTTGAAATTATAGTATTTTCATATGAATTGGTTTTTCTTCAGAATTTAGCCAAGTTAGTAGCATTCAATGTAAGTAATTGGAAAGCCTCATGGATAGTAGTTGGCTCAACTGAGTCTGAGATGGATCCCTTACTGCGGAGAAGTGGTATGTTTTCATCTCTTAACCGCTACAAATGATGAGTCTTTGTGGCCTGAACACCACGATCAATGCCAAAAAAGTGTGGGACTGCGACCTTGTGACACAACTTAGTAATCAGACATGGGAAGGGGTAAGATGTGCCAATTTTTGTTACCTTGTCCCTGATCTCCCCTGCAATGATTTTGCGTAAGTTTAGCTGTACTTTGACATTAAGCTTGCCAACGCTTGCAACGCTAATCCTCTAATTCCAAACCATGAGATCACGAACGTTGAATTCAGGATTGCCATTCAAATATTGGCATAAGCAGTGACTTATCAAACTAATCAGCTGACACCTATTCCTGCTAATCAAAATGGTAGGTCAGCTGCCGCTAGAGTCAGAGATTTCATTCGTATGAACCCACCAAAGTTATGTGGGTCAAAGGTAGATGAGGATCCGTAGAACTTCATTAATGAAGTGAAGAAGTTTCTTGACGTAATGCAGGTTACAGGAGTTGAGAGTGTCGAGTTAGCATTCTATCAATTGAAGGATGTGGCTCACATTTGGTTCATGTAGTGGAAGGACAGTAGAGGCAGGAATGCAACTCCTATGACTTGGGACTTCTTTGTTAGAGCCTTTCTAGACAGGTTCTTTCCAAGAGAGTTGAGAGAGGCTAAGGTTGAGGAGTTTGTGTATCTGAGGCAGGGATCTATTTCTGCTCAGGAGTATGGGTTTAAGTTTACTCAGCTCTCCAGGTATGCTCCAATAATGGAAGTTGAGCGGATGAGTAAATATATTTTTGGTATTTCTGACTTGGTTAAGAAGGAATGTAAGACAACTATGTTAGTTAAAGATATGGACATCTCCATAACTCATGACTTATGCTCAGCAGATGGACGGAGAGAAACTCAAGGTGAGAGAGGGAAAGTAAGAGGGCTAGGACAGGTAATTTTAACTATTCTCAAAAGAGGTCGGGAGGTGGAAATCGCTCACAGTTTCAGCAAAGATCTTCAGCTCCAGCATATCCAGCAGCTAGCGCTCCATCTCCCAGACCTTGTCATGATCAGAAAATAGGGCATCAGGTTCTAAGTCTCAAGGTAGTATTTCGGGTAATCGCACTTTTCTAGCATACCCTAAGTGTGGTAAGAATCTACCATGTGAGTGTCTTACTAGTAGAGCGGGGTGTTTTAGATGCAGCCTGATTGGCCATACGTTGAGGGAGTGCCCCTCCGAAAAGCAGGGATAGGAAGGTAATCGATCTTAGACCACTACTTCAGCATCTCCAGTGGGTGGCACAGCTCAACAGGGTACAACTTCTGGTACAAGCAACAATCAATGCCAAAACTGTCTCTATGCCATGTCATCTCATCAGGATTAGAAAAGTTCTCCAGATGCAGTCATTGGTATTTTGTAAGTCTTCTCTCTTTATGTATATGCTTTACTAGACCCTGGGGCTTTATTATCTTTTGTAACCCCCTATATTGCATGTAAGTTTAGAGTCAGTCCCGAACAGCTTCTAGAATCCTTTTCAATTTCAATTCCAATCAGTGAGTCAGTCTTAGCTAAGAGGGTATACAAAAATTATCCAGTCTTAGTCCTTCATAGAGTTACCTCAGTAGACTTAGTAGAATTAGATATGACCGATTTTGACATCCTTCTTTGCATAGATTGGCTTTATGCCTATTATGCCTTAGTCGACTGCAGAACCAGAGTCGCAAAATTTCTATTTCTAGATAATCCTGTCTTAGAATGGCAGGGTAGACCTCTAATGTCAAAGTATCATTTCATATCTTACCTCAAAGCCAGAAAGATGTCTCAAAATGGTGCATCTACCATATAGTTCGGGTTAAGGATTCTGAGTTTGAGACCTCACCTCTTTAGTCAGTTCCAGTAGTCAGTGAGTTCCCTAAAGTATTTCCTGAGGATCTGCTCGGAGTCCCTTCTAAGCGGGAGATCTACTTTGGGATAGACCTTCTCCCAGATATATAACACATATCCATTCCTCCTTACAGAATGGCTCAAGTTGAGCTTAAAGAGTTGAAAATCAACTAAAAGACCTCCTAGATAAAGGTTTTATCAAACCTAATATCTCTCCATGGGGTGCTCCAATTCTTTTTATGCATAAGAAAGATAGTTCACTCAAAATATGCATTGATTACCGTCAGTTGAACAAAGTCAAAATCAAGAACAAGTATCCCATCCCTAGGATTATGACTTATTCGACCAGCTTCAGGGTGCTAGTTATTTTTCCAAGATTGACCTCAGATCTGGTTATCATCAGCTCATAGTTAGAGAATGTGACACTCTAAAGATAGCCTTCAGAACTCAATATGGTCATTATGAATATGTGGTTATGTCTTTTGAACTAACGAATGCTCCTGCAGCTTTTACGGAATTGATGAACATGGTATTTAAATAGTACTAAGATATATTCATCATTGTCTTCATAGATAACATCCTTGTTTGTTCTTGGAGTGAGGAGGAGCATGAAAACCATTTGACGGTTGTGCTGCAAACTCTCAAGGATGATCAGCTATTTGCTAAGTTTAGCAAGTGTAGTTTTGTTTACAGATAGTTGCTTTTCTGAGTCATTTGGTATCTAAGGAGGGCGTTCGAGTTGATTTGTAGAAAATGGAAGCAGTAAAGAACTGGCCTAGACCCACTTCTCCTACGGACATTAGGAGCTTTTTGGTTTTGGCTGGGTATTACAGGAGATTTGTCGAGGGGTTTTCATACATAGCTACCCTATTGACCAGGTTGACTCAGAAAAAGGTAAAGTTTCAGTGGTCTAACGAGTGTGAAAAGAACTTCCAAGAATTGAAGACTAGGTTGACCAGAGCTCCAGTTTTGGCTCTACCAGTGGGTTGAGATGGCTTTGTGGTGTATTGTGATGCATCTAGAGTTGGCTTAGGTTGTTTTCTAATGCAGCATGGTAAAGTCATCGCCTATGCCTCCAGACAACTTAAGATTCATGAGAAGAACTACCCGACTCATGATCTTGAGTTAGTATCAGTTGTTTTTGCATTAAAGATTTGGAGACACTACTTGTATGGTATCCATGTTGATAATTTTACCAACCATAAGAGCTTCCAATATGTGTTCACCCAAAAGGAGTCGAATCTTTGTCAGAGAAGGTGGCTTGAGCTTCTTAAGGGTTATGACATGAGTGTGATTTTACCATCCGGGTAAGCCCAATGTAGTGGATGATGCACTTAGCAGATTGTCTATGATTAGTGTTTCGCAAGTTGAGAAATAAAAGAAGGAATTAGATGAGGATGTTCATAGGATTTGTCATTTAGGGGTTCGCCTTACAGACTCAATGGATAGTGGTGTTGTAGTTCAGAATGGGTCAGAATCTTCATTGGTAGTTGAGGTGAAAGAGAAACAAGAAAGTGATCCTATCTTGCATAAGTTGAACGGTGTTGTCCATCAGCAGAGATTGTAGGTTTTCTCCCAAGGGGGAGATGGTGTGCTTCATAGGGTCGGTTATGTGTTCCAAATATAGATGACTTGAGGCAACAGATTTTGATAAAGGCTCACAGCTCCAAATAATCTATCCATCCTAGTGCCACCAAGATGTACACAACCTACGAGAAGTCTATTGATGGAATGGCATGAAGAGGGACATAGCAGATTTTGTGGCTAAGTGTCCAAACTGCCAGTAAGTAAAGGTAGAACATCAAAGACCGGGAGGTATAACTCAGGATATTTAGATTCCTCTTTGGAAGTGGGAAGTGATAAATATGGACTTCATTACGGGTTTACCGCGTACTCGCAGATAACACGATTCTATTTGGGTGGTATTAGACAGGATGACTAAATCAACCCTCTCTTTACCTGTCAAGACTATTGATTTAGAGGATTACAACAGACTCTACATCCATGAGATAGTCAGACTACATGCGGTTCCCTTGCCTATCATATCAGATAGGGGTACTCAGTTTACATCCTAGTTCTGGAGGTTTTTTCAGAATGGTCTTGGTACTCCGGTAAATCTCAGCACAACATTTCATTTATAGACAGATGGTCAGGCATAGCGTACTATCCAGACCTTAGAGGACATGTTAAGGGCTTATGTGATTGACTTTAAAGTTAATTGGGATGATCACTAGACTCTTATAGATTTTTCCTACAATAACAACTTTTGTTCTAGCATTCAGATGACTCTGTATGAGAAACTTTATGGGGGGAGGTATAAATCACCTATTGGCTAGTTTGAGGTAGGTGAAGCAGCATTGGTAGGGCCAGATTCAGTTCATGAAACTATGGAGAAAGCTTATCTTATTAGAGAGAGGTTGAAGGCAGCTCAGAGTCGTCAGAAATCCTATGCAGATGTAAGGATAAGAGATTTAGAATTCGAAGGTGATGATTAGGTGTTCTTGAAGGTTTCAACTATGAAAGGAGTGATGAGATTCGATAAGAAAGGGAAGCTTAGTTCCCGATATGTAGGTCCTTACAGAATTATGAGGAGAGTTGGTAAAGTGGCTTATGAGTCAGAGTTGCCTGCAGAGTTATCATCGGTGCACCCAGTCTTTCATGTGTCCTAATTGAAGAAGTGCATTGGTGATCCAACTTCAGTTGTGCCACTAGAGGGTGTGAGTGTGAAGGATTGTCTCTCTTATGAAGAGGTCCTATTTGAGATCCTTGATCATTAGGTTCGTAAGTAGAGGAATAAAAAAGTCACTTTGGTGAAAATTCGTTGGAGGAACCAGTCAGTTGAGGGAGCTACTTGGGAAGCAGAAGCAGTTATGATGACCAAGTACCCTCACCTCTTCCCTTCTGATTTAGTTTCAGCTTGAGGTAATAGTTTCCTCCTTAGTATATTCCTTCAGTTATACTCCTCCAATTATTCTCATGCTCCTAGTATGCATTCACGATTAACGAATTCAGTTAGAACTCAGTTGTTGTGTCAGTACTTCAGCTTTTAGAATTCAATTGGTAGGGATTACAACTCTTTCCCTCCAAACTCAGGTTATTTAGCCTTTATTCGAGGATGAATGATCCCAAGGGGGAGATATTGTTACACCTCAAAATTTGAACCAGCGGCTTAGACTTAAAAATTAGACTATTTTGCAGAATTTTAGGTCCACGACCTATGGGAGGCCCGACGGGCTGTCAGTTCGCCCGTGGGAGCCTTCTCGGTGACCATAGCTCTGAAAAGCTGGCTCATGTGCCATGGGGAGTCCCAAGAGCTATGAGAGCCAACTGTGGGAACCAGCCAGTGGCCCAGCCAGCCTCCGTCAACCTAATGACCAAGGCCACACATCATGGGAGGTCCCATGAGCCGTGGGAAGGGTCCAGAGGACCAACCATGTCTGTCCCCTTTCGATGACCAATGCCATGGGCCGTTGTAGGTATCCATCCGATGGAATTTTTTTGCAACTTTTCATTTTAAGTTAGGGGTATTATGGTCTTTTCTCACTCTTTTAAATCCTAAAATAAGTCATTTTAGGCATGATTTTTAGGGGTTTTAGTCAGACTTAGAATAATTCTCCCTTATTCCATCGACTAGTTTTAGAGAAAACAAAAGAAACTCTCTCATGCTCCAGGCTAGTGCTTTCTTCTTCAAAGCTTCAGACTCCATTATTGGTTCAGGATTTCTTCTATATTCAGGTATGTGGGTATTCAGTTAGGGTCTTGTTCACCCTTATCCCCAAAACCCAGTCTCAATTTGAATCTAAGGATTTATGAAACTAGGGTTTTTACCCTATTATGCAGATTCCTATCAAGTTCAGTTCTCATGCTTATTATACAATTTATACCATGTTTTAATGACTTATACTGGAATTTCAACAACTTGCATAGATATTTACCATGATTTGAGAAGTCAAGAATTTATCTTGAAATTATAGTATTTTCATATGAATTGGCTTTTCTTCAGAATGTAGCCCAGTTAGAAGCATTTAGTTTAAGTAAAGAATTTAGCTAGTTTTTCAGTCTACAACTTTTCAGAAAATGTTTTCAGATCAGTTAAATTCTGAGGCAGCATTCCAGAACTCGAGTTTTAAATGAGCTATCAAAAATTAATTTTGGGAGTAGTACTTAGACCAAGGTTGTCTAGGGCCCAGTTTACCCTCAATCCTAGAACTATGTGCCACCATAGGTCTATTTAGCCCCTCAGTTGGGCCTCAGTATTAGTGATCACACTAGTCATGCCTCTATACCTTGACAAGGTATATTGGGTCCTCTCAATGGGGCATATATATCGGACTCCATGTTTAGCTCACGTGGTTTATGTTGGTTAACACTCTCCCACAGAATTAGACTTGGCAGATATGTACTTAGCCCTAGAATAGCTTTACTATTTCTATTCTGTATTTTTAGAATATTCCTGCATCACATATTTTATGCATGATTATGTTTGGGCCTTTGTACTACAACTACAGTTTACAGTTTATCAACTTTTTTCAGTATTTTAGCATATTCAGTTATATTTTACTTTGCATATCCTGCATGCTCAGTTCATTCAAAGTGCTGACCATATACTCTATGTGTTGTGTCCTATCATGATGCATGTTCAGGTTCTCAGACTTAGCATCTGATTAGCTTGATTTAGTGCCATCTCAGCAACTACTAGTAGTGAGTCCTTATTATTCGAGGACGGGCTTTTATGATGCTTTATTAGTTATTTTAGGTTTCAATATTTAGAGTTAGTTGGGAGCTTATCCCAACAACTCGACAGTTAGTAGAGGCTCTTCAGACATAGAGTTTGACATTCTACTCATTTTCAGAATTGGGTCGTACTTTTCAGATTTATACTATTTTAGAGAATTTCAGAATAATTCTAAACTTATGTTTTATCAGCTTAGCTTCCACTCAGTTCTAAATTTATGTGATTGTGCAGTATATGTCATACCATGGGTTAGCTTGGGTTTACTTGTGGCTCTAACCACTGTTATGTCTAGGGTATAGGCTCGGGGTATGACAACACCACATGTTCTGGTAGGTATCATCAACCGACTAAGATTAGTTCATGTAACACATACATAGAAATCAACAAAAGCAACAGAGAATCTCATATCGCAACTTTACACAAGGTACAAATAATCAAGCAAGTGTAGAACACCACATCACCACTTCTTATCCCGTTACTTCCCACTTTATCCCTTGTTCTCAGCTAGTCCCCAAGATTAGAATTATCTTTCTTAACTCCAATTAGACCCTAGTAATTGGTCCTAGACATTCTGTCATGCTTATAATGCATTAAGTATCGCATCCCGTTATTAGGCCCAACACTATTATAACTACACACACCTATTAACACCATTCCGCTGTTTAGCTGTCATCACATTTATTCTCAAACACTTGTCAACCCTTAAGTATTCTTCACCCATATCCCAAATAAATCCAGCAATTAAACAGAACAACACATACATCTAATCTCATCAGTCAAATAATCACATCAACTAGATAAATCACCAAGTTCATATAGATCAATTTTAATGAGTAAAAGACATATAAGTCATCAAATAATCCTTCAATTATAATGCAGTCACATCACAAACAAGGGTTCATGCCCATATTGATTTCCCGAACATGTAGTCTCTATATCTCATCAGTCTCCCAGTATTCACTCAATTTGTGCACACATGCTAACGTGTCTTATTTCTGCCCAACTAGTCTTGACCTACATAGCACAACCTAGGGTCTATGTACCGTACCGGCGTGGTACCCACTCCATAACATATCCACTCGTCCTTAATCTCACATCAGACTCGAGTCACTCAACAATAGAATAGTATATATACTCTTCATCCTCTCACATATCTCAGTATGTTCCCATATTCCACTATCTCTCAGGATATTACCAACAAGTACAAAAAATTAACAAGTGCACTTCATAATCATAAGTCATTTAAAGACAGGTCTCAAACAAGTATAAGTTCAATTACGCAGGCATTGTCAAGCCAAACACATATGTAATCACATATTACGTCCAATGACCAGACAACATGCTTTTCAATTCAATAACACATATGAGAGACATTGGTAAGTCTAATTCCACATAGAAATCATAACACATTTATCTTGGTAAATTAGTAAGTTTATCATGCCAAGGACCATTAACTCCTATTTTTAGGGGTGGAACCACTTCTTTCATATTTTCCTTCGTACTCATAATTATCACGTTCTTAGCTATTTACCCGACAATTATCACAGATCAATGTACAACACAACTCTTAGCTTATTCATCCTTTACTATTAATTATACTACAAATTTAGTCGTGTTTCCTCTTAAAACATCTATGTTAAGATACTACTGCACACCTCATATCCATACCACAAGATTAGACTCACCTCAAGGTGATCACACCATCAAGAACACGAACAGATAGGTTTATCAATCCACAATTCTTTTCCAACCTCTGATGTTATTATTACGGGTTTTATAGATACAACCAACATATAATCTCCTCATCCATTATTAACCCTAGTCTTAGTCACATTAAGATCATATCTTAACAATCACATGCATGCGCGCGCACACACACAAATATATATAAACTATTACATATATAGTCCTTTTCACGTTATCCTAAGCAATATCCATCCAAACTCTATGCCCGAAGACCTAATCATACTGTGATCGCACCATCAAGAACACGCACAAATAGGTTTATCAATCCACAATTCTTTTCCAACCTTTGATGTTAATATTACGGGTTTTATAGATACAACCAACACATAATCTTCTCATCCAATATTAACCTAGTCTTAGTCACATTAAGATCTCATCTTAACAATCACATACACCTATATATATATATATAAACTATTACACATGTAGTCCTTTTCACGCTATCCTAAGCAATATCCATCCAAACTCCATGTCGGAAGGCCTAATCATGCTGTCTACCATCAGTTCTACACAATATATGCAATTCGCTAATCAAAGTCTACTACTCATTAAACCATAACCTACATCGATGCCAAGTTATTGTTGTAGGATGCATAGAACCTGGATCCTTACTCTCGCTCCAGAGTTACTAATAGAATCCGCGAGAAGGACAAGTGAGTCACATTTTTGTGAGAGTTTGTTCTATCTGTTCTCAGTGTTTTTCTTTAGAATTAACCCTAGGGGCATTTTTAAGAGAAAACCCCTTTTGGAATAAGAGCTGAAAGCTGGAAATAATTAATCCTCAGAATTTTGACTCAGGGGCTTGACTTCAGTAGTCATAACCTCGCTATGACAGAGAGCAATCCGCTACAGTGGACGCTGACTAGTTGGTCCCACTTCTTTGACTTTATTTTATTCAATACTTTATTAGACACTATTATTATAACCCCTAATGAAATTCATATCACAAAATTTTAAATTCTTATATTTTACCGTGGTTCAATAACGATGGAAGGGGTTGTTACATCACATACTAATTTACCAATCATTTGTCCCCGAATAGACTCAGGAGACGTAGGACAAGAGACTGGAATTCATAGGAGGTTATTTTTTAAGACCATTAATTCAGTATTTTTACCCGACTCGCTTGCTCGCTCTTCTGAGCTGAGCAACATTTTGGATCAACATTTTATGCACAACCTCTTAATTGAGATACCTCGAAACAATAGAGTGCAGAATTAAGTTTCACGCACGAATCAAATTAATTTTCTCATAATTTCCTAGCTTGGGAAGAATTTCTCTTATGCAGGTTATTACTGGAACTCACAATACCCAAAAGAATAAGATTAGTCATTGTATGAGAGATGTGTAGAAGAGATCGTAACTTGGAATAACATGCAAGTCGCTACAGTGGAGGGATCCTCATTGTAGTGAGCTCGTGATGAGGGAACGCGGGCCGTTGTAGCAGACCCTCAGATAGTTTAATGGATGAAAGTGAGGCTCATTTTCTTACTTTGCAAAAAGTTAACTTCATCCCACTCAAAAATTCTCTCTACAACTCTTCCTCTCTTTGTCGATTTCCTAAGGTAAGGCTCCCTCTATTGCATTATTTCATCGCTTACTACTGCTACATTTCATTATTTTTGCTTAAGTTGCTTCATTTGACACAAAATAGGGGTTTGGGGATAGGGGTTTTGTTTTCCCTTGCAGGGCGTAAATTCGAAGCATGCTAACTTATTTTACGTCTTTAACTTCTTAATAATTATCCCTACGTAAGTTCTACGGAGTTCATGGGGTCTTGAACTCGAAAATGGAGTAGGGTGTTAAAACAAAGTTTTTCAAAAGTCTTTAACTCTTGGGGATCAAATTTGGGTGTTAATCACCATAAAAAAATGAAGTATAAGTATTATGCACTCCACTATAGTGCTTGATTTGTGATAAAAACTAATAAAATGGAGCAATATTTCAAAAATGCCATTTTTGGGGGTTGAGCTCTGCTAGGGACGATGACTCCGTTATGGCGGAAGTCATCTCGCTATGGCGGGCTTACCATAGGGGCATGGCTTCGCCAATGTGGATAGTTTCAGCGCTAGTGGGCTGGTTTTCGCTATAGTGACCTCGCCGCAGTGGAAAAGTGGCCACTACAACAGAGGTTTCAAGGATGAATCACTGCCGGGGGGGCTAAAAATTCCCCAACTAATTTCCTTCAGCTTCCTTTCTTTTATACATAACCTAGTGTTTTTAATCACTTAAATCATTGCCTAACACAACTCTTTTTCTTTCTGCAAAAAATTCTACCATTATGGCCTAAGATGGAAACGTTCGCTACGTAAGGTTCATGAACTCATAGTGCACGAGGCGATATACATAGCAGAGGGTCAGTGGTTTCACCCAAGAGTGGGGTTTCTCAATGACAAGGGTGGGAGATGAGGCGCCAATGTTCTCGTACCAGCTACGGGAGTTGGGGTGGTTGTCACTAATAGAGCAACCTTGAAGTACGAATGAGAACTGGGTGAGGGAGTTTTATGCCAATCTCCCTATTGTGGACTGGACCATTCTGGAACCAATAATTTGCATCAGGGGTATGAAGATTTGTGTTAGGGGGCAAAGATAAATGAAGCTCTAGCATTGCCAAATCCCCGGAGACTGAGTTTATGTGATGACCCAAAATTGGGTCATGATGGCGCCTACTTAAACCCCCAGTAGGCAAGCCAACCCAAGGTACAATATGACAAAATACAACTAAAATAGGTAAGTAGAAGTAAGATACTAATGACAATGGGGCCACCAGTATAAATACATACATAACGGTATAAAAATATACAAACGGGCCCCTAATAGACCAAGAAGGACAAAATATAAACATACATAGGAACCAAACCTCGGACCTGATGTCACCGGTACAAGAGCATCTAAAGTACAAAAATAATGCTATAAAAGGTACTACTATCTGTCCAAAATAAAAAATAAAGACAATAAGAGTAGAGGGAAAGCAGTTAATCTCTGGATGCCGGGAGCTCACCACGATCTGAATGGCAACAAACCTCGAACGAGTAGGAGATAAGCGAGGGTGGCTCATATTAAGTGATGCATCAGGAAATGATGCAGAAATGTAGTATGAGTATCTAATCATAGGGTACTCAGTAGGCATCATAGTCCGACCGAGCTCAAAAGATAATATATACTATAAGAGGCATGAAGGTAAACTAAGCAATCGATCAACCTAGAAGTCTAGACATAATAAAGATAACTACAAGATAAATGCATAAGCCGTAAATGGAACCAGAACCTCATATAACCAAGAATTATAGTGAAGATAATGATAATAAGGATAACATTACACTCTGTCAGGACCCAACTACCGGGCCATGCGGGCACCTACTCTGATCCACCTAGATAGGAGAACCCTTACCACCTGATCCAACAGGTAATGTGGAAATAAAGTAAAACCATAAATAACTCTTTTTATCACATGACAATGTTTACAATATAATGCGGAAAAACCTCTTTTTAAAAATACATACACCCTTCCTAGGTTCTAGTCTAAGCCAGTACAAGAGCTACTACAAGAGTATTACAGGAAAATATAAAAGGACACAACTCCACCGTAGAAACAAGAAGTAGGAGCTGTTGCAGATCACCATCGTCATGTACCTATGAAAAATCACCAACCCTTCAACCAGACTATACCCAAAAAAATATATCAAGAGTAGAATCAGTACAAACACACATACTGGTAAGCATCATGGGTCGACCCGAATCCACTCATACCATCATATAAGAAATCAAAGGAAATACACATTTAACTATAACACTTCAATCCCTCAATGTTCACTTTTATCAAATCCTGCTTCAAACCCGAGCCTTTCTAACTCTCTTCCGCTGCCAACTCCACCAGTCAACAACCATTCAACCCTTCTATCCTGGTTGTAGCCAACTAGTCACATGTAATACTAGGACTTCCCAAGTCACACTTAACACCAAGACTCCCTTACCAGTTCAATCCCCTAGTTTACATTACTAACTCACCTTGTTAATAGGTCTGTCGTCCTGACTTAAGATCCTAAGTCAACAACCTTGACCCTTAGCCCTTAGCCCACAATAATGGACTACCTGTGCGTTCCTGCGAATTCAACCCCCAGGGTCCCTTACCCGTGACATCCTGCTGATTCAGGCACTCACAAAATACTAGCATTGTTTCACTAAATTAGTCAAACCTGACTCTCTATGGACCCTCAGCCCTCCAAGTTCACTCGTCTGGGGCCCCTCAAGCAATACACCCCGACAACATGAATCAACCAAGTCCACATGACTATCAATAAGACCCCAGTCAGTAACCGGACTCAATCACCTTATAAGCCATTCCCAACTATGCGAGTAAACAGACCACCTATACTTATGCCACAACTTGCAATTCATCTGGACCTCCCAAGGACCCCTACAACATCCTCTATGCCATATAATATGCGACCGTGGTTCACAGAAGAACCCCTTGTCACTTAAGCACCCAACGTGTTCCTTCAAGGACCAATTATATGCCAAATAATAATAAATCCCAGCCCTCTCAGGAACCCAACATATAAATACCATACATATCAGATAAACCGGTCTACTCAAGGAACCAATATGTAAAGACATCAATAACAGATAACCCAGTTCACTCAAGGACCCAACATGTAAAGACATCAATAACAGATAACCCGATTCACTCAAGGACCCAACATGTAAAGACATCAATAACAGATAACCCGATTCACTCAAGGACCCAACATGTAAAGACATTAATAATAGATAACTCGGTTCACTCAAGGACCCAACATGTAAAGACATCAATAACAGATAACCCAATTCACTCATGGAACCACCATGTAAAGAATACAACCAAGCAAGTAAAGCAAACCCGTACTAGGCGTGGTACCCGAGCCAACCAAATAGTATCATGTACCAAGCATAATACCCGAGCCAACCACAAAGTAACCTGTACCAGGTGTGGTACCCGAGCCAACCGATAAGTAACTTGTACCAGGTCTGGTACCCAAGCCAATCGATAAGTAATCTATACCAGGCATGGTACCCGAGCCAACCGATAAGTAACCTGTACCAAGCGTGGTACCCAAGCCAACCGAATGTCACACAGAAATCCAACAGTCAACATCAATGAACAACAACACACTTGTAAACCAACAAGCAACAACAACTAGTTCATTTCACAAGACTGACTACCGGACCATTAGACATTCATAAATCATTCCTTAAGCATGTAACTTATGTAATACCAGGCGATAATACATGAACACCTATTACATATTAGGGACCCATAACCATCACCTAAGTATTCAACATGTCATCCCGATCTACACTAAGACCAATCCCACACTTAAGTTCAACTACCCAGCCTCTCACAGGCCAAAATGCAATAATTACAGTTCCAACAATTAAACCCAGTCCACTCATGGGACCATCAACAATTATGACCAATAATGTATAATTAGACCCGCCCGAAGACTAATCCCTGTCTCATCATTTTAAATAAATATAGTCATTTTCATCTAATCTGAACTCCTTTCCTGAAAAGTAAGCGCATTTCTAGGGATTTCACCCCTGACAATATAGACTCCGGACCCTGCCTGTTCATCTAATTACTTTATTTAAATATTTCTGAGAACCCATTCACTACAACTTAATAATTCCCTCATCCTACAAGCATTATCGATTCTCTGAACCTACCCAACTATTTAGTTTCCAGAGTCTAGTATCACGCATAATCTAACAAGTATAAAAATACACCCGAATGAACATGTCTACCCGGCCCTATCATTCCCTATTCAATCAATAGCAAGACCAAAATAATAACCCCTTAGACTCTGTGCCCGAAGGCCTATAACATGAATTCTCCCATCAATCTACATAACAATATGAAATGAAAACAGGTCAAAAGTCTACTCAACGAAAAACCTAGCCTACTAGGATGGCAAGCAGCTGCACAACACATATTCTAGCTCCGTGAAGGAATTCCTTGGTGGATGATGAGTCAAAAATCCATGGTTTTGCACTCCTTTAGCTAGAATCTCCCTTCCCCTTGGCTCCTAAACTTTGGAGTAGCCTAGAAGGGTTTTTGGAGCAACCCTCATCTATTTTTGACTAAAGAAGGAAGAATGAGATTATAAAACCCTTTTCTGGGCTTTTTGGTTCCGTGATTCTATTATAGTAGACTGCCAACCGCTATGGTGGTACCGTTATAGCGACCTAAATCCCGCTATAGCAAACTCAACTTTTCAGCACAAACAGTCTTTAGTAAAACAATCTTAACTTTTTACTCGGAAAGCGAATTAACGAACGATCGATGGAATTGGAAAGAGGACTCAGAGATCCTTAATTTGGTAGGTATTGGGACCCACAACTCCTTATATTCTAGGAGGAAAGCTCGTTTGAAGTTGACCCTAGTTTGAACTTAGCTCGAAACTAAATCGGTAAGGAAACTTTCAACTTAACTTTGTGATAGGAGTATCGTATAACCTTAGTATATACCAAATGTACTCTCATACTAAAGAATTAATCCTAACTCTTATTACGAAAGAAAGGCACCTGCCATGACCGTAGATATTTTTAGTAACAGCGGAATAGGTCATTACACACTCAAATACGAATACAAGAGAATGCATTGCATTATGGGATGATATGATACAATATGTGGCCAATGCAGAAAAGTAAAAACCCCAATATCCGTTCACAAGCTGCCTCGTAGACTCTACAAAATATCTCACAGGCCCGCTGGAGCTCATAAACATATGCAATAAAAGTAAATAACCCAGATTTGTGCTCTTCGAACTACCCGGAATCTTACATTGGACGTAAAGTAATGTAAATATGAGCCCAAAATTTTACATTAGATGTACAGTAAAGTAAATATACTCTTCTCGAATCCCAAATCAGTAAAAGATGAGACATTTAGTTTTAAAAATCGAAAATCAGTAGCAAAGTAGTACAAATCTTTTTGGATTTTTGAAACACGCAGTAAGGGTGAAAACCTCTTATCAAAAACTGGAATACCAATGTCCCTCTTCCAAATCATGCCAGGATTTATGCAAATAAATGTATGAATGCATACGTGCCATCACATGAATCATGTAAATACTCGAATATATACCAAATAGGGCAAACCACCTTTCAAGTAAGAGGTATTGTCCTAGAATCTCGTCCAGTCCAAAACCATGGCCTCGGGCCCATAATTACACAATAAATAGAAATAAAAGCTAAAAATCAAGCAATAACCATAACTATAAGCAACAGTCTATTCTACCACGAAAATCTGCTCAATTCTACACTAAGGATTCTATCTTAATCACCTCAAGGCTAAAAGCTACCTAAACTAAGGCTTAAGACGAAGGTACTAATCTAAGGTCCCAAAAAAGGCTAATTCATAAGTAAGGATCATCTAAGCCTAATTCTATCCTACAAGCATCTTTAACTATCATGGAACTTATAAGATATAGAATCTATTTGAGCTAAGTCTAAAAGAAGTAAACCGTAACCTACCTCGGGGTTGAACTGCAAGCACGAACCATCACTCATGTGCCTTTCCCTTCCAAAGAGCCTCAGATTGCTATCACGTTATGATAAACATAATCTATGCATCAAGATGAGACCAACAATACCATATTGATATTTAGAATTTTGTGCCATAAATCGGGCCAAAAATTGACCCTCGAGGCCCGTCAATAAAAATAAAAATATTATTTTGTAATGACACTTCCGGTTATTTCCACGTATACGTTTTTCTTGTACCGTTAGAGCTTGTTTGTAGCGGCCCCAAGTCATGTAAGGCTTATTGGGATCGGTATTTTGGTGCCGGGTCCATTTGTTTGGTCGTATGATAAGTTTTGAAGTCAAGCAAGTCGGCAAAAGTTATTGTAAGTTTCTTTAATAAATTTTCTGAACTTTGGGTAAAATGTCTCAGAGCTTTTCTCTCAATATATAAAGAATTAGAAGTCCCCCAAAATACCAAATCGAAGGTTTACGAGTCTAGTTTCCAACGCACAAAACCTCATGTCCAATTGATCTCGGAGTAAAAAGGTATGACTGTTTTACCGCGGACTGTCTGGCAGAAACCGGGTCGGGTCAAGATCAATTTAAAACCTCAACTTCACGTTTTAAAACACCATTTCAGTTCTGAAACAGTGAGAAAACATAAGGGAGGGTTCCAAGGTATGACTGTTCTTGAAAACATAAGGGATGGTGAATTGCGAACCTAAATTTAAGAATTTCATTAGCATCGCGCGTATTTGAAAATATTTTATTTTAAAGATTGAATGTGGTAAAAAGTTATATTTTTATTACCTTTTAAAAGTATTTTAAATATCTATGAAAAATACTTTTGTTACGAGATATTCGTGTATGTATTTATTTTATAAGGTTTTTATAAATTGTAATATTTTAACGGAGATAGTAAATTTAGTTATGTTAAAAATTATTATTATAATATAGTAGGTTTTGTTTGAAATAATTTTCTATGAATTATGATATATTTAAAAAGTTATATATATTTTACCACGAACCTATGCAATACCCGAGTACGTACGTAACATGAATCCACCCATCATTAAGTCGATAAGAGGAGGTGTGGTGATGACACCCACACCCCCACGGAAGTCAAATGGACACCAAGAAGGCAGCACCTAAAGTGTTTGATAGAATGGTCACTTAGTAATGAGAATGGATCATTTTTAAGAAAATGTTACCTGTACACATATAGGTATACTACCATTATTTTCATTCACTTTTCATAGGGAGAGTAGATTTGAACACTGCCTATATGTATCTTATATGTTGAAGAAATTAGGTGTGGAAAAATATTTTGATGCGATATTAAGAAAAATTAATTATCTACGTCAAGTTATTCAAGCCCGAGTTTGAGTTTGATTTCGTGTGGGAGCTTTTTCGGAGAGGTTCAAGCTTGTCATCGGACGACAGGTAGGTTACGGTTTATTTTTCCCTAGACTCCGCATATATAGGATAAAATTGTATTAATGGGCATCGTTGGGTTGGTTTATTAGGTTGGTACCACAGACCTCGACCGCTTTATTCATGTCCGCCTACTTTTGTTCCTCCGTTGCTTGTAGTACTTGCCGATATATTTTATTTACCCTTATGGTCCTGTGAGACCTTGTTGACTCTGGAACATAGATGGTGGGATATTGTCCGCGAGTCCCGGGCATAGAATTATCCTTCTAGGCTGGTTATGCTTGCTGAGTAGTTGTGGGCCTGTGCAGGGTCGATAGGTTGATTGTGAGCTGCTGGGCAGCTATTGTGTGTGATCATACCATTTCCATGCATATAAAGAGATTTTATCCATGTTTTACTATGGTTTGGGCTTCGGGCCTACTGCCACTATTTTCTAAACCTTGTATGGCCCCGGGGGCCCATTTTTTATGGGAAATAATTGGAAATGGTTTGATTTAACTTGTGAATATTCTTGGGTAAAAGAAAGTAAAATTATGATTTAAATCATCAGTTTTACGATTAACGCTAGACTCGGCAGGGCCGGGGTGCTAGTTGAGTTTTCTTACAACTTGAGATGATTTTTAGCCTCGGTCAGACCGAGCACCGAGATGACTTTCTACTGTTTAGACCCGGTTATGCCCGGGAACCCTTGGAGGGGTTTTTTGAGATATTTTCCTACTACTTTAGTCCTGGACAGGGTCTGGGCATGCATATTAGAGACTGGGTCTCTATCTTGAACCCGGACTTGCTTCCGGATGACATGTTTTGATACTGAGTTTTAGTATGGGGTCAGGGACCTCCATGGGCCCGGACTTTCGTCTTGTTGGCCTCACATGTGGTTCTGTGGATTTCCCTCTGGGCTAGTTCCTGTGTACCTTTCGTTGATTTCTGTGACTACTTGCTTCTATTCTGTCTGTTACTACGCTTTTATCTTATATGTGCGCAGTCGGCCTATGATACCTATTGGGTACCTTATGCTTCGCATTTGGTGCTCACCCAACTCCCTTGCATCTTTGGGTGCAGATCCTAGCGTGGGCCTTCGCCGTTAGATCGGTGTGATTCGTGCTTGGAGATCTTCTGGGGACTACTTCAGACTGAGGGTGAGCTCTTGGCGATCGGAGCTTAGCTTTAGTTTATATTTTGCTTTATGTACTCTACTACCATTCAGAGACATCTGTATATATTGTTTTGGATTGTTTGCACTCCATGTGTGTACTTCTGGCTCTATACTATGATACCAGGTCTTGGGGTTTTGTTTAGTTTCCGCATATTTATATATATATTCCTGTTATCTATTCTCTTCATCTTGTTCCCTCACTTTTGCTTATTAAATTACTCTCCCGCTTATTTGTTAGATAGTAGCCCATTACTAACTGTCCTGGGCTACGGGAATTGGTTCGCCTACTGGGGTGTTGTTGGTGCCATCATGACCGAGATATCGGGTCGTGACAACTTGGTATCAGAGCTCTAGGTTCACCGGTGTCATCGGTATAGGAGCCAATGTCTAGTAGAGTCCTGCGGATCGGGGCAGAGATGTCCGTACTCAATCTTCGGGAGGCTACAGTGACATTTAGGAAATTTGACTCTTTCATTGCTTCTGTGTCGTGCGTAGAACCCTTGAAGTTTCTGGAAATCTTATTTGTTCTACTTCATTCTTCCGCAGATGGTTCGTACGAGATCATCGGCATCACGCGGAGATGAGCCTCCCACTCCAGCTAAGGGTCGAGGACGCCCTCGAGCAGTGGCACCTGCTAGGGCTGCTAGAGTGGACATAGAGCCCGAGCGGCATGTGGATCAGGGGGCAGCCCAGGTACCCCCAGCTCCAGCACCAGGTCCAGCACCAACTCCAGTACCATATCCAGCGCCAGCTCCAGTACCAGCTCCAGTTCCCACTTCTGTGCCAACTTCAGCCGCAGCTCAGTCTCCAGATATTCGGGGATTACTATTACAGCTTTTGGGTATGATTGGAGAGCGGCCTTCTGAGGTAGCGCAGACATCCGCTCAGGGGGCAGCCCTGGGTGCACAAAGCTCAGGAGCGCAGCCTACTACTATGGCTTCCCGTGCGGAGGTCATTCTGGTTCCATCTGTTGCACAGCCTCTTGCACCTCGCCTAGCTATGAAAGAGTCAGAGTAGAAGGCGTTGGGTAGGTTTTTGAGGTTAGCACCTCCGAGGTTTGCTGGTACTTCTGGACAGGATCCACATGACTTTATTACTACCTGTGAGGAGATTTTGCATCATTTGGGTTTGTTGGAGACTCACGGGGTTGGTTATACTACCTATCAGTTGGAGGGCCCAGCGAAATTATGGTGGAGGGACCAGGTTGCTTGTAGACCACCATCGTCACCTCCTTTGACCTGGTCTGAGTTTTATGAGGCCTTTATGGCCAAGTTCCTACCTCAGAGTGATCGTGAGCGTTACAGGGAGCAGTTTACTCACCTTATGCAGGGGTCTATGACTGTCTCAGAGTATGAGATCCGGTTTCATCAGCTAGCACCGTTCGGAGCTATGATCATTCCTACCGAGGCAGATAGGATTCGCAGATTTGTATGGGGTTTGAGGCCAGAGATCAGGCAACTAGCTGAGATATTGATTGCCGGTGGTCGGTCATTTCAGGTTATTGTAGACTATGCCCGCACCGTGGAGGACTTACAGCTACATGATCAGGGGTCCAGAGATAAGAGGCCTCGACATCAGGGTGTCTACAGTGGTTCCAGATATGGTGGTAGAGGTCCTGGCCAGTGGAGCCGGAGTTATCAGCCACAGCAGCACCAGGGTCAGTCCTGCCGACCGGTTCAGGCTTCCCTTCAGACTTTCGGTAGTACCCAGTTCGAGCAGGGTCAGAGCAGCCATAAGGGCTATGGAGGCCAGTCTTCGAGGAGTACAGTTTCTAGGGTATCAGGCCGTGGTGTTTATACAGAATCTGCTGGTTCATCTTGACCGAGTAGGCCGCCAGGGGATTGTTTTACTTGTAGTGTGATTGGTCATTTTGCTAGAGATTGCCCTCAGCAGGGTACAGTTCAGTTGGCCGAGCCTTTACGAGCAGTTCAGCCCCCGGCTAGAGGGGGTGGTCGTCAGGGTAGAGGGGGTGCTCCGCGTGGCAGAGCAGGTGGTAGGGATGGCGGTTGGGCAGGTGGAGGTCGTCGTCATTTTTATGCAGTCCCTAGGAGACCAGAGGCAGAGGACTCAGATGCTGTGATTACAGGTACGATTTATGTGTGCCATCAGTCGGCTATGACTTTATTTGATCCTGGATCCACTTGTTCATATGTATCTGCCTACTTTGTGCCTTGTTTGGGGTTGGCTAGTGAGCCATTATCTGTTCCTGTTTCGACCCCAGTAGGAGATTCTTTGGTAGTGGATCAGATTGTGAGATCTTGTATGCTATCTATTGGTGATTCAGAGACTTGGGGTGATTTGATGATTCTTGATATGCTAGATTTTGATGTGATACTGGGCATGGACTGGTTATCCCCTCACCGTGTGGTTTTGGATTGTTATGCCAAGACCATACCATAGCTGTGCCCGGTGTATCCCCGGTTGTGTGGCAGGGTTTTGTTAGCCATGCATCATCTGGGATTATCTCTTGTCTTTGAGCTAGGAAGTTGATTTCCCGTGAGTGTTTAGCTTATCTAGCATATGTACGAGATGTTAGTGCTGACCCCACTTCTCCTGAGTCTGTTCCTGTGGGTAGGGACTTCCTCGATGTGTTTCCTACCGACCTGCCAGGCCTTCTACCTGAGATAGATGTTGATTTCGCTATTGAGCTAGAGCCGGGCACCAGGCCCATTTCTATTTCTCCTTACCGTATGGCTCCTGCTGAGTTGAGGGAGCTTAAGGCGCAGCTCCAAGATCTGTTAGCTAAGGGGTTTATTAGACCAAGTGTGTCACCTTGGGGTGCTCCTGTTCTCTTCGTGAAGAAGAAGGATGGGTCGATGCGCATGTGTATTGATTATCGACAGTTGAATAGGGTGACAGTGAAGAATAGGTATCCGATGCCGAGGATTGATGATTTGTTTGACCAGCTTCAGGGTTCAGTCGTGTTTTCGAAGATTGATTTGAGGTTGGCTACCATCAGTTGAGGATTAGGGCGGAGGACATCCCTAAGACAGCATTCAGGACACGTTATGGCCATTATGAGTTCCTGGTGATGTCTTTTGGGTTGACTAATGCCCCGCAGCCTTTATGAACTTGATGCACAGGGTTCTTGGCCCGTATTTGGACTCATTTGTGATAGTTTTTATAGACGACATCTTGGTATACTCGCGTAGTAGAGATGAGCATGAGCAACACTTGAGGGTTATACTCCAGACTTTGAGAGATCATCGGCTTTATGCCAAGTTCTCAAAGTGCGAGTTTTGGCTCGAGTCAGTTGCATTCCTAGGGCACGTGGTGTCTAAGGATGGGATTAGGGTTGACCCGGGAAAGATTTCTGCGGTTTGTGATTGACCTAGACTTACTACTGCTACTGAGGTCCGCAGTTTTATTGGGTTAGCAGGTTACTACCGACGGTTCGTTGAGGGATTTTCTTCCATAGAAGCACCTTTGACTATGCTGACTAGGAAGGATGTCCCATTTTAGTGGTCGGACCAGTGTGAGGATAGCTTCCAGAGGCTTAAGGCCTTATTGACTTCAGCTCCAGTTTTGACTTTGCCGGTTGAGGGTCAGAGCTTCTCCGTGTATTGTGATGCTTCTGGGGTTGGTCTTGGTTGTGTGTTGATGCAGCAGGGTCGAGTAATAGCATATGCGTCGAGGCAGTTGAAGGTTCACGAGCGCAACTACCCCACTCATGACTTAGAGTTGGTAGCGGTAGTTTTCGCGCTCAAGATCTGGAGGCATTACCTATATGGAGTTCACTGTGAGATCTTCACTGATCACCGTAGTCTTTAGTATATCACGAGTCAGCGAGAGTTGAACTCGAGACAGAGGAGATGGGTCGAGTTACTGAAGGACTATGACTTCACTATTCTGTATCATCCGGGCAAGGCAAACGTGGTAGCGGATGCCTTGAGCCGGAAGGCGGTGAGTATGGGTAGCCTAGCTTCTCTTTCAATTTCAGAGCGACCGTTGGCCTGGGACATCCAGTCCTTGGCTAACCGTTTGGTTAGGCTTGACTTGTCGGATCCTAGCAGAGTTCTCGCCAGTGTTGAGGTTCGTTCTACTTTGATTGATCAGATTTAGAGCCGTCAGTTTGAGGATCAGCAGTTGTGTGACCTTCGTGATCGGGTTGTTCAGGGTGAGACCAGCCAGGATACTCTAGATTCAGATGGGGTTCTGAGGTTTGATAGTCGCCTTTGTGTTCCGAGGATTAGTGATTTGATTCAGTTGATACTTCATGAGGCACATTGTACTAGATACTCCATTCACCCTGGCACAATAAAGATTTATAGAGACTTGAGGCAGCTTTACTGGTGGAGTGGTATGAAGCGGGATATAGCGGATTTTGTATCTCGGTGCTTGAACTGTCAGCAGGTTAAGTTCGAGCACATGAGGCCTGGTGGTTTGATGCAACAACTTCCCATTCCTGAGTGGAAGTGGGAAGGGATTACTATGGACTTTGTTGTTGGTTTGCCTCGTACTTCTCATGGGTTTGATTCCTTATGGGTGATTGTTGATAGGCTGACTAAGTCAACACATTTCTTGCCGGTTCATACTTCTTATGGCGCGGAGAGGTTAGCTCAGGTCTACATTCGTGAGATTGTTCGATTGCACGGGGTCCCAGCTTCTATCATTTCAGACCGTGGCACTCAGTTCACATCTCAGTTCTGGAGGGCTATTCAGCGAGATTTGGGTACAGAGGTTCTTCTTAGTACCGCTTTCCACCATTAGACAGATGGCCAGTCCGAGAGGACCATTCAGGTTCTGGAGGTCATGCTTCGGGCCTGTATTCTTGACTTTGGAGGTTCTACGGATCAGTTTGTTCCCTTGGCAGAGTTTGCTTATAATAACAGTTTCCATTCGAGTATTGGCATGGCACCTTTTGAGGCTTTGTATGGCAGGCGTTGCAGATCACCGGTAGGTTGGTTTGATGGTTTTGATTCTAAGCCACAGAGTACAGATTTGCTTCGAGATTCCTTAGATCGGGTCCGAGCGATTCAGGACAGACTTCGAGTAGCTCAGATCAGGTAGAAGAGTTATGCTGATCGTAGGCTTCGTGCCTTGGAGTTTAGTGTCGGTGACTTGGTGTTTCTCCGTGTATCGCCCATGAAGGGCGTGATGAGATTTGGTAGGCGGGGCAAGCTTAGCCCCAGGTACATTGGGCCGTTTGAGATTCTTCAGAGGGTTGGTAGCATTGCCTATCAGCTAGCCTTGCCTCCGATGTTTTCAGCTATACATCCTATATTTCATGTTTCGATGTTGCGTCGGTATGTCCCAGATGAGTCTCATGTGTTGCAGTGGGATTCAGTTCAGTTGGGTGAGGGTTTAGCCTTTGTTGAGGAGCCGACAGCTATTTTGGCCAGAGATGTCAGGAGATTGAGGTCTCGAGACATCCCGATTGTTAAGGTTAAGTGGAGGCACCATCCAGTCGAGGAGGCTACCTGGGAGACCGTGAGATATGCGGGCTCAGTACCCGCAGCTGTTTGAGCCTTCAGGTACCCTCTTGACCTTGACTTTCGAGGACGAAAGTCCTTTTTAGTAGTGGATGATGTAATGACCCTTCCGGTTATTTCCACGTATACGTTTTCCTTGTACCGTTAGAGCTTGTTTGTAGCAGCCCCAAGTCATTTAAGGCTTGTTGGGACCAGTATTTCGGTGCCGGGTCCATTTGTTTGGTCTTATGATAAGTTTTGAAGTCAAGCAAGTCGGCAAAAGTTATCGTAAGTTTCTTTAATAAATTTTCTGAACTTTGGGTAAAATGTCTCAGAGCTTTTCTCTCAATATATAAAGAGTTAGAAGTCCCCCAAAATACCAAATCGAAGATCTACGAGTCTAGTTTCCAAGCACAAAACCTCACGTCCAACTGATCTCGAAGTAAAAAGTTATGACTATTTTACCGCGGACTGTCTGGCAAAAATCGGGTCGCGAACTGGGTCGGGTCAAGATCGATTTAAAGCCTCAACTTCACGTTTTAAAACGCCATTTCAGTTCTGAAACAGTGAGAAAACATAAGGGAGGGTTCCAAGAGAGTTCTTGAGTATCAAAATCCTGCGATGGTGAATTGCGAACCTAAATTTAAGAATTTCATTAGCATCGCGTGTATTTGAAAATATTTTATTTTAAAGATTGAATGTGGTAAAAAGTTATATTTTTATTACCTTTTTAAAGTATTTTAAATGTCTATAAAAAATACCTTTGGTTACGAGATATTCGTGTATGTATTTATTTTATAAGGTTTTTATAAATTATAATGTTTTAACGGAGATAGTAAATTTAGTTATGTTAAAAATTATTATTATAATATAGTAGGTTTAGTTTGAAATAATTTTCTATGAATTATGATATATTTAAAAAGCTATATATATTTTACCACGAACCTATGCAATACCCGAGTACGTACGTAACATGGATCCACCCATCATTAAGTGGATAAGAGGAGGTGTGGTGATGACACCCACACCCCCACGTAGAAGTCAAGTGGACACCAAGAAGGCAGCACCTAAAGTATTTGATAGAATGGTCAATTAGTAATGAGAATGGATCATTTTTAAGAAAATGTTACCTGTACACATATAGGTATACTACCATTATTTTCATTCACTTTTCATAGGGAGAGTAGATTTGAACACTGCCTATATGTATCTTTATACGTTGAAGAAATTAGGTGTGGAAAAATATTTTGATGCGATATTAAGAAAAATTAATTATCTACGTCAAGTTATTCAAGCCCGAGTTCAAGTTTGATTTCGTGTTGGAGCTTTTTCGGAGAGGTTCAAGCTTGTCATCGGACGACAGGTAGGTTACGGTTTATTTTCCCTAGACTCCGCATATATAGGATAAAATTGTATTAATGGGCATCCTTGGGTTGGTTTATTAGGTTGGTACCACATACCTCGACCGCTTTATTCATGTCCGCCTACTTTTGTTCCTCCGTTGCTTGTAGTACTTGCCGATATATTTTATTTACCCTTGTGGTCCTGTGAGACTTTGTTGACTCTGGAACATAGAAGGTGGGATTTTCGGAATGTCCGCGAGTCCCGGGCATAGAATTATCTTTCTAGGCTGGTTATGCTTGCTGAGTAGCTGTGGGCCTGTGCAGGGTCGATAGGCAGCTATTGTGTGTGATCATACCATTTCCATGCATATAAAGAGGTTTTATCCATGTTTTACTATGGTTTGGGCTTCGGGCCTACTGACACTATTTTCTAAACCTTGCATGGCCCCGGAGGCCCATTTTTTTATGGGAATAAATTAGAAATGGTTTGATTTAACTTGTGAATATTCTTGGGTAAAAGAAAGTAAAATTATGATTTAAATCATCAGTTTTACGATTAACGCTAGACTCGGCAGGGCCGGGGTGCTAGTTGAGTTTTCTTGCTATTTGAGATAATTTTAGCCTCGGTCGGACCGAGCACCCGAGATGACTTTCTACTGTTTAGACCCGGTTATGCCCGGGCACCCTTGGAGGGTTTTTTGAGATATTTTCCTACTACTTTAGTCCTGGACAGGGTCTGGGCATGCATATTAGAGACTGGGTCTCTATCTTGAACCCGGACTTGCTTCCGGATGACATGTTTTGATACTGAGTTTTAGTATGGGGTCAGGGACCTCCATGGACCTTGCCATCCGGGCCTGGGCCTGCGGGTTGCGTGTGCCGGAGGAAGGGTATACGGTGGAGTAGAGGTATACGGGCAGTGTCCTTCCATGGAACCTACTTGTTGGACCGGATCGGTACCGGAGGAGGTACATACAGAGATACCATTTCACTTGAGATCTTCATGCATCATATCATTCATTGTTTGAGGCTGCACCCTTGTTTGTTGTTTGTTAATTGTACGCTTCGGTAGTATGTGATGCCGGAGGGTTTGTTTTCACTTGTTTGTGTTCTTCGGTTGTATGGGCGGCCGGGAGACTGTAGGTAGACTCTTGCTATTTACTTACAGAATTGTTCCCTGTTATGGTTAAGTATGAAATTGGTTACTGCTAGACTGTTAGTTTCTGGATTTGAGATTGATATGATTAGTTGAGTTTGATTCTTATCTCTGAGCATGCCTATCATTACTCTTTCCCTCTTCCTCTTACACTTGAGGTTACCGGTATACCGCCCATTTCGTAAACTTATTATGTATACACTGTTTTTGCAAGGACCCCAGGTGCGTTGTTTCTTACTTTCCCCTGTGCCTATGGTGTATATATTCATCTTGCTGGCCTCACATGTGGTTCTATTGATTTCCCTCTGGGCTAGTTCCTGTGTACCTTTCGTTGATTTCTGTGACTACTTGCTTCTATTCTGTCTGTTACTACGCTTTTATCTTATATGTGCGCAGTCGGCCTATGATACCTATTGGGTACCTTATGCTTCGCATTTGGTGCTCACCCAACTCCCTTGCATCTTTGGGTGCAGATCCTAGCGTGGGCCTTCGCCGTTAGATCGCTGTGATTCGTGCTTGGAGATCTTCTGGGGACTACTTCAGATTGAGGGTGAGCTCTTGGCGATCGGAGCTTAGCTTTAGTTTATATTTTGCTTTATGTACTCTATTACCATTCAGAGACATCTGTATATATTGTTTTGGATCGTTTGCACTCCATGTGTGTAGTTCTGGCTCTATACTATGATACCAGGTCTTGGGGTTTGGTTTAGTTTCCGCATATGTATATATATATTCCTGTTATCTATTCTCTTCATCTTATTCCCTCAGTTTTGCTTATTAAACTACTCTCCCGCTTATTTGATAGATAGTAGCCCATTACTAACTGTCCTGGGCTATGGTAATTGGTTCGCCTACTGGGGGATTGTAGGTGCCATCATGACCGAGAGATCGAGTCGTGACAAATTTGCAATTATGCTCCCAATGGGGTCCTAAACCCATGTCCAATATTCGGGCGTAAGTGGAACACGTTTTTGGACTAAAAATTGCCATGAAGATTACTTGATCAAGATAGTCATTTACAAGGATTAAACATGGAATTTTATGGAATTTAGGATAGATATACGCAAAAACTATGAGAATTTACGAGGAAATATGCTAGGGATTTACCTGGAATGAATTATGATTAAGAAACTCTCATGAACTAGCTCCCAAGCTTAATGGAAATGTAATTTCGTTTGAAAATGGTGAAGAAAATAAAGTTGAGAAATAAGTAACTTTCAAGGGTCTTTTCATGGCAAATGTGGGACCCCTATCGTGAACGCAATATAGCACCAGAGGACCCATCACGATTGAGAAGGTCTTCTCACAAATGCGATGAAGGGACCCAATTTGAGTCTACCCGCTCTTTTATCGCGAATGCGATGGTCAACTCACGAATATGGTGGTTAAATTCCCGATCTTAGCGATTGTGAGGCCGTCATCGCGGATGTGATGAAGGGCTTGCAGATGTAACAACAACAACATAGCAAAAATAACAGGTCTAAAATTTTCCGAATGGACCCTTGAGATTCATTCAGAATCCCATGATTACAAACCAAACATGCCACCCAACTAGAAATGATATCTCAGACTCAATGGAGTCATCGAAATAAACAATAGAGGTAGTCTTGATGAAATGTTGACCATAGTCAACACTTTGTCAGTTTTGCCTAAAAACCACCCAAGTTCCCAAAATAAGTCGGAAAGCCTCGGGACCCAATCCAAAGGTCCCACTAGACCAAAGTCTATGCTCCGGAGCTAATATTGCTGACTTCTTATCTGAACCCGTTTACTTTGAATGTTGACCCAAGTCAAATATTTCAACTTTAAGTGTTACAAAAAAAGGAAAACTCTTCTAAAATTCGACCGAACACCTCGGGAAGCATGCCACCCATTCTAGCAAGTCAAAGAAACCATGAAGAAGCTACAAAAGGGTCAAAATCGTAAAAAGGCACATAAACAAGAAAATGACCACGAGGGTTATTACAACATCCACTACTAAAAGTACTTTCGTCCTTAAAAGTTAAAGAAAAGAAAGTACCCGAAGTCTCAAAAAGGTGAAGATATTGGGTCCGCATGTCAATCTCAGTCTCTCAAGTGGACTCCTCGACAGGATGATGTCGTCATTAAATTTTAACTGACAGAATCTCCTTGGAGCTCAACTTTCTAACCTGCCTGTCCAATATAGTAACAAGCTCCTCCTCAAAAGACAAAGACTAATCCAATTGAACAAAATCCTACTGAAGAACGTGAGACTCATCCAAAACATACCGCTTCTTCATGGAAACATGGAAAATAAGGTGAATACCTGAAAGAGCATGAGGCAAGGTTAACTCATATGCTACCTCCCTAATGCGATGAAGGATCTCAAAAAGCCCAATTAACATAGGGCTTATCTTTCCCTTCCTTCTGAACCTCATCACGCCTTTCATAGGAGACACATGAAGAAAAACCTATTTACCAACCATAAACTCTAAGTCACCCTCTGGTTAGCATAGCTCTTTTGCCTACTCTAGGAAGTACAAAGTCTATCCTGAATTACCTAAACTCATTCCATAGAATCACGCAACAAGTCAATTCCCCAAGGCCTAACCTTATAAGCATCAAACAAACCCATCAGAGTCCTGCACTGCCTACCATACAATGCCTCAAAGGGAGCCATTTGAGTATACCGGACTAGAAGCTATTATTATATGCAAACTTTACCAAGGCTAAAAACTGGTCCTACTGACCTCCAAAATCAATAACACAAGGCCGCACCATGTCCTCAAGAACTTGAATAATATGCTTTGAATGACCATTAGTCTGCAGGTTAAAAGCAATGCTAAGCTCAACTCGGGTACCCAACTCTCTCTGAATCGACCTCTAAAAACACAAAGTAAACAGAGTACCACCGTTAAAAATGATGGAAACAGGCACCCTGTGCAAATGGACAATCTCACGAATGTAGATTTGAGCTAACCTCTCTGAATTATAAGAAGTCTGAATTGGCAAAAAGTGAGTAGACTTTTTCAACCTTCCATGATAACCCAATTAGCATTGAATCTCTGAAAAGTACGTGGCAAGCCTACCATAAAGTCCATAGCTATCCGCTCCCATTTCCACTCAGGAATGGGTAGCCTCTGGGTCAAACCACTTGGTCTCTAGTGCTCGTACTTCACCTACTGATAGTTCAACCACCTTGACACAAAATCTGTAATTTGATGCTTCATCCCACACCACTAGTAGTTCTTCCTCAAGTCATGATACATATTAGCAGCCTCGGGATGAATGGAATACCTAGAACAATGGGCCTACTCTAAGATCAGTCTAACCAAATCTCCGACTCTAGGAACGCAGATACCACCTTTAATCCTTAGGACACCCTATAGATCTAAGGTCGACTTCCAAGCCTCGCCACTGAATACCTTATTATGAATGATTGTCAACCTCACATCATCAAACTACTATGCCCGAATCTACTCTAACAATGAAGATTAGCCTTAACATAAGCAAGAATGTGGCCTAGATCAAAAATGTCAAGTCTAACCAACCTGTTAGCCAAGGACTAAATGTCTAGAGCTAAAGGTTGCTCATCCACTGCCAAGAATTCCAAACTCCCCATACTTACCGCCTTTTGGTTCAAGGAATCTGCTACCACATTTGCCTTACCCAGGTGATGGAGAATAGAAATATCACAGTCCTTCAGTAACTCTAAGTATAGAGAATAGAAATATCATAGTCCTTCAGTAACTCTAACTACCTCTGTTGTCTCAAATTTTAGTCCTTTGGCTGAAAATGTACTGAAGACTTCAATAGTCAGTGAAGATCTCACAATGAACCCCATATAGATAGTGCCTCAGAATCTTTAACATGAAGACTACTGCCATTAACTCTAAGTCATGAGTAGGGTAGTTCCTTTCGTGAACCTTCGGCCGTCTAGAGGCATAAGCAATAACTCGGTCCTGTTGCATCAATATAAAACCCAAACTAATTCCAGAAGAATCATGTTAAATGGTAAACCCCTAGCCCTTAACCGAAAGAGTAAGAATTTGAGCTGAAGTCAATAAGGCCTTGAGCGTTAGAAAGCTTGCCTCGCATGCATCGAACCATTAGAAAGGGAACTCTTCTAAGTTAATCTAGTTTAAAGGCGCTGCTATAGAAGAAACCCCCTCTATAAACCATCTGTAGTAACCTGCCAACTCGACAAAACTACAAACCTTGGTAGGACAAGTAGGCCTAGCCCAATCACGAACTTCTACATTCTTCATCGGATCCACCATAATCCTTTTCTTGGACACCACGTGCCCAAAGAATGTCATGGAATCAAGACAAAACTCACACTTAGTGAATTTGGCATACAACTGCTGATCTCTCTAGGTCTGAAGCACAACTCTCAATTGCTGCTCATGCTCCTCCCTACTCTTCGAGTAAACCAAATTTCATCGATGAACACTATAACAATGAAATTCAGGTAGGCTCTAAACACACAATTCAACAACTTCATAAATGCTACTAGGGCATTAGTCAACCCAAAAGACATGATTAAGAACTCATAATGGCCGTATCGAGTCCTAAATACAGTCTTTGGGATGTTCATAGCCCTGATCCTCAACTGGTGATAACCCGATCTTAAGTCTATCTTAGAATACACCGCTGCACCTTTTATCTGGTTAAACAGATCATCAATATGCGACATATGACCTGTTCTTGATAGTCACCTTATTCAACTGCTTGTAGTCAATACACATACGTAAAGAACCATTCTTCTTCTTCTTCTTCACAAATAGAACAAGAGCATCTCAAGAAGACACGCTAGGCCTAATGAACCCCTTAAAAGATCCTGGAGCTGCTCCTTAAGCTCCCTCAACTTAGTTGGTGTCATCCAATATAGAGGAATAGAAATAGCATGACTTCCCGGCTGAACATGAATCCCAAAATCGATATCACAATTAGGAGAAAGTCCTGGTAAATTAGTAGGAAACACATCCGAATGCTCATAAGCCATAGAAATTAGCTCAATATAAGGTGTGGTGGCACTAGTATTACAGACGTAAGCAAGATAAGCCAAGCATTTATTCCCAACCAATTGCTGGGATCTCAGAAATTACATTGCTCCCCTTGGCATGTGGCTATCGGTACCATTCCATATAATAGGAGGGATACCAGTCATATGCAAAGTAATAGTCTTGGAAAAGCAATCCAAGACCGCATGATAAGGAGACAACCAATGCATGAGTATGATTACATCAAAGTCAATCATATCCAACACAAATAGGTCTACCCATGTTTAATACCTAAGGATGTTCACTACCCAAGCTTGATACACATAATCCACTACTAAAGAATCTGCTACTGGGTAGCTACATGCATAGGCACAGATAATAACTCACAAACAGACTCTAGGCGAATAACATAATAAGTAGATATATACAAAGATATAGACTTTGGATCAAATAGTGCAGAAGCTGACTAATGAAAAGCTGAGATCATACCTATGATGACATCATTTGAAGCCTCATCCTCTGGCCAACCCAAAAATGCATACATGTGGCTCAGTCCGCCACAACCACCTGATCTACCTAACTGAGGACCACCCCTACTACTTTGAGATGGTGGCACTGAGCTATATGAACCTATTGATTACCATGTCCAAATCTAGGATAATCTCTAGCAAAGTGACCCAGTACACCATACTGATAACAACCTCTGCCTGCTTATGTAGAAAAACCCGATGAACCAGACTGGCCACCACGACCTGAATACCTAAAATATGCATTGTGAGAAGTCTAACCTGAACACTGGCTGCCCTAACCACTCTGACATAAATACTCACTCTTAGAAATCTGCAGTGCTGCCTGAAAAGGCCTACAAGGCTAGACATGCTAGGGATGACCTCTACTTGTGTAACCTCTACCTCTAGATTGCAAACCACTTAATCTACCCTGATAGAGGGGTGCCTTATCGTTACCTCCGTAGGCGTGACGATAGATATCCTTAATAGTGCGGGCATGATCAATAATGGTAAGAAAAGTAGCCCCTAATGCCACTAACTACTCTGTAGCCAACTGAAGCAGTAGAACCAACCCCTTAATAAACTAGCGAACCCACTCGTGCTCCATTGGCAGAATTATAATAGCATGCCTAGCCAACTCATGGAAATGGGCCTCATACTCAAAAATAGTCATAGAGTCCTGCTTTAACCTGGAGAACTCATCTCTCAACCCCTCTATTATGCTATACGGTACATACTTCTCTAAGAAAGCCTCGGAGAACTGAACACAAGTCATCGAAGGTGACCCGGCTGGTCTGCAAGCAATATAAGACCTTCACCACTACTTTGCTGCACCATCCAACTAAAAAATAGTGTAATCTCTCCCATGCAACTCTACTAACTCGAGATTATGCAACCTCTTCTAGAAAATGACTAAGAACTCATGAGCATCCTCCCCTAAGCACCAAAACACCTCGGAGGACCCAAAAAAATGAACCTACCAAGGCTGAAGTTTGAGCATTATCTCAAACCTGTGCCGCTGAAGCAGGAGCCGCAATAGCAGGCTACACTTCTTAACCCTGTGCCGCTGCCTAGGCTGAAGTTTAAGCATTATCTCAAACCTGTAAGGCACTAGGAGTGCCATTTAAGGTCTCGAGCTATGACATACCCTCCAAGAGATCAAGGATCTAGACCAAAGTATCCTACAGAACAGGTGTAGCCATAAAACCTGTCGAATGTTGTACTGGACACAAACCCTTTGGATCATACTGAATATCCTCTATCTCAACTACTAGCTTTGGTGATGGTACCCTAGCCTATCCTGAGCTGGCATTGCAGTCCATCCCCTACCCTGACCTTTAGGTTGACCTCTGCCCCATCCTCTAGCTGGGGATCTAGCTACAAGAGCAGGGGCCTTGTCCTCACTTGTTGCCAATCTCATCCAAACCATCTAGGAAAGAGTGAAACAAATGACATTTAGAAATTGATATAATCAAGGATGCACAATAAGGAATCAATCAAGATAGAAATTTTCTTAAGAATGACCTTTAGCCTCCCGCATATAGGATATATATGTCATCATACAATCCATGAGACTCTACTAGACACTCGCTCTTATACTAGTAAGGCTGGTAAACCTAAAGCTCTGATATCACGCTATCACAACCCAAAATTAGACTATGATAGCGCCTACTAAAACCCCCAGTAGGCAAGCCAACTTAAGGTACAATACTAAAAAATATAACTAAAATAGGTAAGTACAAGTAAGATACTAATGAGAATGAGGCCACCATTATAGATACATACATAATGGTATAAAAATATACAAATGGGCCCCTAAGAGGCCAAGAAGGAAAAAATATAAATATACATAGGAACCAAACTCCAAACCTAGTGTCACTGGTACAAGAGTGTCTAAAGTACAAAAATAACGCTATATAAGGTACTATTGTCTATCCAAAACACAAAATAAAGACAGTAAGAGTAGAGGGAAAGCAGTAAATCTCTGAATGCCAGGAGCTCACCATGATCCGAATTGCAGCAAACCTCGAACGAGTAGGAGATAAGTGAGGGTGGCTCATACTAGGTGCTGCATAAAAAAATACAGAAATATAGTATGAGTACCAAAATACTGGGTACTTTATAAGCCTCATAGACTGACTGAGCTCAAAAGATAATATATACTATAAGAGGCATAAAGGTAAAGTAATCATTCAATCAACCTAGAAGTCTAGACAAAATAAAGATAACTACAATGTAAATGCATAAGCCGTAAATGGAACCATAACCTCATATAACCAAGAATTATAGTGAAGATAATGACGATAAGGATAACATTACACTCAAATTTGAATACAAGAGAATGGAGTGCATTATGAGATGATATGATGCAATATATGACCAATGAAGAAAAATAAAAACCCCAAAATCCATTTTTAAGCCACACCGTATGCAACCTAAAACATCTCGCAGGCTCGCTGGAGCTCATCAACATATGTAATAAAATTAAATAACCCAGATATATGCTCCATGGGCCACCCGAAATCTTACATCAAATGTAAAGTAAAGTAAATATGAGCCCATAATCTTACATTAGACGTACAGAAAAGTAAATATACTCTTCTCAAAGCCCAAATCATTAAAATATGAGACATTTAGTTTTAAAAATTGCAAATGAGTAGTAAAGTAGTACAAATCATTTAGAAGTTTGAAATATACAGTAAGGGTGAAAACCTCTTATCAAAAATTGGAAAACTAATGTCCCTCCTCTGAATCGTGCCAGGATCTATGCAATTTAATGTATGAATACATACGTAACATTACAGTAATCATGTAAATACACGAATATATACCAAATAGGGAAAACCACGTTTCAAGTAGGAGGTATGATAAGTTGGTATTCTACCTACTTATTTAACTCTGAATCTTATGCTTTTGCTAATAATAAGTGGTAAAATAGTGAAATTGACATGAATTACTTCTATTTTACAGGTCTTTATGTTTTAGAAGTGTTCGGGAAGAATTCATATGAAAACAAGTCAAAAAGGAAGCTATCCGGAGAAATATTGAACTGGCAGTTGATTGGTCTGTGCGAATGCAGCATCCCCTCCACGAACGTGAAGGCTACTTGAGAAGAAGCTACATAAATGAAGTAGTCCTTCCCCGTATATGAAGGTAAACCAGACAGAATACTATTTGTGAATGCGGTGGACCGCATGTGTAGGCAAAGAAGGAACGTTAGCTGCGGGGCAGAAATGGAAATTTCCCTTTTTGGAAACCCCAATTCACATAAAACTCTTCTCAGCCATTTTGAGATCGATCTTTGGCTATTCTTTGGATATTCTCACAATTTTTGGCAAAGCTTGGAGAGCAAGTTCATCAACCAACACCATAGGAGTGAAGATTTGGATACTCTTTATTGTAAAAATCTTTAGTTTTCACTCTTCAACTCTTGTTCTTAATTGCTATTTTATTGGTGTGTTTGTTGAATTGATATTTGGGTTTGTATCAGAGATAATACTTGTTTGGTTATTAAATTCATATCTAGATTTTGCTTTTGATTAATTATTTGGGTTTATTGAATCCTCTATGCTTGAATTTATAGTTGATGGTTGCAAACATTGACTTAGCATTCTAATTTGGGTTTTTTCTTAAGAAAGGATTACCTAAAATTTAGGAAGATTCAATAGTGGGGATTTGGTGTTTCCACTCTAGATCAAGGCTGGAGATAGTTTGGTTACCGAAACTCCCATCTAAGAGTTGGGGTTAGAAATAACCCAACTCACCCAACATAATTTGTTGGTTATTGCTCACTCGTGGTGATTCGAGAGAACCCATGAGGATTATTGCTTGATTGGTTGAAAGACGGTTAGACATACCTTTGACCAAGACTACCTAAGTGTTAATTGGGTGTAAGTCTTTTGAATTGAATTCCCATTCCCAAGTTTCTCTTGTTGTCCTTGCTTGACAAAAGCAAGGTAAAAGCCATTGATCAATCTATCTTTTATTTGATTTTCCATTATTTTTAGTTGTTAGTCTAAAACCCCCCTTTTCGATATCTTTCCTCTTATTCATTGAACTCCAATAAGTTACTTTTATTCTTTATTAGCTTGATCGTGATTACATTGTTCTATGTGGGATCGACCCTGACTCCCATTAGGAACATAAATGTGTTTTGCTTAACGATCGCCAATACCTCACACTTGGAGAGTACGTTTGAACGTTATCAAAAATGGCACAATTGGTGGGAAATAATTTGGCGTATTGAGTTAGTTTAGAGTTTGAGTTTACTTACTCTAGTTCAATTTTGTGAATAGTTGTTTTTATATTGTTTTTTTTTTTTTGTTGAATGATGCCATGGAATCTTAAAGTGAGGATGTTATGAATGAGGCAAACTTGAAGGTGGAGTCGCCCGAATCCCTCTCCAACCATTTTTCGACCTTAAGTTTGATTGAATGGATGAAAGTTGAGGTAATCAAGCTTTTGGAAGACCTTGGAAAGAGGATGGATGAAGGTTCATCCGGTTTTAGGGTTGTCTTGGAAAGAAGGCAAATCGACCTTCCTTACTTGAAGGCAAACAAAGGCAAAATGCGACATCAAGAGAATGACCTTCTCATGTTCAAACCTTCAACCCAGGATCGTCACTGGAAGTTCAATTCAAGTTTGGGTCGAAGGTTCAAATCTTACAAGTGGAGATCCAAATGGTGAGGTAGCTTGCGTCATGCCACGACGTTAAATTGTGCGCTTGATGGGAGGCAATACATCATTTTTATGCTTTACGTCACTTTTTGTTTCTTTTTGGTTTGTCTTTAGGTGCCTAAAGGAATGAGAAGAGGAACCAAGTGTTGAAAAGCACCAAAAATATCGCTGAAAAACATGCTCTTCGAACTTGGAAGAGTGCCCCTCGCACATGCCATCACACAAGCAAACAGTGAACTGAACAAAAATATTTGCATGTGCGAATGTGGTGCATTCTGCACCTCACAAATTGCTCGTCGCATCCAACTTCACACATCATAAATAGTGAGCTGGAAGAAAATGCAAAAATCTATTCCAGCAACCCTTCTTCACGAACACAATGAGCCAGCCGCGTACGCGATGACCAAGAAAACAACAGACCTTCACGAATATATTGGACTAGTCGCATACGCGAAGCTTATAAGCAGTTCCAGGTAAATTTAAACATTCAAAAATTCAGAAGGCCCTAAATATTTTCTTCTCAAAACAAGGATACTTTCTCCTCTTTTGGCACACAATAATTCTATCAAGTTCTTCCATTTGTTGCTTTAACAAGTGCAATCCACTAGGTATGAAGTCTTCCCTCCTTGTATCTTGAAATACTTTCCTTTCTTCCTTATCTTGATGTGTAAGAATGGGGTAATGACATTCTTGGTTGAAAATCCTCTTGCTTTAAATCAACTTCTATTTGTGCTTAATTGCAAAAATTGTTGGGTGAAATTGATTGAGGGTATGTCCTAAATTTTGGGACTAAAAAGTTGGTGTTTAAATTGGTTCTAAAACTTGGGAGATCAAGCTAGAACTGCTTGTCTCCCATGTGTTTTAGAAAATGCCTCAAAGAGGATGAACTGGGCGAACGCACTGACCTTTGCATTCACGATCACCTGGCCGCATTCGCGAAAGAGGAAATTTTCTAAAAAATAAAGTCCTCTTTGTGAACGCAGCCACCTAGATGCATACACGTCAAAGGATACCTGGTAGTGACAAAAATAGTAGCTTCGCATAATCTGCCTCATCTTCTTTTTCACCTATTTATTTGGTCTAAGTGCTTTATATTACATTATTTTAAGTGTCCTCAAGAACTTTTAACATGTTGGTTTGTTTTGTAGGTAGTTTGAATCCAAAAATGGCCTCCAATGGTAGTGACAATGAAGTTGAAATTGTTTTGGAGGTGGAAATAGAGGAGAATTATGATCAGGATAGATTTCTATCAGCATCATGTGAGTGTCGATATGATGAGCTTTTATCCAAGCCTTTTGTTAGGGAGAAAGGAATCAACTTGGACAAAGTTGAAGGTAAAATACTGGCGTTCTATAAGAGATTGGTGAAGCAGAGATGGATTTGATTTGCTCCCCAACCTATCATGGGTAACCACATAGTGGTCACAGAGTTCTATGTTAATTCTTCAATCACCGACTTCGAGAGCGCATTTGTCACTACCGTTTGGGGTGTCCAAGTGAGTTTTAACCTCGAAATTATTAGTGCATTGTACAACCTCCCAGATGCTGATAATGAAGTTTATATGAAAAAATCAATAGCAGAAGGACACCAATGGTTGGTTGACAAGTTGCATGATGGGGTGACTCTGAATTGGTTAACCTTGCAAAAGGGGTTGATTCACATGAGTTCATTGCAGAAGCCAAATCTTGGCTTTCGATTATCTATAAAAGGATCATACCATCCTCTCATGACACTGATGTGACCCCTGACCGAGTATTGATTGTTGCAGCCTTTATTGATGGCATAGATGTGAATGTTGGGCTCTATATTGTGGCTCATATGGTAGAGGTAGCTAGTGGAAGGTCGAAAAGCCTTTTCTTCCCCTCATTAGTAACTCAGTTGTGCTATGATACTAGGGTGTTGCCATGCCTGAATGACATTAAAAAGAAGCCAGCAACTATGATCCACCCATTGTTGAAAAAGGCCCCAGAAGCAAAGCAGAAGAAGAGAAAGATTGATGTAGCTTCTCCATCTTTCGGACAGTTTCTTGAGTATTTGATTGATCCAACTTGTCCTTCCACCATTGCATATGGATCATCTCATCCTTTGGGACCACTACAGTCCGGGCCCTATCTCATGCGCCACCTCTCTACTCAGATTCAGGGAGTGGATGCACATGTTCAACAGTTGTTGGCTGGATTCTCTACTGGCTCAATCGGAGCTGATACACTAGCAGGTTCAGAGTCTCCTCCATCTCTTGCTAAAGTGACCACTGAGCAGAAGTTGATTAATAGGCGACTGAGTGCAATGAAAACCTGCTTGGAGCACATGTGCTGCAGGCAAGGAAAGGTTGAAAGGCACCAAAAGAAGTTCAGCGAGCATGAAAAGAAGAAGAGTAAGTTATTGAATAAGATGATGGATAAATTGAAGTCTTTTTGTGGATCAGCAACATAGGAGGATAATGACAATGAGAATAAGGAGAAACTTCAGTTTCCCTCTTCCTCCAGTTCAGATTGAGACACCTCAGGGAGCCCCCTCAAACTTCTTTCTTGTTTTGATGCAGTGAGGGCACTACCCTATTTTAGTTGGGGGTGGCGTGTTGGACCGCACTCTATATATCTAGCTTAGCTTGCTTTACTTTTGGATATTATTGTGCCCTCATTGGGCTTATTTTGTTGGTTTGGATATTATTGCGCCCTTTCCGGGCTTATTCTGCTGGTTTGGATGTTATTGTGCCCTTGTCGGGTGTGTTTGGTGGATTTATGCCCTTGTCGGGTTTTGGAGTTGTTTTGGAAGATATTGATGGCTTAGCTATTTAGTTTTCTTTGCCTTTTATCTTCTTTAGTTTATTTTGTAATTGATGTGTTGGTTGTTGTGGGTCAGGGGAAGTCTGAGTACCCATTAGGCCAGATAGAACTTATCTGAGCTAGGAATATTATATCGCACATGTCGACGTGCAAATCGCATGAGCTTCGAACATTCCCACTGTCGCGCCCCATTTTTCTCGTGAAAATATGGGCCATCGACGTGACAACTCTTTTTGGATGGAAAAGAATGAAGAGTCGCCACCTAACGAATTTAAGGTGCGTTAGGACACCATTCTAACTAACTAAGACTAAATTAATTTAAGGTCTACGTCACCAGAAATCGGGTAAGGGTTCAAGTTAGCTCAAAAGGAAGGTGTTAAGCACCTTTTGAGGTCCACAAATGTGGGTCCCTACCGGATTCGTTATTTATGTGGGAATTAAGTGATAAACAAAGGGTCAACAACTTTATTAGCCTATTATTAACTAAGTAATTAAACAAATAAACCTTTATTTTAAGCAAGTAGATAAATTAGTTACTAATAGTCTAAGTGAGAAAAAAAAAGATCATGCATATAAACCGCAATTAAAATAAATAATGAAACGAAAAGGAGATCAGCAAGAAGACATAATTAACACAGGAATATACAAAAAGAAACCTAATTACTAAGTGATTTTAGATAACTACTCCAACCATATAATAAAACAAGAGCTAAACTTAGGTTAGTTTTAACCTATTCGGATCAGTGTCCGGCTTATTATCGAAGACAATTCCAAAGACATTGTTGTATTCTGCTCGGGTCGATTTCCATCATATCCATCTACCTACCCACCTAAGTTGGTTATTAAGAATATTTTACCTAAGTGCGTACTAAAGAAATGAGAAAAATCTAACGCGTCTTAAGATGCTTACCCGTCCCAACTTAATGTCCAAGAGGCATTGGACTTACTAACTTGGATGTGGATCTAGAAAAATAAAATCTTAGATTTCCTAATTAGACACGAGGTTAACGTCAATCAAAACATACATGGACTAGAAAACAAGTAGCACATAAATGATCTCACATAGGCCTCACCATTCGTACTATTAACTCTTTATGTAGCATGATATCTAGCGATGAAAACGTGCAAAACATTTATTAATCAATCCTATGAGCAAGTTGTTTAATGATATGCACTTGAAAAAAATAAATTATCAAGTCTTATGAACAAAGCTTCTAATTATTTAGCATGCTGAAACTAACTTAAGTCCATAAACGACAACCATTTAATATACTAAGACTGATTTTAAACATGCTGAAACTGATTTTAATATGTTGAATTAAATTTGACAGATATAAACATGCTGAAACTGACTTTAATATGCTGAATTAAATTTAACAGATTTAAACATGCTGAAACTGGCTTTAATATGCTGAATTAAATTTAACAGATTTAAACATGCTGAAACTGACTTTAATATGCTGAATTAAATTTAATAGATTTAACATGCTGAAACTGACTTTAATATGCTGAATTAAATTTAACAGATTTAAACATGCTGAAAATGATTTTAATATGCTAAAACAGATTTGACTCTTAGGCGTGGTTTCACAACTGAAAACAGTTTTAAGCCTATAGGCATGGTTTCTAGGTAAATAATATCATATTTAACATGTTGAAACAGAAATATCATATAAGCAGGATTTCTGATTTTTTAAAAGACAAAGCGGATTTTAAAACCTAAAACATGATTTCTGACAAACGATATTAATACACTCCTATAGGCATAATTTCTAACAAATGAAATTAACAGAAGTCCTATAGGCATAATTTCTACGATTTACAATTAAGCAAGTAGCACGTAGTTTGCCCCTCCCCTGTTGCACCCCTAATGTATTTTATTACATCGTCAGAGTATATACAAAATATTACAGACCAAATAAATGAATGAGAAATAAAATAAACAGATCTAAAGGTTGGAGACTCCCAAATCCAGGCAATTCTTCAAGGTCCCAACCAAATGCTAGCAAAGAACATGTTAAAGATAAATATACAAAAATGCAAAGGAGCCTATAACAATTCCTAGTACTAGTCCCTGACATCGCAAAGTTTCATGAGAACCTCAAGGGTTCTAGGCATTTCCCATGTCAAGGTTTAGGATATGTTTAAGGCCCTCTGTTCCATACAACATATACCAAAACAATACCAAGAAAGAATCATGGCAGTAACATATATAACTAATACATGATCTACAAGTAGTGGCAGTTTGGATCACATAATCAAGTAGGCAATAAGTTATTAGCTTTAAACTCCTATAGTCAGGCTTTCTATCAAACTCATAAATTATGTATACGAATTAAGAGACATACCGGTTTGCAGTAAACAATAAGAGAAATTTGAAATCCAACACTTAGCAATCCGCAATTTGTTCACAGAAGAGAGTTCTTAACAATATGAGAGCAGTCAATATGAGTGTAAAGTCTGAGTCTAATGAAAAGAGAGATTGTCGTTATATATTATAAGCAAAGAACTCACTTAAGGGAAAGAAATAATTCACAGAGTGAATCAGGGAAAAGATTTTATCTTCCCTCCCAAAGACAATCAATTTGCCATAATTTATCACAAAGAACATAGTAAGTAGAGCTATTAAAGGAAGAAAAAATATTATAATAATCAATCATGGGAATTCTTTTACTTAAGCAGATGGGCTGAATCAATTAAGGGTAGAGAATCATGCTAAGTTTACCATACATATACTAGTACTAAATCTGTCCAGACTTAAAAAAGAAGGTCAAAAATCTATGAGCATGAATTAATTATGGACGGTAAAACAAAGCACAATTTACCATAACTGAATAGGTATATAATTTGAGCAGAAGATCTTATGCTAAATTGTTATATAATTTCTGAGTTAATTCGCACATGTAGAAATATGTCATTTATCATAAATCAGCATGTAAACAATCAGTTTGGGAAGGAAAGCAAACAATCATGGTTGCATTTTAAGGTTCAAACAAGCTCAATAGTAATCACAGTGCACCCAACAGTCGTGTAATCATTTATATTTTGCACAAATATAGACAGAATCAACAGTCACAAAAAATTCGGACTAAGCTAGAAATCATGCTCCTTTACGAATTTGAGAAAAGTTGAGCAACTAATAACTACTGAAAGTGATTGAAAACTAACAACAAAGTCAGACCATTTTCAGAAATTTACAGCTAAAACCAAGTTCATATGATAGTCTCAGAGGGGTAATTAACACAAAAAATACAGGATTCAAGCACAACTTTGTAGCCAAACTTCACTAGTTTCACATCTCACAAACTGGTAAAAGCAAGAGAAGATGATGAACTTAAATACGGAGATAGACCAAACCCAGAATAGCTGCGTGGTAACCCATCATAACATAATCCTCCAAAAATCATTCAATGATTCACGAGCAACATGCACCTGGCCGGAGTTTGACATTCGTCGAAGAAGACCAGATCCTCGTAACACTAAATTTCTCTCAGAGAAACACACAAAGGGAAAGGAGATTTGATTTAATGGAGGTTGTTGGTAGTCCATCGGCGAGAGGCAGTCGGAAATAGTGAGACAGATAGAGGAGGTTTGGGTTTCTGTTTTGGTGGTATTTTGGTGAAAATGTGTTGATTTTTGGAGGTTCTCCGGTTGTGGGTAGCCGGAGCAGGGTAGCGGTGGATGTAGTTGAGAGAGAAAAGAGGAGAAGAAGAGAGAAGGGAGAGAGAAAGGGGTGACGGGGGGTTGTTTGATGGTTTCTGGTGGCGGCCGATCGGTGGTTCTCCAGCTTACGGTAGCCGAAGCGGTGGGGTTTTAGATGGGGCTATGGCAGTGAGATTGAGGGAGGCGATATGGAGAGAGACCTGAGGGTGGCGGCGGTTTCTTTGAGGAGAAGTTGGAAAAAATGAGGGTTTGGGGCAGGTGTATCATTAAAAAGGAAAGAGAGGAGAGGGTTAATCTGACCCATTGATCATCTTGGATGGACAGTTGAGATTCAGATGAAACTTGGGTAGGATCCGGGTCACGGGTCAGGTCACACAATTGGGTCAATTGAAATTGGATTTGGATTTAAAAATGGGCCAGATTAGTTCAAATTTAGGCTATAATTGAAATGAATTGAATAGAAAGGGGCTAGAATTTAAATAAATTTGGAAGACCAAATGTAATTAGGCTGCTATTTGTTTAATAAAACCATATATAATTTGATAAACAAAATAATGATTAACGATAATTAGTACATAAAATACTACATATATACAATTTAGTAGACAAAAATAATTAATGATAATTATCAAAATGTATATATTATTTAAAATTATAAATAAATTACGCATATACGTAAAATTAATGACACGTAATATTATCCAAAATTTACGATAGAATAGTAATAATAAGGAATAAATTTTATATTTAACTTATATACGAATTTAAAAACATCACGACGATGATAAAATAAGTGATTTATTTGGTAGATAAAAGCAAAACGCAAGAAAAATTAAGCAACTAGTAAAATAATAGCCCGAGGGAGGTATAGAGAGGTCAAAATTGGGTGTCAACACCCACTATTTAGCCTGTGCGTTGCACGTGCGACCCGCACTTTGACATGTGCGAATCGCATGTGCCTGTAGATTGTGATGGTTGTGTTGATCCACCTTGTGTAGCCATATCAATTTAGATAGATGAATTGGCCCAATGATAGACTGAGTGACATCATTCTTAAGGAAAACTCATCGTCTTTTGAGGTTTTGGTTGCGATTTACTTGTTTGGTACTAATGAAGTAGTGTTGCATGTTGAGTGAAATAGGCACACCCTTCCAAAAGTTTTGTGAAAAGTGCATGGCAAAGATTGATGTTTATGACAACCCCTTGATCTTTTTGTGACTCTTAGCTGATTAGCGGTTATAATGTAGAATGGCTCCTCTTTGTTCTTGTTTAGGAAGTTAAAATAGACCCTTTTTGAATAATTCCCATGCCATGTGTGGTGAGGTTTAGTTGAATAATTCTTGTGCTTTATTGTGTTAATTAGAACTTTCCCGGTTAGTTTTTAATGCTAGTCTTGATTACTCTTGGTTGAAGAAATGATCTTAGGCCTTTATTGTGATTATTGGAGCCTACTTAGTCTTAAAAGCCAGCATTGCACTTCAATTGAATCATTAGTCACCCTTCTTGAGCCTTATACCTCTTGTTTGGCAACCTCGGTACAAGCCTTGAACCATTTTGACAATGAATCCCTCCTTTGAACCCGTCCCTCCTTGAACTCCACAAGTGTGAAATTGAGGCTAAAAGCTAAGTTTAGGGTTTATAAAAGGTACCTTGGAGGAGTGCTAATTGAGCTTATCTTGGTTTGTTGCACAAAAAGAATTGCCAAAAAAAAGAAGAAAGAGTTTGAAAAGAAAAGCAAAGAGGAAAGGAAAGAAAGAAAATCCTCCAAGGTGAAGAAAATGAGAAGAATTGGGGCTTCAAATAAAAAGAAGTGAGTCGTGTTGAATGAAAATGAAAGAAATGACCTTGGTTTCGAATTGAAAAAGTTGTGTAGAGTTCGAGGAGGATGTAGTCACTTGAATCCAAATGCGTATCCTACCTATCCCCGAGCCTACATTACAAGCTTAGAAAAGCCCTTTGATATCTCCGACCGATTGTTCTTAAGCTAGTGGCGAATGAAAATAAGGGCAAACCTATGGTTGATACTTGTTGGTACTTGAAATTCCTTGTGAGTGTGAGTGTTTTTGTATTTGTCCCTTGTGATTGTCTTTGTACATAATATGTGTTTTTGGGACTTTCGTTCTTGTGAGGGCATGTGAATTGGGATAGTTGGTGACATTGATAAACTCCAAAAATGAGTCAAAAGAGCATGTTTGGTAAGCTAGTAGTTTGAGTCACATCTTGAGGATTGGTTGTTGTCACTTGGTTGTTTTCATAGTTCCATTGCATCCTTGAATTGTATTTTGGAGTGAGGGGAATGCTTAGATTAAGTTATCATGTGATTGACTAATCGTTAGTACCAACCGAAGTCATGTTTGGTGCTTGAAATGGGTATTCCTTGGCTTATGGTATTGTCATTTGCACTTGTGTTGTGTGCCTCTTGAGTTAGAGTTTTTAGTTGCTTGAGGACAAGCAATAGTTCAAGTTTGGGGGTTTGATAAGTTGGTATTCTACCTACTTATTTAACTCTTAATGTTATGCTTTTGCTAATACTAAGTGGTAAAATAGTGCAATTGACACGAATTACTTCTATTTTGCAGGTCTCTATGTTTTAGAAGTGTTTGGGAATAAATTGAATGAAAACAAGTCAAAAAAGAAGCTATCCGGAGAAATATGGAACTGGCAGCTGATTGGTCTGCGCGAACGCGACATCCCCTCCGCAAAAGCGAAGGTTACTTGAGCAGAAGCTATGCGAATATGGCAGTCCTTCCACATATGTGAAGGTCAACCAGACAGAAGTCTCTTCACGAACGTGGTGGACCACACACGTAGGCAAAAAAGGAACGTCAGCTGCGAGGCAGAAATGGAAATTTCCCTTTTTAGAAACCCCAATTCTCATAAAACTCTTCTCAGCCATTTTGGGATGGATCTTTTGCTAATATTTTGATATTCTCACAACTTTTGGCAAAGCTTAGAGAGAAAGTTCATCAACCAAGACCATAGGAGTGAATATTTTGATGCTCTTTATTGTAAAATCTTTTGTTTGCTTTCTTCAACTCTTGTTCTTAATTGCTATTTTATTGGTGTGTTTGTTGAATTGAGATTTGAGTTTGTATTAGAGATAATACTTGTTTGGGTAATGAATTCATTTCTAGATTTTACTTTTGGTTAATTATTTGGTTATATTGAATCGTTTATGCTTGAATTTATAGTTAATGGTTGCAAATATTGACTTAGCATTCTAATTTGGGTTTTTGCTTGAGAAAGGATTACCCTAAATTCGAGAATATTCAATAGTGGGGATTTAGGGTTTCCACTCTAGATCAAGGCTAGAGATTGTTTGGTTGCCAGAAACTCTCATCTAAGAGTTGGGGTTAGAAATAACCCAACTCACCCAAGTTAATTTGTTGGTTATTGCTCACTCGTGGTGATTCGAGAGAATCCATGATGATTGTTGCTTGATTGGTTGAAAGACAATTAGGCATACCTTTGACCAAGACTACCTAAGTGTTAATTGGGTGCAAGTCTTGTGAATCGAATTCCCATTCCCAAGTTTCTCTTGTTGTCCTTGCTTGACGAAAGCAAGGTAAAAACCATTGATCAATCTATCTTTTATTTGATTTTCCTATTTTTTTAGTTGTTAGTCTAAAACCACCCTTTTCAATAACTTCCCTCTTGTTCATTGAACTCCAACAAGTTGCTATTATTCTTTATTAGCTCGATCGCGATTACATTATTCTTTGTGGGATCGACCCTGACTCCCGTCAGGAATATAAATGTATTTTGCTTAATGATCGCCGATACCTCTTACTTGGAGAGTACGTTTGAGCATTATCAAGGTACTGACCTAGAATCCCATCCAGTCCAGAACCATGGCCTCGGGCCCATAATTACACAATAAATTTAGGAGAAATAACTATAACTATCAGCAAAAGTCTATTCTACCACAAAAATCTCCTCAATTCTACACTAAGGATTCTATCCTAATCACCTTAAGGCTAAAAGCAACCAAAACTAAGGCTTAAGATGAAGGTACTAATCTAAGGTCCTGAAAATGGCCAATTCATAAGTAAGGATCATTTAAGCCTAATTCTATCCAACAAGCATCCTTAACTATTATGAAACTTATAAGATATAGTATCTAACAAAGCTAAGTCTAAACGAAGTAAATCATAACCTACTTCGGGGCTAAACTTCAAGCACGAATTATCACTCATATGCCTTTCCCTTTTGAAGAGCCTCGGATTGCTGCCACGTTATCATAAACATAATCTATGCATCAAGACAAGACCAATGACACCTATATTGATACTTAGAATTTTTGCTCCAAAATCAACCCTCGAGGCCCGCCAACAAATACAAAAACATAATTTCCAATAACGCTCCCAATGGGATCCTAAACATATGCCCAAAATTTGTGCATAAATAGGACACATTTTGGGGCTCAAAACTTCCTCAAAGCTTGCTTGATCAAGAGAGTCATTTACAAGGATTAAGTATCGAATTCTATGGAATTTAGGATAGATATACGTGAAAACTACAAGAATTTATGAGGAAATTTGCTAGGGACTTACCCGAAATGAATTATGATCAAGAAAATCTGATAAACTAGCTCCCAAGCTCAATGGAAATGTAATTTTATTTGAAAATAGTGAAGAAAACAAATTTGAGAAATATATAACTGCCAAGGGTCCTTTCATTGCAAATGTGGGACCCCTGTCCAAAACCTGATGCAATACTAGGGGACTCATCATGATCGCAATAGTCCTCTCGCGAATGCGATAAAAGGACCCAATCTAGGTTTACTATCTCTTGCATCATGAATGAGATGGCCAGCTCGTGAATGCAATGGTTAAATTCCTTGACCCTCACGATCGCGAGTCACTTATCACGAACGCGATAAATGGCCTATAGATGCACCAGTAACAACAACACCAACAAAAAAACAAGTCTAACATTCTTTGAATGGACCTTTGAGATTTATTTGGAATCTTGTGAACATAAACCAAATATGCTACCCAACTAAAAATAACATTCTTGACTCAACATAATTATTGAAATGACCAATGGAGGTCGTTTTGATGAAATGTTGATCGAAGTTAACACTTTGCTAGTTTTGCCTAAAAAACACCCAAGTAAAAATATAAATCCCGAAGCCTTGAGACCCAAACCAAAGATACAACTAGCCCAAACTCCACGCTCCAAAGTTAACAATACTGATAGAATTTTCATCTGAACCAATTTACTCTGAATATTGACTAAAGTCAAACATTTAACTTTAAGAGTTCCAAAATAAGAAATCTTTTAAAACTCGACCGAACAACTTAAGAAGTGTGCCACCCTTCCCAGTAAGTCAAAAAAACCATGAAGAAGCTACAAGAAAGGTTAAAATGGTAAAAAGGAATGCAAATAAGAAAATAACCACGAGGGTCATTATAATTTAAGGCAATAGAGGAGGCTAATAATGGGTAGTGGTTGGTGAACACACTAGTGTTGGATTACAAGAGGGACATGACCCTTTTGATTTAAATTCATATGGGGATTAAGAGTAATGACTTCACCCCTGATGCTTGGAGGTAGCTCAACTTTATTTCTAAGAGGGTCTACCCTTCCAAAAATGTGACTGAAGGGTGGTGGTGAATGCGGAGGCATGAATTGTGAATAAGTGGAGCTACTTTGCAACATCAAATACGAGGGATCTATCACTTCCCTCTTTGATTACTACACTATGTAAGTGGGAAAATATGCCCAAAGAGTAGGGTGACGATAAATTAATTGTGACATGGCCTTTGACCTATTGAGAGTGAAGGGTGCATCAGAGTGTGGAAAGAACAAGAAAAGGATGATGAGTTTTGAGAGAGGGATAAGCAGCGGTCAGTATGATGGCAGAGATGGGGCTAGTTCTTCATAGCCTGCGAGCCCTTTTGAGCGCTTAGGAGCAAAACTAGAGACTATTAAGGACCTCCTGAGGGGCTTATTGGTGCCTCCCTCGGTGCCTATACCATCAAGCACTACAGGTCCTTCAGACCTTTATAGTGCCTTTGAGTCTTTGTCCCAGGCTCATATTGAGCTTTGGGAAGAGCTGAATGCTAAAAAGAAGAAAAAGCATTCCAGGACAAGATACTAGTCCAGATATGGAAGGGGGTCAAGACTCTCATCAAGAACCTAACCTCGATTATAAAGATCCCTAAGGTAAGCCAGGCGTATTCCTAACAATTCTTCTTTTTAAGTGAATTGGACAAAGAGTAGTCTAGCGACTCAAGTGCGAGCAATAATGGAGCGTCTAGCTAGACCACGACATGGTGCATTACCCACCCCCATTCCCTTTTTACTCAGCTTTATCACTTGCCCTTGTATGGACCTTTTTAGACAATCTCTTTACATTTTTGCATGTTTGGATAATTTCTTTATTCTATTGGATGATTTGTTATTTTTGGTATTGGGGGTGCCGTTGGTGGCATTCAGAAGACGATGGCCTTTTTTGTAGGATTATATATTTTTTCGAATGGATTTTCATAGCTAATAACACTTGTTTTACATAGAAAAAGTGAAGTCACTAAAACAAAGACAAACTCCTAGGCATTCTACCTCGCACATGTCCATTGTAGCAGATACTATTTTACTATGGAAAAGGCAATATGGCAAGGGAAAGTCCACTATGGTTGATTATCCAAACCCGCATAGGTTCAGTATGATGAAAGGTTGTTCACTATGGCGGACCTCCATTTCTTTTACCCATGTGTTACATTGGTCAATTCCTTGTGGATGCGAAACTGTTGGCACAAAAATTGCTTCGCTGCAGCAAAGGGGACCAGACAGATATGAACATTTCATGCCTCAAGCATAAACCCTGGATGTAACACGGGACGTGAGACCACAAGTGATCCTAAGCTAACCCTTGGCATTAGCATGAATTAAAACATAACATAGACATTTATAGCATAAGCATAATTGAAGTAATGAGCAACTTAAATTATCATATAGATAATGGTCTAAGAATATCAAATCTAAAAACCACAAATACCTACTGACTAACTATGTCTTAGAATCCTCTAAACTGATAAGATGAGTTGCTGAGACAAGATCCCCAGCTAACCCTAAGTACTGAAGGAAATCATGAAAATGAAGTACTCATAACTAAGCCCTCGAATGATGAGGACTCACCACTGTGACTGGAGATCCTACTGGTTGATACATTTATATTACACGCCTTAAAAGGTATAAAAGATCATTGTAAAAAATAATAATCTAACAACTAGGATGGGGTCGAATCCCACAGGGAATAAGGTGAGAAATATAATACTTAAAGTCTTTGGTTTACTTTACTTTATGTCAAGTCTTATCCCTAAATGATTGTATGATTGATTATATTATAACTAAGATTAACAAAATGTAAAGAGTAAGGAATAACATAGTTTTTGAAAACCAGGATTGCTTCACCACATAATAGATTAACTTTAAGGATTACAAGTATCGATATAGTCGCTCATAGGTTGAATTCGGATGAACACTGATCACTAAGTTTCCAATTCTTATCTTCCAATCTAGAATTAGTCTTTTCTTCACTTATTTTCCCAAATGAAATGAAGCACAATATTTAAATGATAAAATTGTGCTAAGTAGAACTACTATATTCCTATGTAGTTTCATTAAACAAGGATTAACCCCTTGAGTCCTTAATCATTAACAGTTTTCAACCTTAATAGACCCTCCTAGATACAAATTAAGATTATTCAGCATTTAATTAACGTTTACAACTATTAATCTTCATTCTTACGATTGTTAACAAATTACCCAGAACCTATTCACTCTAATATCAATACTTTACCCTACTAGTCATCCATTATGTGGATTCACAATCCTGAAAGAGGGTTTAGTTACTTATGCTAAGACAAGGAACAACAATATAAGTCAAACCAAACTTATGTATTCAATTGATAGCCAAAGATTGTTCTTTAATGATAACACAAAGTACCACTCAAAAACCCTCGTTCAAGAACTCCAGGAGAAAATGTAACATAAGACTCAAAAATAAGCGTGAAAATATCGACTAAAAGGCGTGTCTAACAAATACCCTAAAAATTCTATTTATAGTCTAATACAAACCAATCCCTAAATCGTCTAGGAAAGGAAAACTCGTCATCCCGCATGAAAGAAAAATGGTCCATAATAGTCCAAAACAGACCATTTTGGGGGTTGTTATAACTTTTTTCATATGGATGCTCACCGTTTTGCTAGAACGGTCACTCTAGTGGACCGTTTCTATGGATAACAGTCCATAACAGAGACCATTATAACTTGTTTTTCTGCTTCAACTTCTGTTCTCGACTTGAGATCCTAAAACTTTGCCAACGGCTCATAACTCCTCAAAATGATTCATAAAGAGCTCTATTTAAAGCATTTTGCCTTCTTCCCTTGATATACACAACTTTCCTGAAACACAACCAAAGCACATTAATTTTCTCCAATTATACTTGAAAACTACAAAACTTGTTTGTTAGAAAGCATCAAATATACCGTAAAATCCCGGCACATCACTGGTATCTAGCCATGAGTCTAGGGATAAGCGCCTGGATCTACATCATGATAGGATGTAGCACAAAGAAAGTATATGGTTAGTTCTATGGAATATACTGAGTATATGAGATACACATATATCATGATAAAAGCATACTTAAAACTAAAATCATGCAATAGTAGTGGAAGCTATAGTAAAGTAAAATCATAAGGTGAAATCATGCTACATAAGTATAAGTCATAAAGCAATGAGTCTAATCCTGAAAACTAGAAGTTGTGTAAACTTAGTAATTTAAAACCATTTCTTGTGGGTGTTTCTCATAATCAAAATAAACCATGTGAGCAACATGGAGTCTTATGTCATACACCCATATGGAAAAAGGTTGTTCTAACCAGCCAAAGTTAGAAATATATACATGAGGATCCTGAAGTATGCCTAAAAAGGCAAAACCTACGGTGGCAATGTAGTTCTAGATTTGAGTTATCTAGAACTCTAGTCAGTTCAGTGCTAAATACTACTCCCAAAATATATCATAGAGCTCAGACATATCATGAAAACATAATTCTTAAAAGCATAGCATGACACTAGTTCAAAAACATGTTCTTACTAAAATTCATACCTTGAGGAACTAGGCATGCTATTTTCATAAACACTTGAGGTCATGTTATCTGAACATGCCCAATCTAGATTAAAACATATAACAAGGTCAAATTATGCTAGTTTTATTTTCAAATCTTAGGGTTAATAAAGACTTATCAAAACTGATGCAAAATCATGTAATAAGGATTAGATATCATATAGCAATGTGAGTAAATCGAATTTATAGGAAATTTCATAATTGGGGTAAGAACCCTAGTTTCATAAATTCATAAAATTAATGGAAAACTTGATGTTTTGGGAATAAGGATGAAAGTATAAGAATACCCATATACTTTAATTTATCCCAAAACATCAAGGAAGAACCCTAACTTGATGAAGAACGATCAAGAAATCTTTTCTTGAAGTTCATTAATTTGTTTTCTTGAAATCTTTATGATCAAGGATTAAGATTTCTATTAAAATTCGCAATTAGATGATAGAAACTAGTTAAAATTACTTAGAAATCCTTGAGAGGACTTACCTTTGGGAAATAGGAAGATAAGAGGAGGGAAAATACATTCTAGGTCATAAAGAATGGCCGAAGAATGATAAAAATGGGTTAAAATCAACCAAAAAAGGTCCCTATCGGCCCACATACACTTGGACATGTGCCTGCATATGAGAACTCGTGGCACACACGTGATTCACACCTTCTTTCTAGAAAGTTTGCCAAATTCTCCCACCTGTGCTTGGACTTGTGGCCGCATGTGGGCTTTCCCAGCACGCATGTGGCTCACACTTGTTTTCCAAATTGTTGATCAAAACTAAAATGGCCATAACTTTTTACTTCGACCTTTGTTTAATAAGCATTCAGTGGAGTTGGAAAGAAGACTCGAAGATCTTTAATTTTGTGGGTACTAGGACACCTAAATATTCATATTCTAGGAGGAATGATCATTTGAAGTTGACCCTAGTGAGAACTTATACAAAAACTCAGTCAGTAGAGAAGTATTCAACTTTACTTTGTGCTAGAGGTTTCTTATGACCTTAATTTGTATGCTATTGTCACGTCCCGAGTCTACACCCTAGATATAACATAGTTGTTAGAGACACAAGTAACTCTAAGCTAACCCATGGTCTGGCATATTCTAAGTATTCTGGATAATAATGAATAAATGGAAGCTAAACTGAATAAAATATAAGTTTATAAATTTAAATTGAAAATCCCTGAACATATTATAAATCTGAAAAGTAAGACTGACTGAATAAGCTGAAGTCTGACTCTATATCTGAAAGCCTCTACTACTGATGAGTTGTTTGGACAAGCCACTAGCTAACTCCAAAATACTAAAACTGAGATAAACTAATAAGAAAGCATAATAAGCTAAATCCTCGGGAGATGAGGACTCACCACTGTCTGTCACTGAGATGGCATTAAATCGAGCTAATCACAAGGTTAAATCTGAGAACCTGAACCTGCATCATGATAAGATGCAACATATAGAGTATGCGTCAGTACTTTGAATATACTGAGAATGAGGGATATGCAAAGCTAAATATATATATATAAACATGCTAAAATACTGATATGCTATTTAAAACTGTAAGCTGAATTGTGGTACATAGGCCCAACATAATCATGCATAAAACCTATAATGCAGGAATAATCTGAAAAGCATACTGAAAAGCTGTAAAACTGAACTGAGGCCCTAATACCTAACTACTGAGTCTAATTCTGTGGGAGATTCTGTTAACCGACATAAACCACATGAGCTAAACGTGGAGTTTGATGTATACACCCCATCGAGAGGACCCAATATACCTTGCCAGGGTATAAAGTCTTGGCTGGTGTGATCACTAGTTTTAAGGCCCAACTAAGGGGCTAAATAACCTATAGTGGTACATAGTTCTGGGCCTTTAGGGTATGCTGAACCCTGGTCCAACACGGTACTAATTACTACTCCTAAAACTAATTCTGCTAGCTTATTTAAAACTTAAGTTCTAGAATACTGTGTCAGCACTTAACTAATATGAAAACATTATTTTCTAAAAAGTTGTAAACTGAAAGCTGCCTAAATTCTATTTAAGACTCAATACTGGTAATCTAGGTTAAATTCTGAAGAAAGCTAATTCATGAAAAAATACTACAATTTAGGGCTAAGTTCCTTGATTCTCAAACCTATGTAAAAACTCATGCAACTTATTGAAAACATGATACCATTCTTCTAAAACAGTGTATAAAACACGTAGAAGTCATAAAGACTAAAGTCTGTAATAATTTGCATAATTGGGTAGGAACCCTAGTATCATAAAACTATAAACTCAATGTAAAAGCCTGCGGTTTTGGGCGTAAGGGCGAACAAAGCACTTACTGAGTACCCACAACTGGGGATGGAGTTATGAAGCTTTGGAGAAGAAATCCCTAGTTTTGGTGGAGAGAAAACCAGTTTTGTTCTTTCTTTCAGAGGCTTTAGCGAAGGAATGAATTGAAAATTGGCTAAGTCTAATTAAAACCTCCTACAATATACCGAAAATGACTTAGTATACGATTTAAAAGAGTAGAAAAAGGATCAGATTACCCTTGACTTAAAATAAAAAGCTACAAAAAAATCTAGCTGGATGGGCTTGTCCGACGATCGTCGTACATTCGATAGCCCATCGGGGCTGGTCATCGGAAGGGGATAGATTGGGCTGGTTCTCTGGGGAGTTTCCATGGAGGGTCCTCATGGCTTGTGGTAGCTACCATGGTGAATGGTCCTGGATGTTAGGACTGAGGGTGGTGATTGAGTCACTGGTGGATCCCCATGGTGGTTTCTCACAACCCCTCGGACTTACGACTACTGTGATAACTACCCATTGGGGTTGAGCAGGCTGATATTTCTCCCACGTCTGGCCTGACGGGCCATCATTCCTCGAATGACCTATGGCATGTGCCCATAGGTCTTGGGAGTTGCAGGTTCAACTAGATTTTCTGAGTTTAAACACTGGTTTAAATTCTGGGGTGTTACAATATCTCCCCCTTGGGATTAGCCATCCTCAAATGAAGACTAAACAACCTGAATTTGGTGGGAAAGAGCTACAATCCCTACCAAGTGAATTCTAGAATCTATAGTGCTGACATACTAACTAATTTCTAACTGAATTATAGCTGAACTGGATTCATGAGGCATGAAAGTATACTAGGAGCATGAGAATAACTGGAGGAATAGAACTGAAGGAGTACACTAAGGAGGAAACTATTACCTCAAGCTGAAACTGAATCAGAAGGGAAGAAGTGAGGGTATTTCGTCATCACAACTGCCTCTGCTTCCCAAGTAGCTCCCTCAACAGACTGGTTCCTCCAAAGGACTTTCATTAAAGTAACTTCCTTAATTCTCAACTTATGAACCTGACGGTCAAGAATCTATATTGGGATCTCTTCATAAGAGAGACTGTCCTTCACACCCGTACTTTCTATTGCACAACTAAGGCTGGATCACCAATGCACTTCTTCAACAGGAATACATGAAAGACTGGGTGCACCGATGCTAGGTCTGTGGGAAACTGTAACTCATAAACCATCTTGCCAACTTTGCTCAGAATATTATAAGGACCTACAAAATAGGGACTAAGCTTCCCCTTCTTACCAAATCTCATGATATGATATCGCCCGGTGCCATTCGTGATAGACCTATTCTTCGAGGTCAACCCAAGAGGAACCAAGCTATACAAGCCATGATGGCACAAAGAGGATCTTGGGAGGACCTCATTGAGTGTCAAATAAGGTAATTCCACATTTGGATGATTGCTTGGAAGCAAGGGGAAGAAGACACTACGAAGATGGTTGTTGCCAGAGTTTTGCGAAGCCATGTGCGACCCATACAATAGATGGTGCAAATTTCACCACACTTTGCACATGATGTGCAACCATGTAGTCTTCCAAGGCCACTTTTGGGCCTTATTTTAAATAGCCACTTTTGGGCTATGTTTGTAAGAGACATACTATAAATAAATGCCTTAGCTATTTTCATTCCTTAGATTATGAAGATCATGTTGAATTGAGAATTGAAGAAGTCCTTTGAGAGTGTAGATTTTTAGCTTAGTGTAGTTTGGGTGTATTCCCATTAGTGTAGCTTAGGTTAGTGATGGGTGGATTCCCATTGTTGATCTAAAACTCCTTTACCTTGATTTTCACTTGAGTTGCTCATTTGTGGATTCAATTGGGTTACTCATTTCTATGGAATTCAAGCCTCTTCCCCCTTGGTTTAGTTGTGGATTCAATTAAGCCTTTCTTTCTTCACTTCTCATCTCCTATTTCTCATTTTTCTTTAATTTCCATGTATTTGAAAGATTTCAATTGGTAACTCCAATTGGGATCTTATCATAGATGATATGATATCGCTCGTCACTATTGATGATAAACCTATCCTTCGAGGTCAACCCAAGAGGAACCAAGATATACAAGCCATGATGGCACAAAGAGGATCTTGGGAGGACCTCAATGAGCATCAAATAAAGAAATTCCATATTTGGATGATTGCTTGGAAGCAAGAGGAAGAAGACACCACGAAGATGGTTGCTACCAGAGTTGTGCGTAGCCATGTACGACCCACACAATAGATGGTCCGAATGGCACCACACTTCACACATGATGTGCGACCATGTAGTCTTCCAAGGCCACTTTTGGACCTAATTTTAAATAGCCACTTTTGGGCTATGTTTGTAAGAGGCATACTATAAATAGAGTCCTTAGTTATTTTCATTCCTTAGATTATGAAGATTATGTTGAATTGAGAATTGAAGAACTCTTTTTACTGTAGCTTGTTAGAGGGTGGATTTCCTATAGTTTAGCTTAGTGTAGCTTAGGTTAGTGATGGGTGGATTCCCATTGTTGATCTAAAACTCCTTTACCTTGATTTGCACTTGAGTTGCTCATTTGTGGATTCATTTGAGACTCTCCTTTCTTATGAATTTCAAGTCTTTTCCCCCTTGGTTTGAGTGTGGATTCAATTAAGCCTTTCTTTCTTCACTTCTCATCTCCTATTTCTTATCTATCTTTAATTTCCGCGTATTTGAAAGATTTAAATTAGTACCCCCAATTGGGATCTTATCATCTCATGACTCTCTTTATAGGCAAAACCTTCAGAAAAACCCAATCATCAACTTCAAACTCTAACTCTCTTCTCCTCACATTTGCATAAGATTTTTGACGACTCTGAGCAACCTTCAACCTATCCCTAATAAGCTGAACTTTCTCCATAGTTTCATGAACCAAATATGGCCCCATCAAGGTTGCTTCACCTCCCTCAAACCACCCTATAGGTGATTTGCACCTTCGCCCATAAAGTGCCTCATAAGAAGCCATTTGAATGCTAGAATAAAAGCTGTTATTATAGCAAACTCTATAAGAGGTAAGTGCTTATCCCAATTACCTTTGAAATTTACCACGCAAGCTCTCAATATGTACTCTAAGGTCTGGATGGTATGCTCTGCTTGGCCGTCTGACTGAGGGTGAAATGCTTTGCAAAGATTCACCTAGGTATCAAGACCTTTTTGAAAGGCTTTCTAAAACTTAGATGTAAACTGAGTGCCCCTATCTGAGATGATGGATAAGGGAACTCCATGCAATCTGACTATATCATGAATGTAGAGTCTGGCATAATCCTCTATTAAATCAGTAGTCTTAACAGCCAAGAAGTGAGCTGACTTAGTCATCCTGTCTACTATCACCCAAATAGAATCATGTTTTCTGCGAGTACGAGTAAGCCTATAATGAAAGCCATATTTGTCACGCCCCGAGGCTACCCCCTTGATGTAATACGGGACCTGGGACTACAAGTGCCCCAAGCTAACCCTTGGTCATAGCATAACTCAAATAATTCCAGTAGACAAGTGGAAGCATAATAGGAAGATCCGAAATCAAATATATAGATAATCAAGTCAAATAGGAAAACAAATCCAAAAGAATATTCGCATACTGTCTATGTCTGAAAAGCCTCTAACTGTCATAAAGAGTTGCTGGGACAAGCCCACAGCTAACTCGGAATCTGAGATGAAAGTATAAGAATGGATGCCCTAACTCTAGTCCTCGGATAATAAGGTCTCACCAATAATCAACTGAATATCTGGTGTAGTCTAGCCACGAGTCTGAGGGCAGGCGCCTGAATCTGCATCGTTAATGGATGCAGCGCAAAATGCGTCAGTACTATAGGATGTACTGAATATAAGAGTCTATGCAATAATAAATATAAACGTGCTTGAATCATGCTTGGGAGACTGAAACTATGCATAACAAGAGAATTCATGAGTAAAATCATAGTTAAACATAAGACATGAAAATAGAAGATCAACTTTCAAAAGTAGAGTATCATATAACTTAAACTGAAAAGCTTTCATACGGCAATTTCTTATAACCGATAATAGATCATGTGAGCTACATGGAATCTAAATATATAACCCTAGTTAGCAAAGTTGTTCCGAATCCAGCCAAGGTAAAGAACACCATAATCTAACTATATCACCCTAGTTGGCAAAGCTGCCATATGCCCCGCTAAGGAAAGGGCACCATGATAATAAAGAGTGGAACCACTTCCATAAGCCCATCGACCGATACATAACCTATGCTAGTAACATAGTTTTTAAACTTGGGTAATCGAACCCTCGTCGCTCGGTGCTAAATACTACTCCCAAAACATATACATATAGATCATAATACTTGTGACATATCTGATGTCAAAACTATTCATAACTTAGGTAGACATATCCGGATGCCAAACCTTTCATAAAACATAGGGACATATCTAATATCCAAAACTGTTGGAAAAGCATGAGGACATATATGATGCCATACAATTCACAAATCACGAGTCTTAAAGCTTTGCATAGCCATAATTCAAAATATACTTTCCTTTCTAAAATCATAGTTTGAAGAATTAGGCATGCAATTTCATGAAAATAGAGGTCATGTTATCTAAACATACCAATTTTTTTCTTGAAGACATGATTCAATGAAATCATGCTAGAATTCATCATCAATCATATGGGATTTTATGAACACTTACAGAACCTTAATTAAAACATGGATAATGAATAAGAAGTCACGAATTAATACTTTAAAACAAAGCCCATCAATTTTACCCAATTTGGGTAAGAACCCTAATTTAAAAATCTATAAATTCAATTTAGAAGATTGGGGTTTTGGGCATAAGGGTGAAGGGGTCCCTTATTGAATACCCATATACCTTGATCGAAGCTAACCCAATTGAAATTGAAAAGAAAAGGAGGATTGAACTTGGAGCTTGACAAAGTTACTTTCCTCTTTTTGGTAGATGAATGAGGAAATGAGAAGGGACTTAGGCTAATATGTTTAGAAATCATGCTAAGAATGGACAAAACATCCTCACTTAGGAGTTAAAAGGGTGGGTAATGACTAAAATACCCCTAAGACTTAATTAAGAAAAAATGATAAAAGTCTCGGCTTCAGAGACCATGAGTCAGTCTATGGGCCGTCGTCCTAAATGACGACCCGTCAACTGATCCATGGTTCCAAAAGCCTCCTCTGGGGGTCTACTGGACATTCATTTCATGAGTTACACTACGGTTCATGATTCAGAATAATGGACAATCCTGTTGACTCGTGGTTTGACTTAGGGAACTGGGGATCCTCTGATCCTCAGGAACTACGGATGGAAGGACGACCCGTGGGTCAAGATGATTGGTCGTCAACCAACTCGTCATATCTAAGACCCTTTACGGGGGTCCTCTGGAACTATGAACTACGAGTCCACAAGACAGGCCATGTTTCCAAACCACAAATCATTGAATGACTCGTAGACTGAGGGAAGAATACTGACAACAAGAAGACCACACGTTAGACTACAAATCGTGGTCCAGGACTATGGTCTGTGATCTGATCCGTGATCCCTGGGAATTTCACAATTTTCATAAATTTCAAGTTTAAAAGCTGAAATGAATTCTGAGGTGTTACAATATCTTCCCCTTGGTATTATTCGTCCTCGAATGAAGACTAAGCAATGAAAACTGGAGAGAAAACAACCCAACCAAACAATAAAACATGAAACCCAAGAGTAAACATGAAAATTGGGCTTTTTAACTTAAAACATGATTGAACTAACTTCCAAAAATATGAATGCATGCTATGATCATGAGAGAAACTGATGGAATAGAATCGGAGGGACATACTAAGGTTGAAACTATTAGCTCAAGCTGAAACAGAGTCAGAAGGGAAGAGATGAGGGTACTTGGATTTCATGGCTGACTCTGTTTCCCAAGTAGCTCCCTCGACTAGCTGATTTCTCCAAAGGACTTTTATCGAGGCAACTTCTTTGTTGCTCAACCTCCAAACCTGATGATCAAGGATATCTACGGGAACCTCCTCATAAGTGAGACTATCCCTCACACCCACATCCTCCAAAGGAATAATTAAAGATGGATCACCAACACACTTTTTCAACAAGGACACATGGAAAACCGGATGAACCGCTTCTAAATCCGATGGCAATTCCAACTCATAAGCAACACTACCAACTCTTTTCAGAATCTGATAAGGACCTACAAAACGGGTGCTAAGCTTCGCTTTCTTGCCAAATCTTATCACACCCTTCATGGGTGACACCTTCAGAAAAACTCAATCATCAACTTCAAACTCTAACTCTCTTCTCCTCACATTTGCATAAGATTTTTGACGACTCTGAGCAACCTTCAACCTATCCCTAATAAGCTGAACTTTCTCCATAGTTTCATGAACCAAATATGGCCCCATCAAGGTTGCTTCACCTCCCTCAAACCACCCTATAGGTGATTTGCACCTTCGCCCATAAAGTGCCTCATAAGAAGCCATTTGAATGCTAGAATAAAAGCTGTTATTATAGGAAAACTCTATAAGAGGTAAGTGCTTATCCCAATTACCTTTGAAATTTACCACGCAAGCTCTCAATATGTACTCTAAGGTCTGGATGGTATGCTCTGCTTGGCCGTCTGACTGAGGGTGAAATGCTTTGCAAAGATTCACCTAGGTATCAAGACCTTTCTGAAAGGCTTTCTAAAACTTAGATGTAAACTGAGTGCCCCTATCTGAGATGATGGATAAGGGAACTCCATGCAATCTGACTATATCATGAATGTAGAGTCTGGCATAATCCTCTATTAAATCAGTAGTCTTAACAGCCAAGAAGTGAGCTGACTTAGTCATCCTGTCTACTATCACCCAAATAGAATCATATTTTCTGCGAGTACGAGTAAGCCTATAATGAAAGCCATATTTGTCACGCCCCGAGGCTACCCCCTTGATGTAATACGGGACCTGGGACTACAAGTGCCCCAAGCTAACCCTTGGTCATAGCATAACTCAAATAATTCCAGTAGACAAGTGGAAGCATAATAGGAAGATCCGAAATCAAATATATAGATAATCAAGTCAAATAGAAAAACAAATCCAAAAGAATATTCGCATACTGTCTATGTCTGAAAAGCCTCTAACTGTCATAAAGAGTTGCTGGGACAAGCCCACAGCTAACTCGGAATCTGAGATGAAAGTATAAGAATGGATGCCCTAACTCTAGTCCTCGGATAATAAGGTCTCACCAATAATCAACTGAATATCTGGTGTAGTCTAGCCACGAGTCTGAGGGCAGGCGCCTGAATCTGCATCGTTAATGGATGCAGCGCAAAATGCGTCAGTACTATAGGATGTACTGAATATAAGAGTCTATGCAATAATAAATATAAACGTGCTTGAATCATGCTTGGGAGACTGAAACTATGCATAACAAGAGAATTCATGAGTAAAATCATAGTTAAACATAAGACATGAAAATAGAAGATCAACTTTCAAAAGTAGAGTATCATATAACTTAAACTGAAAAGCTTTCATACGGCAGTTTCTTATAACCGATAATAGATCATGTGAGCTACATGGAATCTAAATATATAACCCTAGTTAGCAAAGTTGTTCCGAATCCTGCCAAGGTAAAGAACACCATAATCTAACTATATCACCCTACTTGGCAAAGCTGCCATATGCCCCGCTAAGGAAAGGGCACCATGATAATAAAGAGTGGAACCACTTCCATAAGCCCATCGACCGATACATAACCTATGCTAGTAACATAGTTTTTCAACTTGGGTAATCGAACCCTCGTCACTCGGTGCTAAATACTACTCCCAAAACATATACATATAGATCATAATACTTGTGACATATCTGATGTCAAAACTATTCATAACTTAGGTAGACATATCCGGATGCCAAACCTTTCATAAAACATAGGGACATATCTAATATCCAAAACTGTTGGAAAAGCATGAGGACATATATGATGCCATACAATTCACAAATCACGAGTCTTAAAGCTTTGCATAGCCATAATTCAAAATATACTTTCCTTTCTAAAATCATAGTTTGAAGAATTAGGCATGCAATTTCATGAAAATAGAGGTCATGTTATCTAAACATACCAATTTTTTTCTTGAAGACATGCAATTCAATGAAATCATGCTAGAATTCATCATCAATCATATGGGCTTTTATGAACACTTACAGAACCTTAATTAAAACATGGATAATGAATAAGAAGTCACGAATTAATACTTTAAAACAAAGCCCATCAATTTTACCCAATTTGGGTAAGAACCCTAATTTAAAAATCTATAAATTCAATTTAGAAGATTGGGGTTTTGGGCATAAGGGTGAAGGGGTCCCTTATTGAATACCCACATACCTTGATCGAAGCTAACCCAATTGAAATTGAAAAGAAAAGGAGGATTGAACTTGGAGCTTGACAAAGTTATTTTCCTCTTTTTGGTAGATGAATGAGGAAATGAGAAGGGACTTAGGCTAATAGGTTTAGAAATCATGCTAAGAATGGACAAAACATCCTCACTTAGGAGTTAAAAGGGTGGGTAATGACTAAAATACCCCTAAGACTTAATTAAGAAAAATTGATAAAAGTCTCGGCTTCAGAGACCATGAGTCAGTCTATGGGCCGTCGTCCTAAATGATGACCCGTCAACTGATCCATGGTTCCAAAAGCCTCCTCTGGGGGTCTACTGGACATTCATTTCATGAGTTACACTACGGTTCATGATTCAGAATAATGGACAATCCTGTTGACTCGTGGTTTGACTTAGGGAACTGGGGATCCTCTGATCCTCAGGAACTACGGATGGAAGGACGACCCGTGGTTCAAGATGATTGGTCGTCAACCAACTCGTCATATCTAAGACCCTTTACGGGGGTCCTCTGGAACTACGAACTACGAGTCCACAAGACAGGCCATGTTTCCAAACCACAAATCATTGAATGACTCGTAAACTGAGGGAAGAATACTGCCAACAAGAAGACCACACGTTAGACTACAAATCGTGGTCCAGGACTATGGTCTGTGATCTGATCCGTGATCCCTGGGAATTTCACAATTTTCATAAATTTCAAGTTTAAAAGTTGAAATGAATTCTGAGGTGTTACAATATCTTCCCCTTGGTATTATTCGTCCTCGAATGAAGACTAATCAAGGAAAACTGGAGAGAAAACAACCCAACCAAACAATAAAACATGAAACCCAAGAGTAAACATGAAAATTGGGCTTTTTAACTTAAAACATGATTGAACTAACTTCCAAAAATATGAATGCATGCTATGATCATGAGAGAAACTGATGGAATAGAATCGGAGGGACATACTAAGGTTGAAACTATTAGCTCAAGCTGAAACAGAGTCAGAAGGGAAGAGATGAGGGTACTTGGATTTCATGGCTGACTCTGTTTCCCAAGTAGCTCCCTCGACTAGCTGATTTCTCCAAAGGACTTTTATCGAGGCAACTTCTTTGTTGCTCAACCTCCAAACCTGATGATCAAGGATATCTACGGGAACCTCCTCATAAGTGAGACTATCCCTCACACCCACATCCTCCAAAGGAATAATTAAAGATGGATCACCAACACACTTTTTCAACAAGGACACATGGAAAACCGGATGAACCGCTTCTAAATCCGATGGCAATTCCAACTCATAAGCAACACTACCAACTCTTTTCAGAATCTGATAAGGACCTACAAAACGGGTGCTAAGCTTCGCTTTCTTGCCAAATCTTATCACACCCTTCATGGGTGACACCTTCAGAAAAACTCAATCATCAACTTCAAACTCTAACTCTCTTCTCCTCACATTTGCATAAGATTTTTGACGACTCTGAGCAACCTTCAACCTATCCCTAATAAGCTGAACTTTCTCCATAGTTTCATGAACCAAATATGGCCCCATCAAGGTTGCTTCACCTCCCTCAAACCACCCTATAGGTGATTTGCACCTTCGCCCATAAAGTGCCTCATAAGAAGCCATTTGAATGCTAGAATAAAAGCTGTTATTATAGGAAAACTCTATAAGAGGTAAGTGCTTATCCCAATTACCTTTGAAATTTACCACGCAAGCTCTCAATATGTACTCTAAGGTCTGGATGGTATGCTCTGCTTGGCCGTCTGACTGAGGGTGAAATGCTTTGCAAAGATTCACCTAGGTATCAAGACCTTTCTGAAAGGCTTTCTAAAACTTAGATGTAAACTGAGTGCCCCTATCTGAGATGATGGATAAGGGAACTCCATGCAATCTGACTATATCATGAATGTAGAGTCTGGCATAATCCTCTATTAAATCAGTAGTCTTAACAGCCAAGAAGTGAGCTGACTTAGTCATCCTGTCTACTATCACCCAAATAGAATCATATTTTCTGCGAGTACGAGTAAGCCTATAATGAAAGCCATATTTGTCACGCCCCGAGGCTACCCCCTTGATGTAATACGGGACCTGGGACTACAAGTGCCCCAAGCTAACCCTTGGTCATAGCATAACTCAAATAATTCCAGTAGACAAGTGGAAGCATAATAGGAAGATCCGAAATCAAATATATAGATAATCAAGTCAAATAGAAAAACAAATCCAAAAGAATATTCGCATACTGTCTATGTCTGAAAAGCCTCTAACTGTCATAAAGAGTTGCTGGGACAAGCCCACAGCTAACTCGGAATCTGAGATGAAAGTATAAGAATGGATGCCCTAACTCTAGTCCTCGGATAATAAGGTCTCACCAATAATCAACTGAATATCTGGTGTAGTCTAGCCACGAGTCTGAGGGCAGGCGCCTGAATCTGCATCGTTAATGGATGCAGCGCAAAATGCGTCAGTACTATAGGATGTACTGAATATAAGAGTCTATGCAATAATAAATATAAACGTGCTTGAATCATGCTTGGGAGACTGAAACTATGCATAACAAGAGAATTCATGAGTAAAATCATAGTTAAACATAAGACATGAAAATAGAAGATCAACTTTCAAAAGTAGAGTATCATATAACTTAAACTGAAAAGCTTTCATACGGCAGTTTCTTATAACCGATAATAGATCATGTGAGCTACATGGAATCTAAATATATAACCCTAGTTAGCAAAGTTGTTCCGAATCCTGCCAAGGTAAAGAACACCATAATCTAACTATATCACCCTACTTGGCAAAGCTGCCATATGCCCCGCTAAGGAAAGGGCACCATGATAATAAAGAGTGGAACCACTTCCATAAGCCCATCGACCGATACATAACCTATGCTAGTAACATAGTTTTTCAACTTGGGTAATCGAACCCTCGTCACTCGGTGCTAAATACTACTCCCAAAACATATACATATAGATCATAATACTTGTGACATATCTGATGTCAAAACTATTCATAACTTAGGTAGACATATCCGGATGCCAAACCTTTCATAAAACATAGGGACATATCTAATATCCAAAACTGTTGGAAAAGCATGAGGACATATATGATGCCATACAATTCACAAATCACGAGTCTTAAAGCTTTGCATAGCCATAATTCAAAATATACTTTCCTTTCTAAAATCATAGTTTGAAGAATTAGGCATGCAATTTCATGAAAATAGAGGTCATGTTATCTAAACATACCAATTTTTTTCTTGAAGACATGCAATTCAATGAAATCATGCTAGAATTCATCATCAATCATATGGGCTTTTATGAACACTTACAGAACCTTAATTAAAACATGGATAATGAATAAGAAGTCACGAATTAATACTTTAAAACAAAGCCCATCAATTTTACCCAATTTGGGTAAGAACCCTAATTTAAAAATCTATAAATTCAATTTAGAAGATTGGGGTTTTGGGCATAAGGGTGAAGGGGTCCCTTATTGAATACCCACATACCTTGATCGAAGCTAACCCAATTGAAATTGAAAAGAAAAGGAGGATTGAACTTGGAGCTTGACAAAGTTATTTTCCTCTTTTTGGTAGATGAATGAGGAAATGAGAAGGGACTTAGGCTAATAGGTTTAGAAATCATGCTAAGAATGGACAAAACATCCTCACTTAGGAGTTAAAAGGGTGGGTAATGACTAAAATACCCCTAAGACTTAATTAAGAAAAATTGATAAAAGTCTCGGCTTCAGAGACCATGAGTCAGTCTATGGGCCGTCGTCCTAAATGATGACCCGTCAACTGATCCATGGTTCCAAAAGCCTCCTCTGGGGGTCTACTGGACATTCATTTCATGAGTTACACTACGGTTCATGATTCAGAATAATGGACAATCCTGTTGACTCGTGGTTTGACTTAGGGAACTGGGGATCCTCTGATCCTCAGGAACTACGGATGGAAGGACGACCCGTGGTTCAAGATGATTGGTCGTCAACCAACTCGTCATATCTAAGACCCTTTACGGGGGTCCTCTGGAACTACGAACTACGAGTCCACAAGACAGGCCATGTTTCCAAACCACAAATCATTGAATGACTCGTAAACTGAGGGAAGAATACTGCCAACAAGAAGACCACACGTTAGACTACAAATCGTGGTCCAGGACTATGGTCTGTGATCTGATCCGTGATCCCTGGGAATTTCACAATTTTCATAAATTTCAAGTTTAAAAGTTGAAATGAATTCTGAGGTGTTACAATATCTTCCCCTTGGTATTATTCGTCCTCGAATGAAGACTAATCAAGGAAAACTGGAGAGAAAACAACCCAACCAAACAATAAAACATGAAACCCAAGAGTAAACATGAAAATTGGGCTTTTTAACTTAAAACATGATTGAACTAACTTCCAAAAATATGAATGCATGCTATGATCATGAGAGAAACTGATGGAATAGAATCGGAGGGACATACTAAGGTTGAAACTATTAGCTCAAGCTGAAACAGAGTCAGAAGGGAAGAGATGAGGGTACTTGGATTTCATGGCTGACTCTGTTTCCCAAGTAGCTCCCTCGACTAGCTGATTTCTCCAAAGGACTTTTATCGAGGCAACTTCTTTGTTGCTCAACCTCCAAACCTGATGATCAAGGATATCTACGGGAACCTCCTCATAAGTGAGACTATCCCTCACACCCACATCCTCCAAAGGAATAATTAAAGATGGATCACCAACACACTTTTTCAACAAGGACACATGGAAAACCGGATGAACCGCTTCTAAATCCGATGGCAATTCCAACTCATAAGCAACACTACCAACTCTTTTCAGAATCTGATAAGGACCTACAAAACGGGTGCTAAGCTTCGCTTTCTTGCCAAATCTTATCACACCCTTCATGGGTGACACCTTCAGAAAAACTCAATCATCAACTTCAAACTCTAACTCTCTTCTCCTCACATTTGCATAAGATTTTTGACGACTCTGAGCAACCTTCAACCTATCCCTAATAAGCTGAACTTTCTCCATAGTTTCATGAACCAAATATGGCCCCATCAAGGTTGCTTCACCTCCCTCAAACCACCCTATAGGTGATTTGCACCTTCGCCCATAAAGTGCCTCATAAGAAGCCATTTGAATGCTAGAATAAAAGCTGTTATTATAGGAAAACTCTATAAGAGGTAAGTGCTTATCCCAATTACCTTTGAAATTTACCACGCAAGCTCTCAATATGTACTCTAAGGTCTGGATGGTATGCTCTGCTTGGCCGTCTGACTGAGGGTGAAATGCTTTGCAAAGATTCACCTAGGTATCAAGACCTTTCTGAAAGGCTTTCTAAAACTTAGATGTAAACTGAGTGCCCCTATCTGAGATGATGGATAAGGGAACTCCATGCAATCTGACTATATCATGAATGTAGAGTCTGGCATAATCCTCTATTAAATCAGTAGTCTTAACAGCCAAGAAGTGAGCTGACTTAGTCATCCTGTCTACTATCACCCAAATAGAATCATATTTTCTGCGAGTACGAGTAAGCCTATAATGAAAGCCATATTTGTCACGCCCCGAGGCTACCCCCTTGATGTAATACGGGACCTGGGACTACAAGTGCCCCAAGCTAACCCTTGGTCATAGCATAACTCAAATAATTCCAGTAGACAAGTGGAAGCATAATAGGAAGATCCGAAATCAAATATATAGATAATCAAGTCAAATAGAAAAACAAATCCAAAAGAATATTCGCATACTGTCTATGTCTGAAAAGCCTCTAACTGTCATAAAGAGTTGCTGGGACAAGCCCACAGCTAACTCGGAATCTGAGATGAAAGTATAAGAATGGATGCCCTAACTCTAGTCCTCGGATAATAAGGTCTCACCAATAATCAACTGAATATCTGGTGTAGTCTAGCCACGAGTCTGAGGGCAGGCGCCTGAATCTGCATCGTTAATGGATGCAGCGCAAAATGCGTCAGTACTATAGGATGTACTGAATATAAGAGTCTATGCAATAATAAATATAAACGTGCTTGAATCATGCTTGGGAGACTGAAACTATGCATAACAAGAGAATTCATGAGTAAAATCATAGTTAAACATAAGACATGAAAATAGAAGATCAACTTTCAAAAGTAGAGTATCATATAACTTAAACTGAAAAGCTTTCATACGGCAGTTTCTTATAACCGATAATAGATCATGTGAGCTACATGGAATCTAAATATATAACCCTAGTTAGCAAAGTTGTTCCGAATCCTGCCAAGGTAAAGAACACCATAATCTAACTATATCACCCTACTTGGCAAAGCTGCCATATGCCCCGCTAAGGAAAGGGCACCATGATAATAAAGAGTGGAACCACTTCCATAAGCCCATCGACCGATACATAACCTATGCTAGTAACATAGTTTTTCAACTTGGGTAATCGAACCCTCGTCACTCGGTGCTAAATACTACTCCCAAAACATATACATATAGATCATAATACTTGTGACATATCTGATGTCAAAACTATTCATAACTTAGGTAGACATATCCGGATGCCAAACCTTTCATAAAACATAGGGACATATCTAATATCCAAAACTGTTGGAAAAGCATGAGGACATATATGATGCCATACAATTCACAAATCACGAGTCTTAAAGCTTTGCATAGCCATAATTCAAAATATACTTTCCTTTCTAAAATCATAGTTTGAAGAATTAGGCATGCAATTTCATGAAAATAGAGGTCATGTTATCTAAACATACCAATTTTTTTCTTGAAGACATGCAATTCAATGAAATCATGCTAGAATTCATCATCAATCATATGGGCTTTTATGAACACTTACAGAACCTTAATTAAAACATGGATAATGAATAAGAAGTCACGAATTAATACTTTAAAACAAAGCCCATCAATTTTACCCAATTTGGGTAAGAACCCTAATTTAAAAATCTATAAATTCAATTTAGAAGATTGGGGTTTTGGGCATAAGGGTGAAGGGGTCCCTTATTGAATACCCACATACCTTGATCGAAGCTAACCCAATTGAAATTGAAAAGAAAAGGAGGATTGAACTTGGAGCTTGACAAAGTTATTTTCCTCTTTTTGGTAGATGAATGAGGAAATGAGAAGGGACTTAGGCTAATAGGTTTAGAAATCATGCTAAGAATGGACAAAACATCCTCACTTAGGAGTTAAAAGGGTGGGTAATGACTAAAATACCCCTAAGACTTAATTAAGAAAAATTGATAAAAGTCTCGGCTTCAGAGACCATGAGTCAGTCTATGGGCCGTCGTCCTAAATGATGACCCGTCAACTGATCCATGGTTCCAAAAGCCTCCTCTGGGGGTCTACTGGACATTCATTTCATGAGTTACACTACGGTTCATGATTCAGAATAATGGACAATCCTGTTGACTCGTGGTTTGACTTAGGGAACTGGGGATCCTCTGATCCTCAGGAACTACGGATGGAAGGACGACCCGTGGTTCAAGATGATTGGTCGTCAACCAACTCGTCATATCTAAGACCCTTTACGGGGGTCCTCTGGAACTACGAACTACGAGTCCACAAGACAGGCCATGTTTCCAAACCACAAATCATTGAATGACTCGTAAACTGAGGGAAGAATACTGCCAACAAGAAGACCACACGTTAGACTACAAATCGTGGTCCAGGACTATGGTCTGTGATCTGATCCGTGATCCCTGGGAATTTCACAATTTTCATAAATTTCAAGTTTAAAAGTTGAAATGAATTCTGAGGTGTTACAATATCTTCCCCTTGGTATTATTCGTCCTCGAATGAAGACTAATCAAGGAAAACTGGAGAGAAAACAACCCAACCAAACAATAAAACATGAAACCCAAGAGTAAACATGAAAATTGGGCTTTTTAACTTAAAACATGATTGAACTAACTTCCAAAAATATTAATGCATGCTATGATCATGAGAGAAACTGATGGAATAGAATCGGAGGGACATACTAAGGTTGAAACTATTAGCTCAAGCTGAAACAGAGTCAGAAGGGAAGAGATGAGGGTACTTGGATTTCATGGCTGACTCTGTTTCCCAAGTAGCTCCCTCGACTAGCTGATTTCTCCAAAGGACTTTTATCGAGGCGACTTCTTTGTTACTCAACCTCCAAACCTGATGATCAAGGATATCTACAGGAACCTCCTCATAAGTGAGACTATCCTTCACACCCACATCCTCCAAAGGAATAATTAAAGATGGATCACCAACACACTTTTTCAACAAGGACACATGGAAAACCGGATGAACCGCTTCTAAATCCGATGGCAATTCCAACTCATAAGCAACACTACCAACTCTTTTCAGAATCTGATAAGGACCTACAAAACGGGCGCTAAGCTTCGCTTTCTTGCCAAATCTTATCACACCCTTCATGGGTGACACCTTCAGAAAAACTCAATCATCAACTTCAAACTCCAACTCTCTTCTTCTCACATCTGCATATGATTTCTGTCGACTCTGAGTAGTCTTCAACCTTTCCCTATTGATCTGAACCTTCTCCATAGTCTCATGAACTGAATCTGGACCAATCAAATCTGCCTCACCTACCTCAAACCAATCAATAGGAGACCTACACCTCCGACCATAAAGTGCCTCATAAGGAGCTATCTGGATGCTAGAGTAAAAACTGTTGTTGTAGGCAAACTCAATATGAGGTAAGTGATCGTCCCAACTAACCTTGAAGTCAATCACACAAGCTCTCAATATATCCTCCAAAGTTTGAATAGTACGCTCTGCCTGGCCATCTGTCTGTGGGTGGAAAGCTGTGCTAAGATTCACCTGAGTACCAAGACCTCTCTGAAACAATCTCCAAAATTGGGATGTAAACTGAGTACCTCTATCTGAAATGATGAATAATGGAACACCATGCAATCGGACTATCTCACGGATGTAGAGTCTGGCATAATCCTAAGCTGAATCAGTATTCTTGACTGCCAAGAAGTGGGCTGATTTGGTCATCCTGTCAACAATCACCCAAATAGAAACGTGTTGCCTTCGAGTATGAGGCAAAAATGTAATGAAGTCCATATTGATCGCTTCCCACTTCCAAGTAGGAAGGTCAATATCCTGAGTCATACCACCTGGTCGTTGATGCTCTACCTTTACTTGCTGACAGTTGGGACACTTAGCAACAAAACTGGCTATGTCCCTCTTCATACCATTCCACCAATAGACTTCCCGTAGATCACGGTACATCTTGGTAGGACCAAGGTGAATAGAATATCTGGAACTATGAGCCTCAATCAAAATCTGCTATCTCAACCCATCTACATCTGGCACACATAATAGACCTTGATAACAAAGCACACCATCTCCCCCTAGGAGAAAACCTCAACTCTTTGCTGATGGACTGCACCCTTTAGCTGAAGTAAAATAGGATCACTGTCTTGCTTTGCCTTCACTTCCACTACCAAAGATGATTTAGAACCATTCTGAAGAATAACACCACCTTCTGTTGAGTCCATAAGGCGAACTCCTAACCGAGCAAGCCTATGAACCTCCTTAACCAATTCCTTCTTTCTGTCCTCAACCGAAGACACACTACCCATGGATAATCTACTAAGTGCATCCGCCACTACATTGGCCTTGCCCGAATGGTAAACCACACTCATGTCATAATCTTTAAGGAGCTCAAGCCATCTCCTTTGTTGAAGATTCAATTACTTCTGAGAGAACACATACTGAAGACTCTTATGATCGGTGAATACACCCACATGCACAACATACAAGTAATGTCTCCAAATCTTTAAAGCAAAGACCATGGCTACTAACTCAAGATCATGAGTAGGGTGGTTCTTCTCATGGATCTTAAGCTATCTAGAAGCATAAGCAATCACCTTAACACGCTGTATCAAAACACAACCCAAGCCAATTCTAGAAGCATCACAATTAACAACAAAGTCATCCGAACCCTCGGGTAGGGTCAATACTGGCGCTGTGGTTAACCTAGTCTTCAATTCCTGAAAGTTCTTCTCACAAAGATCAGACCACTAAAATTTCACCTTCTTCTGAGTCACCCGAGTTAAAGGGGAAGCAATGGAAGAAAACTCCTCCACAAATATCCTGTAGTAACCTGCCAAACCCAAAAAGCTCCTAATATTGGACGGGGAAGTGGGTCTTGGCCATTTCTTTACTGCCTCAATCTTTTGAGAATCAACTCGAATACCATCTCTAGTCACAATATGACCCAGAAAAGCAACAGACTCATCTAGAACTCACACTTGCTAAATTTATCAAATAACTTTCGATCCTTGAGAGTTTACAACACAACTCTCAAATGGTCCGCATGCTACTCCTTACTCCGAGAATAGATAAGAATATCATCAATAAAAACAATCACAAACATATCCAAATACTACTTGAACACATAGTTCATCAAATCTATAAAGGCTGCAGGAGCATTTGTTAAGCCAAAAGACATAACCACAAATTAATAATGACCATACCGAGTTCTGAAGGCTGTCTTTGGAATGTCACATTCTTAAACCCGAAGCTGATGATAACCGGATCGAAGGTCAATCTTGGAGAAGAAACTAGCACCCTGAAGCTGATCGAACAAGTCATCAATTCTAGGAATGGGATACTTATTCCTGATTGTGACCTTGTTTAACTGACGGTAGTCGATACACGTTCTAAGGGATCCATATTTCTTTCACACGAACATGATCGGAGCAACCCATAGAGAGATGCTGGGTTGAATAAAACCCTTATCAAGGAGATCTTTCAACTGCTCCTTCAATTACTTAAGTTCCATGGGAGCCATTCGATAGGGAGGAATAGAGATAGGATTCATATCTGGAAGAATATCTATTCTAAAGTCGATCTCCCGCTCAGGAGGGACTCAACATAAATCTTCGGGAAACACTTTTTGGAACTGATTCACAACAGGAACAAACTGAAAGGATGGGGTTTCAGACTCCGTGTCCATAACCCAAACTTATGATAAACATAACTCTTAGAAATCATCTTCCTAGCCTTAAGATAAGATATGAAATGACCTTTCGAGGATGGAGGACTACCTTGCCACTCTAAGACAGGTTTATTTGGAAACTTGAAATTGACAACTCGAGTACGACAGTCAATCAAGGCATAACAAGCATACAACCAATCCATACCAAGAATAACATCAAAATCAGTCATCTCCAACTCTACTAGATCCGCTGAAGTGACTCTATGGAGTACTGAGATAGGGCAATTTTGGTAGATTTTTTTGGCTAGGACTGACTCACCAACAGGAGTAGAAACAAAACAGGGATCTAAAAGCTGATCTGGATAAATCTCAAATTTGCATGCTACATAAGAGGTCACAAAACATAGGGAGGCACCAGGGTCTAATAGGGAATACACATCCAGATAGAAGACTTTCAACATACCAATAATGATGTCTAGTGAAATCTCATGGTCCTATCGAGAAGATATGGCATAAAGGCGATTCTGACATTGATCACCAGAACTAGAAGCAGTGCCTTGCTGGGCTGGTCGACCTCCTGGAGCTGCTGGACAGAAAAAGTCCTGCCACCACCCTGTCCCTTCTTAGCTGAAGGGAAATCTCTAATCCTGTGACCAACCTGGCCATATCCAAAACAACCACCTGAACCAGCTAGACACTTGCCGGGATGATTCTTTCCATATTTGGTGCAAACGGGGTAGGAAGGCCCCTTTGCACTACTCCCTTGAGAATAAGAGCCCACACCTCTACCAGAATGATCATGATGAGGCCTGGAGGCCTGAGAAGGAGCACTAGTGGTAGAATGCACAAGTCCTGATGACCTTTTCTAAAAGGAAGATCGATGTCCATCTCCAGACTTTTGATGGCTAAATCTCAAACCCTCAGATCTGACTCTTTTGTTCTCCGTAGCCATCTTCTTAAGTTTGTCTCCCTTAATTTGGTAAGCATGAGTCATAATTCTAGAGATACTCATATCACTCAACAGTATAACAGATCTACACTCCTTCTTCACCAAATCCGAGACTCTATAGATATACTTGCTCATCTGGTCCTGTGGGTCAGCCACCATAGCAGGAGCATATCTAGAATGCTGAGTGAACCTCAACCCATACTCCTGAACATTCATGGATCCCTATATCAAGTTCACAAACTCCTCGGCCTTTGCTTGTCTTAACTCCCTCGGGAAGAACCGGTCAAGGAAATCCCTCTCAAAACACTCCTAAGTCATAGAGACCGCGTCTCTATCCCTAGCTTCCTTCCATTTCGTGAACCAGTTATGAGCTACATCCTTGAGTTGATAGAATGCTAACTTGACACTATCAACACCAGCCACTTACATCACTTCAAAGATTTTCTTCACTTTATTGATAAAATTTAGTGGATCCTCACTCACTTTCGAACCCCAAAACTCAGATGGGTTCATATGGATAAAATCATGAACTCAAGCCGCTAACCTACCATGAGGGTGGACGAGGATAGGAGCCAGCTAGTTGGCCTGAGTGTCCATAGTCTAGGCTAGCATATGAATAGCATTCCTGAACTTTTCATTTGTGACATCAAGGGCTGGAACTGGAAGATCAACATTCCGAGCGGCTCGGTGAGGCATAGCACATTGAGGCATAGTCTGAAACGTTCAAGGAAAGGATTAGAGGGATATTAGAGTTAAAATCTATTGCACGATATGATCATAAAAGAAGTGAAGTTTTTTTATGACATCTCATAGCTTCCCTCTCATAAGTGTGGCGTACTTCACACACATGAAAGAGACTCTACTCGATGCGGCTTTCAGACATACTAGGACTCTTAAACCTGAGGCTCTGATACCAAGTTTATCACGCCCCAAGGCTACCCCTTTGACATAACATGGGACCTGGGACAACAACTGCCTCAAGCTTACCCTTGGTCATAGCATAACTCAGATAATTCAAGTAGACAAGCAGAAGCATAATAGGAAGATCCAAAATCAAATGTATATATAATCAAGTCAAATAAAAATACAAATCCAAAAGGAGACTCACATACTGTCTATGTCTGAAAAGCCTCTAACTGTCATAATGAGTAGATGGGACAAGCCCCCAACTAACTCGGAATCTGAAATGAAAGCATAACAATAGATGCCCTAACTCTAGTCCTTGAATAATGAGGACTCACCAATAATCAGCTAAATGTCTGGCATAGTCTAGCCACGAGTCTAAAGGCAGGTGCCTAAATTTGCATCATAAAAGGATGCAGCGCAAAATGCGTCTGTACTGTAGGATGTATTGAATATAAGAGTCTATGCAACAATAAATGTAAACGTGCTTGAATCATGCTTGAAAGACTGAAACCCTGCATAACAAGTCAATTCATAAGTAAAATCATAGTTAAACTTAAGACATGAAAATAGAAGATCAACCTTCAAAAGTAGAGTATCATATACCTTAAACTGAAAAGCTTTCATACGGGAGTTTCTTATAACCGACAATAGACCATGAGGGCTACATGGAATCTAACTATATAACCTTAGTTAGCAAAGTTGTTCCAAACCCTGCCAAGGTAAAGAACACCATAATCCAACTATATCACCCTAGTTGGCGAAACTACCCTATGCCCTGCTAAGGCAAGGGCACCATGATAATAAAGAGTGAAACCACTTCCATAAGCCCATCGGGCGATACATAACCTATGCTGGAAACATAGTTTTTGGACTTGGATAATCGAACCCTCGTCACTCGGTGCTAAATACTACTCCCAAAACATATGCATATAGCTCATAATACTTGTGACATATCAAATGTCAAAACTGTTCATAACTTAGGTAGACATATCTAGATGCCTAACCTTTCATAAAATATAGGGACATATCTAATATTCAAAACTGTTGGAAAAGCATGAGGACATATCTGATGCCATGCAATTCACAAATCATGAGTCTTAAAGATTTGCATAACCATAATTCAAAATATACTTTCCTTTCTAAAATCATAGTTTGAAGAATTAGGCATGCAATTTTATGAAAATAGAGGTCGTGTTATCTAAACATACCAATTTGTTTCTTGAAGACATGCAATTCAATGAAATTATGCTAGAATTCATCACCAATCATATGGGCTTTTATGAACACTTACGGAACCTCAATTAAAACATGGATAATGCATAAGAAGTCACGAATTAATACTTTAAAACAAAGCCCATCAATTTTCCCCAATTTAGGTAAGAACCCTATTTAGAAATCCATAAATTCAATTTAGAAGATTGGGGTTTTGGGCATATGGGTGAAGGGGTTCCCTTATTGAATACCCACATACCTTGATCGAAGCTAACCCAACTAAAATTGAAAAGAAAAAGAGGCTTGAACTTGGAGCTTGAGAGAGTTACTTTCCTCTTTTTGGTAGATGAATGAGGAAATGAGAAGGGACTTAGGCTAATAGGTTTAGAAATAATGCCAATAATGGCCAAAACATCCTCACTAGGAGTTTAAAGGGTGGATACTGACTAAAATACCCCTGGGACTTAATTAAGAAAAACTGATAAAAGGATCAGCTTCAGAGACTATGCGTCAGTCTACGATCCATCATCCTAAATGATGACCCATCAACTGATTCGTGGTTCCAAAAGCCACCTCTGGGGGTCTACTGGAAATTCATTCCACGAGTCATACTACGGTATGTGATTCAGAATGACGGACCATCCTGTTGACTCATGGTTTGACTTAGGGAACTGGAGATCCTCTGATCCTCAGGAACTACGAATGGAAGGATGACCCATGGTTCAAGATGATGGGTCATCAACCAACTTGTCATATCCAGGACCTTTTATGGGGGTCCTCTGGAACTATGAACTATGAGTCCACAGGATGGGCCATGGTTCTAAACCACGAACCGTTGAATGACTCATAGACTGAGGGTAGAACACAACCAACAAACAAACCACTGGTAAGACTACGGATCGTGGTCTAGGACTAGGGTCCGTGATATGATCCATGATCCCTGGGAATTTCACAGTTTTCAAAAATTTCAAGTTTAAAAGCTGATTCAAATTCTGAGGTGTTACAATATTGATCACTTCCCACTTCCAAGTAGGAATTTCAATATCTTGAGTCATACCTCCCAGTCTATGATGTTCTACGTTCACTTGCTTGCAATTTGGACACTTGGCCATAAATTCTGCAATGTCCCTCTTCATGCTATTCGACTAATAGACTTCTTGTAGGTCACAGTACATCTTGGTGGAATCAAAATCGATGGAATATCTGGAGCTGTGATATTCTGTAAGAATCCTCTATCTCAAATCATCCATATTAGGAATGCATAAATGACCATGATAATGAAGCACACTATATCCCCCTTGGGAGAAAACTTCTACTCTCTGCTGCTGGACTGCACCCTTCAACTGATGTTGGATGGGATCACTGTCTTATTTCTCCTTCACCACTACTACCAAAGAAGATTCTAAACCATTCTTGACTATAGCACCACAATCTGCTGAATCTGTAAGGCAAACCCCTAAACGAGAAAGCCTATGAACATATTTAGCCAACTTTTTTTTTTCCTCAACATGTGATACACTACCCATAGACAATCTACTAAGTGCGTCAGCTACTGATAAGTCGGTAATCTACCAACTTATTAAGCCTATATCCATGAATTATCACTATGTTTTGAATTGATTTAGAGATTCTTATGGTCTTTATTGATGTCTATGCAGGTACTTTTGATAGAAGATGAAGAACAAGGATATGGACCCAAAAAGAGCCAAAAAGGAGCTAAGTGTGAAGAGTTGAGAAAAGTTGAAGAATCTGAACAAAGATGCGGTGGCTGTACAACACGCACAAGTCAAGGTGCGATTCACACCTCCTCCACATGAAGCTGCTAAAGTTGCTGAAGATTCTGCAAAGGAGTGCGGCTGCTGTGCGACGCACACATCCCGTGGTGTGAAATGTCCTACCTTCACACGAAGGCCATAATTTCAGCTGAAGTCACTGGTCAAGTTAAAGCAGGTGTGCGATGCGCACATCGTGATGTGTGAATCACATATCACATCGCACACCTCCTAAAGGGCAAACTTATCCTAAATTTATGTGATGACTTGGGAACATATAAAAGGTTATTTTAGGCTCAATTTGTATATACAATACTTCAGATCTGAGTCTTAGAGATAGTTTTTGCTTTGTAAATAATTTTCCACCTTCATTGAGAAGAGAGTTTCAATCCAAATCTCTTGGTTAACAATTTGTGTGCCTATTTTATTCTAGAACTTGAGATTCAGCTATAATGGATGGGAATTTGACTTATCCAGATGGTATCTCTTCTTCTCCTTCTATGAGTGGCTAAATTCTCTTGTCTAGGGTTGTATTGATGATGGGTACTTAGCTAATGGGTGTGGGTTTTGTTAATTCATCTCTATTATTGCTTATTTGACACGGGTCTAATAATTCCACCAAGATTTAATCATAAAATTGATGGTTGCAAACATTAGTTTACTTTACTTGACTATGTGATTGCTTGAAAGAGGATTCCATGGTTGTGGATGTGAAATTGCTAGTGGGTACTTGGGAATCCATCTAGATTTGAGGCTAGAAATAGCTCTTATCGTAGGAATCTCCCATTTAAGGGTCTAATCTAGAGATAGTGTGACCTCCCCAAGCATATGTTGGTTGATTATTGATCAAACCAATGGTGTTCTACCCGAAATCATTAGAAATGTGGATGTTGATCGAGAGATAAACATTCCACACCTATAACCAACACTACTTGTGTCAAATAGCGAGAATAAAAGTGAATTGATGATCACCCTATCCCATAAGCAACGCCCCATCGGATGTGCACCCCTAGTGTTCTAAATCACTTGGTACACCCATCTTTAGCTTTATTAATTTTTTTTGAATTGTGTTAGTAGTGACAACTTTCCCAATCCCCCCTAGCCTTTTACTTTTTGTTTAAGCAATTAATCTCGCCTTGAAATCAACTCATACAATCTCTAGTTGGCTAAGTCAAGTCCCTTGGGTACGACCCCTATATTCGTTGGGTTTATAAATTTTATTTTGGCTGCACGATCGCCGTGGCCTCCTAATTGGAGAGTACAATTTGAGCATTCATAAAAAATGGCGCTGTTGTCGGGGACTTGAGTGTTAGCTATTTTTGATTGTTGTTTTGAAGTCAACTGGAGAGTACTTGTTTCTTTTAATTTTGTTTGTTGGTTGTGTTGTGATTAAGCAGGCTAGCCTATGAACGAAGCCAATGACAACGAGAGCATTGACGGCTTCGTGGAAGCCGATGAGGCTGAGCCTATGATGCAAGGGGGTGTAGGTGCAATCTGCCTACCTCCACGGTGGAAAATGCTATTTTTCATGTGACTAGCACCATGCTTCACTTAATCCAAATAAAAGGTCTATTTTGTGGAGCAACACATGAAGATGCCAACCAATATATTCGGAATTTTGTGGAGATTTGCAAACCATTCATCTTCCAACATATCTCCCTAGAGTCCATCCGATTACGCCTATTCCCTTTTTCCTTGACGGGGGAAGCCACGACGTGGTTGGAAGAAATGCTGGATGACTCTATCACATCTTGGGACGAGTTGGTTGAGGCATTTACCTTGAGATTCTTTCCTCCATCTCGAATGATGAAGCTAAGAGATGAGATTACCAACTTTAGGCAGCTCCCGAATGAGCCTCTTCATGAAGTTTGGCTAAGATTCAAAAAGAAGCTTCTCTTGTGTCCAAATCATGAGTTGTCAAACAATGTGCTGCTACAAAGCTTTTATCGGTCATTGAACTCTATGAAAAAATCAGTGGCTGACAATCTTGGAGGTGGTACCTTCATGGACTTGGAGTTTCCTATAGCCTCGACTTTGTTAGAGCGAATGACAAAGACCAATCAAGCTTGGCATACAAGAGAAGCAGATGTGTCAACTTTAGGAATGCCCTTAACAATCCTAACAAATGAAATGAGAAAGAAAGATTAAGAACGAGATGAAGTTTTGGCGAAAATGATGACTCAAATCGATTTGATGTCCAAGCATGTAATGGGAGCTGGTGTTGTTAAGAAGGTGAATGCATTGAGTACACCGGAGATCAAAGTGAATGATGTTGAGCTTATGATTGAGGTTGATGGTAAGCTATGCTTTGTGTCAGCGAGTTCTTGCCCCGGGTATCATCACCCACGGAAGGAGAATCAAGGTTGGATTAGATACAAAGAGAGGGATGGCAATTGGCGTGACAGAGACAAGGATGGTGATCGCTTTAACCACCGGAGTTCTAATCCTTACATCCCCCAAAAAAATCCGATTCTCTCTACCAATCAGGCACAAGCAACCCAGGCCATTCCAAGTTGGAGGACATGTTGTCCTTGGTTCTTAAGAAGGTGGACACCATAAATACGGTAGTGAGCGAGCTAAAGAGTGAGGTCTCAACACTTCACCAAACTGTGAGCTCCCACTCAGCCTCAATCAAGTATCTTAAAGCCCAAATGAACCACCTCTCAAGCCAAATGAACCCGAGAATGAAAGATTTCCTAGCAACACCATCGCCAACCCTAAGAATAAATGAGGATTGAGGTAGTATCATTGTGCCACACCATTAAATCAAGCGCTGCTTGGGAGGCAACCCAAGTTTCTTTATTTGTTTTTGGTTATCTTTTGTTTTTTTTGGTGTTTTTGTAGGGAATGCATGGATGGAAAAACTGAACAAGGGAAAATAATGAAAAAAGGGGTCGTGCGGTGGACTGTGCGAACCACACAAGCAATTATGCGTGTCGCACAACCTATCGCACACCACTCCAGTAGACCTGAAGGAAATCTAAAAAATAAGAGGTGATGTGCGCCGGGCCATGCAGACCACATGAGCAAAAGTGCACATCGCACCTCTATCGCACGATAAAACAGATGCCTGGGCAAACCCAGGGGTGAAACAGGGGGCATGTGCAATACGCCATGCGGTCTGCACCTTGCCTGGTGCGAATTGCATGTCACGGTGCACATAAGGTAAATTTTAATTTAAATGACCTAACCCATTGACCGACCCGAATGACCTTTCTTCTTCTTTTTCTTTTGAAAAACTGCCTCTTCTCATCTTTTTCCATCATCGTTCTCCATAACTCCCAAAAATTCCCTCTGAAAATTCTCTCTAAACCCTCAAACTCTCCCAAAACCTTCTTCTCCCCTTACCCAATCTTCTCTATGCCTTCACTATCACCGCCGTCATTCTCTAAAAAGGTCTTGTAGGTCACCATTATTGGAGTTTAAAAAGCTTCATTTTTCACTCTTCCCTTTATAATATTCACTTGTGGTAAGTTCCCTGACGTTAAATAGTCATTTTTATGATAGTTGGGAACTCGTATTGTGAAGCATGCTTAGTAGAATTGCCATGTTGATTTTGGGTGGGATCTGAAAATTTTGGGTCCCCAATTTTGAGTTGTAGTGATGGTATCTTTTAGTGTCAACTTGGTAGATTGTAAATCTTGAATATGGATGTTGATTGGTAGTAATGTTTAGCCTTGAAATCTGTGTTGGGGTGAAGTGTGAGTAACCCACTTGTGACTAGTTCTTGATTTGGACCAATGATAGATTGGGTGACGTCGTTCTTAAGGGCAAATCGTTGTTTGTCATGAGGTTTTGATTGATAGTTCACTATTGAGGTTGAATGTTTCTAATTGTAAGCCCATGATCCGTGTTGAAAATCTATTTGGTGTGTATGTTTGGTGAAGGAAAGGTTGAGTGTTGCTATGCTTATTGGTGCCAATTGTGCAAGAAAGGCTTGATGTTCTCGATGATAGATGGGGTAACGTCCATCTTAAGGGAAGTCGTTGAGTCCTTTCTTGCTTGTGTTTATGTCAATGAAAGTCTGTTGAAGTCTGAGTACACAGAAGTTAAGGTCGTAATCCCTTTTCCCATTTTATTTAATGTGATTTGGTTATTGTGTAGTGCCAAGTGTCGAAGCACATCTTGCTCTATGAATCATATGCGTTACTCACAAGAACACAAGGAACTAAAAATTCCAATTGTGCCGTTGTGCGTTTTGCATATGATGCATAGATCTTGATATGTAGGGCACACAAGGCATCACACCAAGTTGAAAAGAATGGGCAGGTCACTGATCTGAGGGGCGACGTGCGGTGCAAAACAATCTTATGATGGTGCAAATTGCACCAGCATTGCACCTCAGTGAAACAAATCCCTGAAGGTTCTATGGGCTTGTGCGACATCACATCCGATGCGCACTCCTCCTGGTGTGTGTCGCATGTGGTCCGCACAAGACAACATTTACCTACTTTGTTTTTCTAATCCATTACATTCTATACTTCTTTTTAGGCTGTGTTTTTGTCTGTTGGCTCACAATCTCTGGTTGTAGAATATGTCTTCTAATAGGCGACACAAAGGGGGCCAACCTAGACAAAGGTCAGCTACAGAAGAAGCAAGGCTCTATTTCGGAGTAGAGGGCATGAAAGCCTACTACACTCGGGGATAAAAATAGAACTTTTAATGTGGAGCAAAGCTTTAATTTGGGGGAAGTTGGAGATGAGCTGCCCAATATGCACCATCAGTTTGCTGTTAGAGAGTGGCATCCATTTCAAGATGTGCCCGGGGGATACTATGAAGAGATAGTTCAGGAATTCTTTGTGGCTTACCAAACCATACATGATTCCAAGGGCTATAAAGGTCCCAAGGACAAGTTCCCCAATCTAGATGCGGTGATCGTCCGGGGTAAGAAAGTGTCCGTCACTCCCGCCGCCATCAATGCTATGTATTGGGGACACCCAATTGTTCCTGCACCAGAACTCATGGCTAGATTGATGGCTGACCCAAAGCCATATCAGGAGACAGGCCCTACCATTGCTTTGGGGCCCCCTGTGTTGTCTATCATGGGAGGAGATATCCCGAGGAGGTCCTTGTTTTTTGAGGTGCGGCTTTGGTATGATCTAGTTCGCAACCGTCTTCTCCCCTCTCAAAATGACCAAAATATAACTCAAGAGGGTTCCATTCTAATCAAGACCATCGTGACGAGGGAACATGTAAACTTTGGAGAGGTGGCAGCAATGGTAATACGGAGGAAATCCCATCACAAAAATGATTCCCTCACTTTTCTGGTCCCGATCACCAAGCTGTGTGCTAAAGCTAATGTTCCTACTCTTTCTTGTGAAAAGTTCACTCATGCCATCGGGGTTATTGATCTTGACAAAATGATATCATCACCTTAGCCCTAGCCAACATCATAACCCGCAAGTCCTTGGTGATTCCGAGCTTTGCTACCCTACATTAGTGACGATTTACATGAAGGGCAAGCCTATGGTTCGATGCGCATGCACTTGAACTTCCTTGAGAGAGTGAGAGTCTTCTTGGTTCTATTATAATCCCATGTTTTGTGAATTGAATGATTGTGAGTGGGATTCTCTCTTGTGATGAGTGGCATCATGCACTCGAATTGAAGCATAGTCTCTATTTCAATTGAGGGGAATGAATGAGACAAGTTGTGTGGTGAATCTTGAGGAAAACCTTGACGGTCCATGCCAAGGACTTGAGAAGCTTAAATGTCTTGATTTGAATGGCAAATTCCCTTGGTTTTAAATGAGAAATGATGTCCTTTTGGAAAAGGTTTTTAAATGACCAATTGTCTTGAGTTTATGGTGGTTCAAATTGAGATGAGCATAGTAGTTGAGTCCTTTGTTTGAGTTATTTGTTTGTTTCTTTTTATTAAATTTTTAGTGTAGAGTAGTCTTTTGTGCCTTGATTGAGCCTTAGCATAATTCATTCCTTGCCTTGTGAGTATCTTGCTTGAGGACAAGCAATAGTTCAAGTTTAGGGGTTTGATAAGTCGGTAATCTACCAATTTATTGAGCCTATATCCATGAATTATCGCTATGTTTTGAATTGATTTAGAGGTTCTTATGGCCTTTATTGATGTCTATGCAAGTACTTTTGATAGAAGATGAAGAACAAGGATATGGACCCGAAAAGACCCAAAAATGAGCTAAGTGTGAAGAGTTGACAAAATCTGAAGAATATGAACCAAGATGAGGTAGTTGTGCGACACGCACAAGCCAAGGTGCGGTTAGCACCTCCTCCGCATAAAGCTGCTAAAGTTGCTGAAGATTCTGCAAAAGAGTGCGACCGCTGTGCAATGCGCACATCCCGTGGTGCAAAATGCACTACCTTCGCATGAAGCTCACAATTTCAGCTGAAGTCACTGGTTGAGTTGTGATGTGCTGCCAATTTACGGCACTTTCGTCTCCTTTTTACTAAGAACAATCGTACGTTTTCAAGCAACCGTCATCGTTTTTGATATTTTTATGTTATATTTGTAGGAAATGGAGACAAACACGGAAACGGAAGGAAATACGAGCAAAAAGACATTCTGCCTAAGAGTGACGGCCTGAGTGACGGTCCGTCAAACATGTGACGGTCCGTCACATGTGACCGTCAAGTAGAGGAAGTGTACTGCCTAGGAGTGATGGCCGCCGTGACGGTCCGTCAAGGCGATGACGATCCGTCACAGTGACCGTCAGGTTGAGCTACACCACTGCCTTGTGGTGACGGCCAAGGCGACGGTCCGTCAAGGTGGTGACGGTCCGTCACCCCAAGCCGTCAAGTTGAGACAGTCGGCGACACGGAATCCGAGCGTTTTTGGGTTTACTTCCTGGACTCCTATAAATACCCTATGTTAGGTTTATTTTAATGATTATTCATATTTTTCATTAACTATACAATAGTTCTCCCAATAGTTTTAGGAGTTTTTGAGCGAGTTTTGAGAGAGGAAACGCGCTACACACGGTTTCCTTCTCCTCAAGCTTGTTCTTGAATCGTTCTTGGGATCTTGGTTTTTCTTGTTCTTGGATAATTGAAGATTGTTTTCACGATATTGTAAGAATCCATTCTCTTTATTATGAATACAATTCTCTTCTCTTTTCTTTATAGCATGATTAACTAAACCTCCCACAACTAGGGTTGTGGGAGCCATGGAAAACGTAGCGATATAGATTCCGGGTAGCGTTGGGTTCAATATATGTATTGTCACGTTGTTAATCATTCATTATTTAACGTTTTCTAGTGGTTGCAAACATTAGAACATGCCTAGGTTTAAGTTTTCTTGAGTAAAGAGATTAAAACCGGGAAATTTGATTAACAACAAGGATTCGAGACTACTAACTCTCGTCTAATGATTAATGCTGTAACTAGATTAATCTACTTGATGTTTACGATTGAAATCTAAAAAGCACATCTTTTCGAGGTCGAGAGAATAGAAAAGGAAATTTTTTTATTTGGTCGAGAGACGTTTAGACGATACCATTGCTTCAATCACATCGTGACACGCATATAAAAAGAACCCGATTAAGCCTAGGATCGACATTGTTACCAACGCCATGGTAAACACTTCCCTAGTTCATTCTCCTATTGATTATCATTCATACGTTAATTGTTCATTTTGTTTACGCATTGTTTACACAAAACCCCCCCTTTTCCGGAAACTATTGACGACTAGTCACTTAATTCACTAAAGACTTAATTCTCACCATATTCTCTGTGGGATTCGACCCCAACCTAGTTGGGTTCTATATTTGACTACGACCGCTTACGCTTCTTTAATTAGAGGTGTAGTTTGGGCGTTATCAAAAAGTGGCGCCGTTGCCGGGGAATACGGTGGTTAATTAAGTCTGGTGTGTTTATTTGACTCTTAGTCATAATTTCCTGCTTTACGTTTATTTGTTGTTTTTGTCTTTGACAGGGTACACAGTTGTGCATGCCAAGTACCCGAAGTTCGGGGGAACAAATTTTACCTTACGACCCCGAGCTTGCTAGAACATTGAGGCGGAATATGGCCGCACAACTAGAGGCAGCGAGGATCGCTGCAGAACTGCAGGCCCAATAAAATCTGAATGCTGGTGGTCTGCAGGATGAGATCGCAAGGAATGATGAGGATCTCGACTTAGATGGAGCTGGCGCTACGGGCGCCATTGTTGTTCCACCGCTACCGCCCGGAGCCAAGTTCAACATCACTAGCATGATGATCCAGCTGTTGAACTTGAGAGGAGTGTTCCGAGGTGTCGCTGGGAAGGATCCAAACCAGCACCTAATGAATTTCGTGGGCATATGCAAGTCATTTGAACTACCGGGCGTGAGTCAGACAGCGATCAGGCTCAGGTTGTTTCCGTTGTCTCTGTCTGATGAGGCAGCATTGTGGTTGACAGAGCTGACCCCCGACTCTATCGCAACGTGGGGAGAGTTGAGAGGCGCTTTCCTAGAAAGGTTCTTTCCTCCCTCTCGGATGATACAGTTGAGGGACGAGATTAGCAACTTTAGGCAGCAACCGCACGAAGCACTGCACGAGACTTGGTTGCGATTCAAAAAGAAGATAACACAATGCCCAAACCATCAGTTGACCGATAACTTTTTGATGCAGACGTTCTACCGGGCACTGAATTCGGCTACCAAGCCGACGTTAGACAACGCAGCAGGTGGTGCATTCATGGGTCTCACCTTTGTTGAGTCCACAACTACTTTGGACAGGCTCACCAAAACCAACAGGGCCTGGCACACACGAGATTCAGAGGTAGCAGCTAGTACGTATGTAGTTGGTGTGTCAGCTGAGCAGCGCAGAAAAAAGGAGGAGCGCGACCAAGACATGGCGCATCTGAAAACGCAATTGGACCTACTGACCAAGCACTTGTTCTCAGGAGGTATGGAGAAGGTAAAAGCTGTGGGTTCCCAAGGTAGAGCAGCAGAGTTGGAAACTGAGGAAGCGAATTACTTGGGGGGCTTCCAGGCCAATGGCCAAGGAAACCAAGGTCGGAACTATCAGAGAGACAACCACTATGAGAAAACCGACTACAGAGATCGCGACCAAGGAAACTGGAGGAACCACACTGATAAAGGTGGGTTGTATGTTCCACCTGGTAATCGGGATAGAGCTAGCACTGAGACAGGGACGTCGAAATTGGAGAGCATGATGGCAAAGATGCTACTGAAGGTGGAATCGACTGACTCTGGGGTAAAGGAGATGAGGACTGAGTTATCAACGTTGAGTCCGGTAGTAGAGTCACATTCCACCGCGATCAAGCAGCTGGAGCAGCAAGTAGGGCAAATCTCGGCATCTCTGAACCAAAGGAAGACAGGTACCTTGCCGAGTGACACGACTCATCCAAGGAATGACGCTAGCTATATGGCGATCACCACAAGAAGCGGCAAAATATTACCGGAATCACATCCGGTAATTCAGACTCAAGGTGATGTTGCGGATGATGAAGAGGCGGTAGAGGAGGAAACTCTAAAGCCCGCGGAGAAAAGCAAGGAAGCTGAAAAGCCTCCAACTATGATGCCTCGGCCACCACCTCCGTTCCCACAGCGTTTGAAGAAGAAAGCTGACGATGGTAAGTTCCTGAACTTCATGACCATGCTGAAGCAGATTTCAATAAATATACCATTGGTGGAAGCACTGGAACAAATGCCCGGTTATGCCAAGTTCATGAAGGACTTGATTACAAAGAAGAGGTTGGTAAGTTTTGAACCGGAAGACAACCTCCACCACTGCAGCGCTATTTCCTCTAGATCGTTAGTAGAAAAGAAGGAAGACCCAGGTGCGTTTACTGTTCCCTGCACTGTTGGGAAGCTCAACTTCGGGAAAGCCTTGTGTGATCTGGGTGCTAGCATAAACTTGATGCCGCTAGCCGTCTATAAACAACTGGGTTTGGGAGCTCCTAAACCAACGTCCATAAGAGTGATGATGGCTGACCGCTCAGTGAAGAGACATGTGGGAATATTGTCTGATGTGCTAGTAAAGATCGGTAAGCTTATATTCCCGGCCGACTTTGTGATCTTGGATTGCGAAGTGGATTTTGAAGTTCCCATAATCTTGGGATGACCATTGCTAGCCACAGCAAGAGCATTGGTCGACATGGAGAGAAACTAACTGACCTTCCGATTAAACAATGAAGTGGTCAAGTTCGATGTGTCCAAATTGATGAAGCAACCAAGTGAGATGAGGGTGGTCGCGGTCATCAATGCTATTGAGGAAGGCCCTGCGGACGCGTATCTTGAGGAGAAGCAGGTAAAGGAAAGCGGTGAAAGGTCAAGAAAAAGAAAACACCGCAAGAGAATCTGCAAAGAAAGAGCGAAGAAGTTGTCGCGACTAGCGATGGAGCCCAAAAAGGAAGATGGAACGCCACACTCCATCGAGTTCTCTTGTTTTGGAGACCCTGGCGGTCTCCAATATCATTCCAGAATCTGAGTCATATCGACTTCACAGGTATTCCTTCCTCTCACAGATTTTAGCTTTCATATGGATGCATTGGGGACAATGCATGAGTCTAAGTTGAGGGTGTGGGGAAACCTGTGAGTCACCACCAAGGGTTTTTGTTGCCGTGTTTCTTTTTCCTCCGGTGTGCTATCTAGTAGAACCGGCATGTTTAGGTTGTTAGTTTAAATTTTTTTTTAGTGTCTATAGTGATAAATGGCGTTTTTGTGAACTAAAAAGAGGCCCTTTAAAATTTTTCTGGTTGTGCACTTATGTTGAAACGATTGACTGTCTGGATCTTTGGATGTCATTGTGTGATCATGATTAGAATGAGTATGCTTAAGCCAAGCGGCTGTTTGATAGTTGGTAGTGGTATAGTTTCTTGGTGCCAAGAGTGTGTGAGCGTATTTTGTATAAATTCTTACTCTGTGCATGTATCTAGAACTTGCCCGGTCTATTTTGTTAAGTTTGAAGTTGGTTGCTTAGGAAAGGATCACAAGCCCTTTTTGTGTGCAGTCCACTTAACCTATAAGACCGTCCAAATGCAAATACTCCCTTTGATCCCTATTTGAACCATAATTGATCTTATTCTTTCAATAACCTGTCACCAATCCTGTCTAACTTTGAATCCCTATTTTGGCCCTGGTCCTTCCTTGGACATCGTGCACCTCAACGCCGGAAATCAGCCTAAGTTGAGGGTGGCTACTATAGAGGTAAACCCTGTTTTGGCCCTGGTCCTCCCTTGGACATTGTGCACCTCAATGCAGGCAATCAGCCTAAGTTGAGGGTGGCTACTATAGAGGTGAATGATAAGAAAAAGAGGATAGTGAAGATTGGTTGTGAATAGAATGAAAATTTGGGTGTGTGCCTAAGAAAAGAAAAAAAAAAGAGATGAAAAAGATCGAAAAAGTAATAAAGAATTGTCAAAATAAAGAGGCCGCATCTGTAGCTAGAAACAAGGAAATAAAAAAAAGGTGAATAAGGATGGACAAAGTAAAGTTATGTGGTAATAAGACGTCGGTGGTTCCAAGGAGGGCTTAGTCACTAACCCCTAAATGTATCCTACCTGCACCCAAAGCCTCATTACAAGCCAAAACAAGTCCTGTAGTGATCCTGAGCGGCTTTCTGAAAAACTGAAATAGAATAG
>QJPP01003122.1:0-71212 GCA_003996215.1 Jaltomata sinuosa | reverse complement strand
AAAATCTTGACCTAGAGGATAATATAAAGGATTCTTTATATAAAATCCTCCTTAATTCTTCTTCGGAAAATTCTAGCCAAAACAATAGTGATGGGGAAGAATCCTCTACAAGTGAAGACCTAAAAGTTCTTCATGAAGAAGACTACATGTCCTCATCAGAGGAAGAATGTACGTCTTGCCAGATTGGTCAACCTTGTGATAATAAAGACAAGGATGAATTCTATCAGTTATATTCTCAGTTCAAAGACTTGAATATCAATGTCATCAGTAATGATAATTGGATGGAAATTCTCAAGATGATTGATGATCCAACGCTGAGATCCCAAATTATTGACAAAATTGGTAATACTAACACTTCCACTAGTAATACTAGTATTCCTAAAAATTATACCGCTCATCATAATGCTTATACCATGGTAGAAGTAAAGAGACAGTTAAAACTTAGGTCTCAAAGGGATCATATTCCCACTACAATTCAAGACTTGATTGAGGAGATTAATAATCTCAAAAAAGAAATATCTTCTCTGAAGAATCATAATATGGTTCTTGATGAGAGAATCAGTCATATAGAAAATAAAGGTAATGGGAAACAGGTTATGGTTGATGATAACACCCCTGATATCCCTGAAGATAATTTTTCTGATATCTCTAGTGAATTTACAAGTAATAAGAATTTATTTTTAGAGACGATCGAGCTAATTACGGCTCATAAACCTTTGGAAAAAATAACGCTTTTTATTGATTATAACTTTAAAAAAGATTTTGTTGCTCTTATTGATAGCGGAGCTGATTTAAATTGCATTCAAGAAGGATTAATTCCATCAAAATATTTTATGAAAACTACTCATAGTCTTCGAAATGCTAGTGGTCATAAAATGGATATTGAATATAAAATTCCTAAAGCATATATTTGTATAAATACTATATGTATGCCTGAAAGTTTTGTTTTAAAAAAAAATATTTCTACCGAAATTATTTTAGGAATGCCTTTTTTTCTGGCATATTTATCCCATAACTCTCTGGGATGAGACTGGAATAACAGGTACCTTTGAAAGAAGAAAAATGACAATAGATTTTATATCTCAACCATTCTCAAAATTCGTTAATGAAGTTAAAGATATGATTTCTTTAAAAAAATAAACAAATCAATTTTCTTAAGAGTGAGATTTGTAGTCTTACTATAGAAGAGACTTTACAAAATCCTAAGATCCAAGGAAAACTTGAAATTTTATAAAATCAATTCTCCCTACAGATATGTGGAGATCACCCAAATGTATTTTGGGAAAGGAAAAAACATGTGGTAAGTCTTCCTTATGAGGAAGAATTTTCTGAGGATAATATTCCCACTAAGGCAAGACCTTGCCAAATGAATTCAGAATATTTAGATTTATGTAAAAGAGAGATTGATACTCTTCTTCAAAAGGGATTATTAAAATCTCAGAAAAACATGCTAGAAAACCAGTTCAAAGGATGTACTATTATCCTAGACCGACTCCTCAAGACATCCTTCTTGAAGAACAAGAATATTATGTCTTTAACAGTTTTAGTGGGACAGAAATTTATGAATGGAATATTGATGGTTTTACTGACAGACAGAAGTTAATAAATTATCTGATGGATTTATAGTACATTGATAATAAATTTATGTATGTCCCACTAAAACTTCTTTTTCAATTTGAATATTGTAGGAATATTGATGGATTTCTATTGATTTCTAAAATCAATAGGTTCGGATTTATCCATGTAAACCATTTGGAAAGTCCATTTCGGAAAAAGTAGGATCCATATTAGGGGTAACTATATGATTTTCAATTTTGATATTATCAACTCTTTTTCCCTCTCTCATAGAAGAGGTAGATACTCGAGAATTATCTTCTTCTCTAATCTGAGAAGTAGACGCTCTGAAAGGCATATCAACAATATAATCAGCAGGAGATATATAAGATAAGTTAGATCTAAACAATCTAGAAGAAAAGCCTATATTATCAGCATAACTCATTAACAAATTTTGGTCAGTGAATTTGATTTTCACCGTCCCATCAGGAGTTTGCTCAATGTCAGAAATATCAGGATTTATATTATTTTTGGGTGGAACAGCGTCTTCACCAAAAGAGTAACTACCAAAAGGGTGGCAGGATCGCTTCGATGTAACTACAGGTTCGTTTACGACTCATATAATCTAGGAATGGAAAGAACTTTTACGGTTCCAATCTAGCCCAAATAAACGCCTCCACATGGCTGACATGGGCCTAACCAGGAACTCTGTACTTAGCCAAGTTCTTTCTATCCCTTGATTATATTACCTCGACCTCAGAGATATCGGAACAGTCTTTTTCTCACCATGTCTTAATAGTTGTAGTTGCTGTTAGTCCAACACGGGTTATTTAGCCCATCATGTAGGCTATAAAACCTTAAAATGATTGAAAAAAATGGAAGAAAAATACCTTAACTGAGGATCAGTGATTCTTAACTGGGGATCAATGATTCTTCAAATTACAAAATATAAACAATAATTTTATTTCATTACTACCGAGAGAGTAATATTCGAAGGGTTGGCTGAAGCCTGCCTTCTATATACAATAAGTAACCCTTTTATAGAAGGGATTGACAGAAACATTTAAACTTCATGACGTAAGTGCTTACGTCATATTACATTATTGGACCTATATCGGGGTCCTCTACTTTATAAAAGTTTTACAGTAATTCAAATAATTTCAACTTTAATAAAGTTGACATCTGACGTCTTGTCCTCTACTCTTTAGCAATCTCCTTTCCTTTGGACTTGTCCGAGCTAGAAGATTCTTCTATCTGGTTCTTGAACTGTTGTAGAAACATTTCAATGTCCATTTCTTCTGTGCTATGAATACTCTGAGATTCTCCTGCTACACAGTTGTCTTCTTCTTCATTAGAAGTGGTCATGGATATATTGTCTGAGAATTCTATACCCATATTTTTTTGCTAAATCTTTTTTAACTTCTTCCATATATGAGGCAAGAAGTTCCGATTTAGAAATAGTCCCTTGTTTCATCTGTAATTTTCTGGTTATATGTTTAAAAGGACTAATATTATCCTTTTTCTGTATAACTTCTGTTTGGTTTTTGCTAGTCTCAATAGCCACATTGATTGAGTCTATTATCTCGCGTCCATGAAGTTTTCCCTCCATATCTCTCTGGAATAATTTACTCCAAAATTTTGTATGAAATTTCCTTTTTAAGCAAGGAAACTCTTCTTTATTTGTATGAACTTCTATGGTCCATTTCATTATCCATAGAATAAAAAATTGTATAAAGAAATACATTAAGGATATTCCCTTAAAATATATGTCTTCTTGTTGTAATCTTATTATTTTGGGCGAAACATCAACCCATTCAGCATATAGTTTTTTATAATCCTCTGGAAGGATAGTCAAGGTTGGGCCATATAAAGTCCACTACTGACAGAACCAATTTGGTATATGTTGTCTGAAAATATTTGAACATATTTTGATGAACCGTGAATGCTTCTTATTAGCATTTTCATTTAATAAGGCTTTATTAAAGCTCTCAATATAGTCCCAGTAATTAAACTTAACAGCTATTCTTTGTTCCGAATGGGTGTATTCATTTTCCTTCATCGTACTGATTCCCCATTCCTCTGGGGTAAATATCTTTTTTATAATAATTTTTGAAAAGTTATAAACTTTCTTGGTATTTGCTGGGAAAAAATGCTGAAATTCAGTAGACCCAATAGATGAGAGTATAATCTCATAATGCATTCTATATTTATATGTTGGGACAACATATGATGCCGTATAAAAATATCTTGACATGATTTGCCAAGGATCCTCTCTCCATTGTAAATCCCTTGGCTCAAGAAGAAGTATTACTTCATCTTTCTCATTTTTATCATATATCTCTAGATTTTCACCTACTTCGTCATTGACGACAGCCGAATATGATGGTGGTGCATTGTTCTGAGGTTGCCTTGATTGTATAAAATTCATGAATTCTCTATACATTGGATGTTCGGTACTAATTTCTGAGATACCTGTAGAAGTACCTGTAGAAGTACCTGCAATGTTTGAGGCTATTAGCCTCTGGTCTCCAAATTGAGCCAGAATATTATTTCTGCTCATGGATGCTCTTCCTCTTCCTCTTCCTCTATTAGAGGAAGAACCTCCCGATGGCCGCATTATTAGAAAATAAAGAATTATTAACTCAAATATTCTCTAGTAAGGAAATCGGGAAGACTATTATCTGTTCCCTTCTTATAATGTATCTCAAAATCAAATGGTGCTAATAAAGCTTGCCACCTTGCAAACATTTGTTTAGAAACATCATGTTTTACATCTTTATTAAAGATGAATTTAGCTGTTTGACAATCAATTTTTATGATAAACTTTTAATTATATAAATCTCCTTGGAATTTTAAACATTTTTGACTATGGCTAGAATTTCTTTAGCTACAGTAGCATAATATTTTTGACTATTATTCCATTTCCCTGAATAGAATTGTATAAGGTATTTTGTCTTTCAGCCGGAGAGATTTGTTTTAAAATTCCCCCATAACCAATATCAGAGGCATCTGTCTCCACTATTTTTTGCCAATTTGATTAGCCAGAGTGAGACATGGTAGGTTATTAACCTTTGCCTTAATATGCTTGACTGCTTTTGTATGATTATCAGTCCAAGCTTTAGGGCATTTTCTTAACCTATCATATAATATAGTTGTGTCTTTAGCTAGATCCTTTATAAAAGGAGAAATGTAATTTAAACTTCCTAAGAAACGTTGAAGCTGAGTTTTATCAGTAATAACGTCAGGAAATTTAGACACAAACTCAATACTTCTCTGAATTGGAATAATTTTTCCTTTTTCAATATTATGACCCAAGAATCTAACATTGGTTTGGAAAATATGCATTTTTGGTCTAGATATAACCAAACCATTTTGAATTATAATTTTCTTAAATAGGTCAAGATGCTTAAAATGCATTTCTAAGGTTTTGAGAATACCAAAATATCATCTATATAAAAAATGATAAAATTGCTAAAAGGGTTAAAAATATCATTCATAATTTTCTGAAATTCAGAAGGGGCATTTTTTAACCCAAAAGGCATAACATTCCACTCATATTGTCCCATTGGGACGTTAAAGGCTGTTTTATATTTATCTTTTTCAGAAATTTGAATTTGCCAATATCCTGATTTTAAATCAAATTTTGAAAATATTATAGCTTCATGAAGTCTATCTAATAAATCTTTTTTATTAGGAATAGAATATCTAATCCATTTCAAAACTTTATTTAGGGGTTTATAATTTATGACCAGTCTGGGTACCCCTCTTTCTTGCTCTGCGTGCTTATTAACATAGAAAGAAGTGCAAGATCATCGAGATTTTGAGGGCCTTATTAATCCCTTTTGAAGAAGAGTATCAATCTCTCTTTTACATAAATCCAAATATTCTGAATTCATTTGGCAAGGTCTTGCCTTAGTGGGAATATTATCCTCAGAAAATTCTTCCTCATAAGGAAGACTTACCACATGTTTTCTCCTTTCCCAAAATACATTTGGGTGATCTCCACATATCTGTAGGGAGAATTGATTTTTTTAAATTTCAAATTTTCCTTGGATCTTAGGATTTTGTAAAGTCTCTTCTATAGTAAGACTACAAATCTCACTCTTAAGAAAATTGATTTGTTTATTTTTTAAAGAAATCATATCTTTAACTTCATTAACGAATTTTGAGAATGGTTGAGATATAAATTTATTCTCATTTTTCTTCCTTCAAAGATACCTGTTATTCCAGTCTCATCCCAGAGAGTTATGGGATAAATATACCAGAAAAAAGGCATTCCTAAAATAATTTCGTTAGAAATGTTTTTTATTAAAACAAAACTTTCAGGCATACATATATTATTTATACAAATATATGCTTTAGGAATTTTATATTCAATATCTATTTTATGACCACTAGCATTTCGAAGACTATGAGTAGTTTTCTTAAAATATTTTGATGGTATTAATCCTTCCTGAATGCAATTTAAATCAGCTCCGCTATCAATAAGAGCAACAAAATCTTTTTTTAAGTTATAATCAATAAAAAGCGTTATTTTTGCCAAAGGTTTATGAGCCATAATTAGCTCGATCGTCTCTAAAAATAAATTCTTATTACTTGTAAATTCACTAGAGATATCAGGAAAATTATCTTCAGGGATATCAGGGGTGTTATCATCAACCATAACCTGTTTCCCATTACCTTTATTTTCTATATGACTGATTCTCTCATCAAGAACCATATTATGATTCTTCAGAGAAGATATTTCTTTTTTGAGATTATTAATCTCCTCAATCAAGTCTTGAATTATAGTGGGAATATGATCCCTTTGAGACCTAAGTTTTAACTGTCTCTTTACTTATGCCATGGTATAAGCATTATGATGAGCGATATTATTTTTAGGAATACTAGTATTACTAGTGGAAGTGTTAGTATTACCAATTTTGTCAATAATTTGGGATCTCAGCGTTGGATCATCAATCATTTTGAGAATTTCCATCCAATTATCATTACTGATGACATTGATATTCAAGTCTTTGAACTGAGAATATAACTGATAGAATTCATCCTTGTCTTTATTATCACAAGGTTGGCCAATCTGGCAAGACGTACATTCTTCCTCTGATGAGGACATGTAGTCTTCTTCATGAAGAACTTTTAGGTCTTCACTTATAGAGGATTCTTCTCCATCACTATTGTTTTGGCTAGAATTTTTCGAAGAAGAATTAAGGAGGATTTTATATAAAGAATCCTTTATATTATCCTCTAGGTCAAGATTTTTAATTTTATCCTTAACCTTACAATCTCTTGCATAATGGCCCATTCTACCACATTTGTGGCAAGCATTTGGTCTATAATTCTGGCTCTGATACAAAAAGAGTGGCAGGATACCAAAAGAGTGGTAGGATTTCTCTAACCTATTGATCCGAACCTATTATCCGAACATATTTTGATGAATATGTTCAAATGTTTTCAGACAACATATACCAAATTGGTTCAACTTTATATGGCCCAACCTTGAATATCCTTCCAGAAGATTATAAAAAATTATATGTTGAATGGGTTGATGTTTCTCCCAAAATAATAAGATTACAACAAGAAGACATATATTTTAAGGGAATATCCTTAATGTATTTCTTTATACAATTTTCTATTCATGGATAATGAAATGGACCATAGAAGTTCATACAAATGAAGAAGGGTTTCCTTGCTTAAAAAGGAAATTTCATACAAAATTTTAGAGTAAATTACTCCAGAGAGATATGGAGAAAAAACTTCATGGACGCGAGATAATAGACTCAATCAATGTGGATATTGAGACTAGCAAAAACCAAACAGAAGTTATACAGGAAAAGGATAATATTAGTCCTTTTAAACATATAACCAGAAAATTACAGATGAAACAAGGGACTATTTCTAAATCGGAACTTCTTGCCTCATATATGGAAGAAGTTAAAAAAGATTTAGCAAAAAATATGGGTATAGAATTCTCAGACAATATATCCATGACCACTTCTAATGAAGAAGAAGACAACTGGGTAGCAGGAGAATCTCAGAGTATTCATAGCACAGAAGAAATGGACATTGAAATGTTTCTACAACAGTTCAAGAACCAGATAGAAGAATCTTCTAGCTCGGACAAGTCCAAAGGAAAAGGAGATTGCTAAAGAGTAGAGGACAAGACGTCAGATGTCAACTTTATTAAAGTTGAAATTATTTGAATTATTGTAAAACTTTTATAAAGTAGAGGACCCCGATATAGGTCCAATAATGTAATATGACGTAAGCACTTACGTCATGAAGTTTAAATTTTTCTGTCAATCCCTTCTATAAAAGGGTTACTTATTGTATATAGAAGGCAGGCTTCAGCCAACCCTTCGAATATTACTCTCTCGGTAGTACTGAAATAAAATTATTGTTGATATTTTGTAATTTGAAGAATCACTGATCTCCAGTTAAGAATCACTGATCCCCAGTTAAGGTATTTTTCTTCCATTTTTTTCAATCATTTTAAGGTTTTATAGCCTACATGATGGGCTAAATAACCCGTGTTGGACTAACAGCAACTACAACTATTAAGACATGGTGAGAATAAAAGTAGAGGACCCCGATATAGGTCCAATAATGTAATATGACGTAAGCACTTACGTCATGAAGTTTAAATTTTTCTGTCAATCCCTTCTATAAAAGGGTTACTTATTGTATATAGAAGGCAGGCTTCAGCCAACCCTTCGAATATTACTCTCTCGGTAGTACTGAAATAAAATTATTGTTGATATTTTGTAATTTGAAGAATCATTGATCCCAAGTTAAGAATCACTGATCCCCAGTTAAGGTATTTTTCTTTCATTTTTTTCAATCATTTTAAGGTTTTATAGCCTACATGATGGGCTAAATAACCCGTGTTGGACTAACAGCAACTACAACTATTAAGACATGGTGAGAAAAAGACTGTTCCGATGTCTCTTAGGTCGAGGTAATATAATCAAGGGATAGAAAGAACTTGGCTTAGTCCGGAGTTCCTGGTTAGGCCCATGTCAGCCATGTGGAGGCGTTTATTTGGGCTAGATTGGAACCGTAAAAGTTCTTTCCATTCCTAGATTATATGAGTCGTAAACAAACATGTAGTTACATCGAAGCGATCCTGCCACTCTTTTGGTATCAGAGCCAGGTTGTCCAAGGAGATTTATATAATCAAAAGTTTATCATAAAAGCTGATTGTCAAACAGCTAAATTCATCTTTAATAAAGATGTAAAACATGATATTTCTAAACAAATGTTTGCAAGGTGGCAAGCTTTATTAGCACCATTTGATTTTGAGATACATTATAAAGGGAAAAAGGAGTTTTATAAGAATTATAGACCAAATGCTTGCCACAAATGTGGTAGAATGGGCCATTATGCAAGAGATTGTAAGGTTAAGGATAAAATTAAAAATCTTGACCTAGAGGATAATATAAAGGATTCTTTATATAAAATCCTCCTTAATTCTTCTTCAGAAAATTCTAGCCAAAACAATAGTGATGGAGAAGAATCCTCTATAAGTGAAGACCTAAAAGTTCTTCATGAAAAAGATTACATGTCCTCATCAGAGGAAAAATGTACGTCTTGCCAGATTGACCAACCTTGTGATAATAAAGACAAGGATGAATTCTATCAGTTATATTCTCAGTTTAAAGACTTGAATATCAATGTCATCAGTAATGATAATTGGATGGAAATTCTCAAAATGATTGATGATCCAACGCTGAGATCCCAAATTATTGACAAAATGTAATGACCCTTCCGGTCATTTCCACGTATAAGTTTTGAAGTCAAGCAAATCGACAAAAGATATCGTAAGACCTTTAACAAATTTTCTGAACCTTGGGTCAAATGTATCAGGACTTTTCTCCCGGTATATAAAGAGTTAGAAGTCCCCCGAGATACCAAATCGAAGGTCTACGAGTCCTAGTTTTCAACGCACAAAAACCGCACGTCCAAATAATCTCGGAGCAAAGAGTTATGACTTTTTACCGCGGACTGTCTGGCAGGAAACGGGTTGCGAACCGAGGTCGCGAATCGGGTCGGGTTAACCGCGATTTAAGCTTCAATTTCACGTTTTAAAATGCCATTTCAGTTCTAAAACAATGATAAAATATAAGGGAGGATCCCGAGAGAATTCTTGAATATCGAAATCGTGCGTAGGCAAATTACGAGCCTAAACTTAAGAATTTTATTAGCATCGTGCGTGTATTTGAAATATTTATTTAAAAGTTTAATTTGGTAAAAATTATATTATTATACCCTTTGGAAAATGTTTTGTTACGATATAATGGTATACGTATTTATTTTATAAGGTTTTTATACTCCGTAATATTTTAACGGAGATAGTAAATTTAATTATGTTAAAAATTATTATTATAATATAGTAGATTTTATTGGAAATGTTTTTCTAATAATTATGGTATATTTAAAATATTATAATTATTTTACCACGAATTTACGCAATACCCGAATATATACTTAGCGGAACGGGTTGGTTGCCACCTCCACCCCCACGTGTAAGTGGAAGGTGAAGGCAGCATGAGTATACAGTTGTGGTGGCAGCATATGACATAATTTTCACTAGGTGGCATTAATTAATGGTCACTTTACCTTTTCATGTATTTGTTACTAATATGTGGGTGGCCAATCATCAAAGCTGCCTACTCACTTTAAGCAATAATCAATTGCTTGTTAAATTGCTGCCAACGTTGATAAACATTCCTTTTAAATGTAATTGTGGTGCAAATATTACCACAGTACATCAATTATCTTGTCAAGTTGTTCCGTCCCAAATCCGATTCCGATTCCGATTTAGTTTTGGATTTCCTCGGAGTGGTTCGAGCTTGGACATCGTTGTTCCAGCAGCTTGTCGTCGGACGACAGGTAGGTTACGGTTTAATTTCCCCAGACTCCGTATATATAGAATAAAATTGTATTAATGGGCATCCTTGGGTTGGTTTTATTAGGTTTGGTACCCACAGACCTTGACGCGCTTTTCATGTCCAGCACTATTTTTATTCCTCGTTGTTTGTAGTATTTGCGGATATATTTTCTTTAACCCTTGTGGTCCTGCGAGGCCCTTGTTGAACATCTGGAACATAGAAGGTGGGATTTTGGGAAATGTCAGCCAGTCCCGGGCCATAGAATTATCCTCTAGGCTGGTTATGCTTGCTGAGTAGCTGTGGGCGCTGTTGCAGGTCGGTAGGTTGTTGTAAGCTGTATGGGCAGCTATTGTTGTTGTGTGATCATCATCATTTCCATGCATATAAAGGGGTTTTATCGATGTTTTACAGTGGTTTTGGCTTCGGGCCTACTGATACTGTTTTCTAAACCTTGCATGGCCCGGGGGGCCCATTTTTGATGGAAATGATTTGGAAATGGTTGATTTCACTTGTGGTTTAAAATCATCAGTTTTACGATTATCGCTAGACTCGGCAGGGCCGGAGTGCTAGTTGAGTTTTTCTTACTACTTGAGATGATTTTTAGCCTCGGTTGGACCGAGCACCTGAGATGACTTTTTACTGTTTAGACCCGGAGACGCCCGGGCACCCTTGGAGGGGTTTTTCAGATATTTTCCTACTATTTTTAGTCCTGGACAGGGTCTGGGCATGCATATTTGAGACTGGTTCTATATCTTGATATTGAGACTGGGACTCTATCTTGATACATGTTCTGATACTGAGATATGGTATGGGGTCGAGGCCCTCCATGGACCTTGCTATCCGGGCCAGGAGCTACGAGCTGCGTGTGTCGGAAGAGGGGTATACGGGGGAGTAGAGGTATACGGGCAGAGACCTTCCATGGAACCTACCTGCTGGGCCGGATCGGCGCCGGAGGAGGTACATACAGAGATACCATGGCACTTGAGATCTTCATGCATCATATCATTCATGGTTCGAGGTTCCAACCTTGTTTGCTGTTTGCTGATTGTACGCTCCGGTAGTATGGGATGCCGGAGGGTTTGTTTTCACTTGTTTGTGTTCCTCGGTTGTATGGGCGGCCGAGGGGCTGTAGGTAGACTTTTGTTATTTACTTACAGAGTTGTTCTCTATTATGGATAAGTATGAGATTGGTACTGCTAGGGTGTTAGGTTCTGGATTTGAGGTTGATATGATTAGTTGAGTATTGATTCATGTCTTGAGCATGCCTATTATTATTCTTTCTCCCTTCTTCTTATACTTGAGGTTACCGGTATACCGTCCATCCCGTAAACTTATTTTGTATACACTGTTGTTGCAAGGATCCCAGGTGCGTTGTTCTTACTTTCACCTGTGCCTTTGGTGTGTATATTCTGCTTACTAGTTGATTTCCCTCTGGGCTAGTTCCTGTGTACCTTTCGTTGATTTCTGTGACTATTTACTTATATTCTGTCTATTACTGCTCTTTTATCTTATATGTGCCCAGTCGGCCTATGATACCTACTGGGTATCTTATGCTTCGCATTTGGTGCTCACCCCTACCCCCTGCATCTTTGGGTGCAGATCCTAGCGTGGGCCATCGCCGTTAGATCGTTGTGATTCGTGCTTGGAGATCTGTTGGGGACTACTTCAGGCTGAGGGTGAGCTCTTTGCGATCGGAGCTTAGCTTTAGTTTATCTTTTGCTTCATGTACTCTATTACCATTCAGAGACATCTGTATATATAGTTTTAGTTTATTTGTACTCCATGTATGTAGTTTGGCTCTGTACTATGATACCAGGTCTTGGGGTTTGGTTTAGTTTTCCGCATTTGTATATATGTACATTCATATTCTCTATTTTATTCATCTTGTTCTCTTATTTGTTAGATAGTAGCCCATTACTAGCTGTTCTGGGCTACAGGGATTGGTTCACCTACCGGGGGTTGTAGGTGCCATCATGACCGAGAAATCGGGTCATGACAAGTATAAGGCTTAAATCTTGTGACTTGCATTAAATTGACCATTTTGGATCATAGATTAGAATTATTTCTTGTTTATCCTTAGTTTAGGAGTTTGTTGAATTTCGATTGCTAGCATAGAATCCTTAGTATGCTTTTAGGAGGTTTTAGAGGTAGAGTAGATGATTTTAGTTATTTATGTAGTTATTTTCATTATTTTTGCCTTATTATCGATTGTGCGTGCAACTGTGGGCCCGAGGCCATAGCACGAATTGGACAAAAATTCAAGTCAGTTTTCTTAGTTGGAGGGTGTTTTACCCTGGCTTGCCTTGTGGTGTGAAATATTCTGTGATTTTGGAATATTGCATGCTCATATTGCATTTATATACCCGTTGGTACAAAAAAGAAACATTTTAATGGTTTTTGGTTCAAACTTAAGATATACTATGGTTACTATGATTTTTGGATTTTAAAGGAATTATCTTGGGTTTTACTACTGCTTCAGATGCAATCGTTACAGGTACTATTCTTGTCTGTGACCAAATGGCTATGGTCTTGTTTGATCCGAGTTCCACTTATTCATATGTATCTGTTAAATTTGCCCTTGGTGTAGACATGGTTTGTGATATGCTTGACTTACCTGTGTATGTATCTACTCCGGTTGGAGACTCTGTAGCAGTGACTCAAGTGTATCATGCTTGCTCTTTAATTTTTATGGGTTTCTAGACTTGGGTGGATTTGGTGATCCTGGATATTCTTGATTTTGATATCATCCTGGGCATGACTTGGTTATCCCTGTATCACACTGTTCTGAGTTGCAATGCTAAAACTGTAGCCTTAAACATGCCTGGGATGGGTAAGTTAGAATGGGAAGGTGTTTATAAGTCTGAACCTGTGAAAATAATTATCTTCATTCATGCTAAGAAGCTAGTTGGGAAGGGGTGTTCGACCTTTTTTGGCATATCTTCAGGATGTTAGTGCAGAGGTCCCCTCTATTGAGTCAATTCCCATAGTGTTTGAATTTCAGAAGGTATTTCCCATTGACTTTCCTGGTATGCCTTTAGATTAGGACATTGATTTTTGCATTGATTTGGAGCCGGGTACTCGCCTAATATCTATTCCTCCCTATAGAATAGCTCTGGCTGAGTTGAGAGAGCTCAAGTCTCAGTTGTAGGAGTTACTTGATAAGGGATTCATTTGTCCTAGTGCTTTACATTGGGGTGCTCCGATATTGTTTGTGAAGAAAAAAGATGGTAGCATGAGAATGTTTATAGACTACCGTCAGTTGATAAGAATACCATCAGGAATAATTACCCTTTGCCTCAAATAGATGATTTATTTGACCAGTTTCAAGGAGCTTCAGTATTTTCCAAGATAGATTTGAGGTCAGGGTATCACCAGTTAAAGATTCAACTTGAGGATATACCCAAAATAGCTTTCTGAACTCGTTATGGATATTACGAATTCTTAGTGATGTCCTTTGGATTGACTAATGCGCTGGTAGCATTCATGAGCTTGATGAATGGTATTTTCGAATCCTTTTTGGATTTATTTGTGATTGTATATTTTGATGACATTTTGGTTTACTCCATGAGTAAGGAGGAACATGCAGGTCACTTACGCATAGTCTTGGGTATTTTAAAGGAGAAGAAACTTTATGCTAAATTCTCTAAATGTGAGTTTTGGATGACTTCTGTTTCCTTTTTAGGGAATATGGTTTCTAAAAAAGGGGTGATGGTAGATCCCCATAAGATTGAGCTTCTTAAGAGTTGGGCTCCGCCTAACTCAGTAACTGAAGTTCATAGCTTTGTGGGTCTGGCTAGCTATTACCGGAGGTTTGTCAAGAACTTTGCCTCAATTTCTACTCACTTGACAAGATTGACACAGAAGGAGGTACCATTTGTCTGGTCTGACAAGTGTGAAGAGAGCTTTCAAAAGCTTAAGTCTCTTTTGACCACAACTCCCATCCTTGCTTTACCGGTTGAAGGTAAGGATTTTCCTTTTGTTTTGTGATGCTTTACATTCTGGCTTGAGTGCTTTGTTGATTCAGGACAGGAATGTGATTGCCTATGCTTCAAGGCAATTAAAGCTTCATGAGAGGAATTACCTAACTCATGACTTGGAGTTGGCAGCGGTGGTTTTTGCACTTAAGATATGGAGATACTACCTTTATGGTGTTAAGTGTGAGGTATTCACAGACCATCACAGTGTACAATATGTTTTCACTCAAAAGGACTTGAATTTGAGGCAGGGGTGGTGGTGGAGTTACTGAAGGATTATGATGTCACCATCCAATATTATCTAGAGAAGGCCAATGTAGTGGCAGACACATTGAGCCAAAAATCTACAAATATGGGAAGTTTGGCTTATTTGAGAGTGACGAGATGACCTTTGGATAGAGAGATCCAAACTTTAGCAACGCGATTTATGCAGTTTGGAGTGTTTGAAAGGGGTGGAGTGTTGGATAGTGTGGAGGTAAGGTCAACATTCATTGATAAAATCAAGGCTAAGCAATTTGAGGATGCAAAATTGAACAAGATTTGGAACAAAATAGTGTATGGTGAAGCTCAAGATGCCACACTTTATGCGGGTGGTGTGTTAAGGGTGAGAGGGCACATGTGTGTTCCTCGTATTGACGATGTGATTCCAAGTCTGCTTGCATAAGCTCATGGTTCCCGATACTCTATGCATCCTAGTGTAACCAAGATGTATCGTGACTTGAGACAACTCTATTGGTAGCCCCAAATAAAGAGACATATAGTAGAGTATGTGGCTAATTGTTATAACTGTCAACAAGTGAAGTATGAACATCAAAGGCCTACAGATTTACTTCAGAGGATGCCCATTCTCGAGTGGAAGTGGGAAAGGATTGCCATGGATTTCATAGTGGGTTTTCCTAAGACCTTGGGACAACGTGACTCGATTTGGGTTATAGTAGATAGGCTAACAAAGTCCGCTCATTTCCTTCCGATTAAGGTGAATTACAACTTGAAGCAGTTTGCCAAAACTTATATCAAGGAAGTCCTGAGATTGCATGGGATGCCAATATCCATCATATCCGATAGAGGTATGCAGTTCACCTCTAAATTTTGGCACAAATTGCTTGAGGAGTTAGGCACCAAGCTTGATCTTAGTATCGCTTTTCATCCTCAGACCGATGGGCAGTCTGAGAAGACCATTCAGGTACTTGAGAATATGCTACTAGATTGTGTGGCTAACTTTGGAGGTCATTGGGATATAATTTCTATCACTGTGCGAGTTCTCATACAACAACTATTATCACTCTAGTATCGATATGGCCCTATTTGAACCATTTTATAGGAGAAAGTATAGATCACCCATAGGTTGGTTCGAGTTGGGCGATGTGAAGACTTTGGGCGCAGACCTGGTGAAGGAAGCCCAAGAGAAAGTGATGTTTATTCAGGACAAGTTATTGGCTGCCCAAAGCAGACAAAAGGAATACGCTGACCGCAAGGTAAGAAATATGTATTTCAAACCAGATGAGCAGGTATTGTTAAAGGTGTCTCCCATGAAGAGAGTTATGCAATTTGTTAAGACAAGCAAGTTTAGCCCTAAGTATATCAGTCTGTTTGAGGTTCTTGATGATGTAGGTCCAGTAGCATACATGCTGGCATTGCCTCCAAACCTGTCAGGGGTCCATCCGGTGTTTCATGTTTCTATTCTTAAGAAATACTATAGGGATGGCAACTACATAATTAAGTGGGATTCAATTTTGCTTGACAAGAATCTTTCTTATAAGGAGGAATTGATAGCTATTCTTGATTGAGATGTTCAGAATTTGAGGACTAAGGAGATTAAATCAGTGAAAGTACAGTAGAAGTACCGTCCTATTGAAGAGGCCACTTGGGAGACTGAGACAAATATGCGCAATAAGTACCCTCACTTATTTGAAGATTCAGATACTTTTCTTGCTTTATTTTACTCATTTTTCTTCATTTATCCGTCGAGGATGAATCATGAGTAAATTGGTATCTATTATAATAACCCTTTTTGTCATTATAGTGTAATCTAGCGTGTCAAAATTTGGGTTAAGAATTTCCCCGAATAAAGTGTTAAAATTTTTAGGCTAGGCTAGTCTCAAATGAATTTCAAGTATAGTATGGTCTAGATAAATTCAGTAATAGATAGGTCAGAGTTGATATGAGTTAAGACAATATTATGATAGCTAAGGGGTCAAGGAGTTTGTAAAAACTTTAAAAAGTGAATTCGGGTTAGTAGAACTACGGATATCACATTTGAGGTAAAGGGGTTAGTTCAGGATATCATTATCTAGAAGTGTATTGCAAAACTGGAAAAAACCTGGGATTGTTGGACTTTCTGTCTCGCCTAAGCCGCTATAGCGGGAGACATGCCGCTACGACGGGCTCGCTATAGCGGGAATATTTTTGCTATAGTGGAGGTCAGCCTTGGTCAACCCCGCCATAGCAGGCAGATCCCGCTATAGTGGGAGTCGGGCCGCTATAGCGGTCTATGCACTATTAAATGCAGTTTTAGACTTAAAAACTTTATTTTTATTCCACCTTCCAGAACTGAGAAAGACGATTTAAGGCAAAATTCATCAGTTTTCACCCAAAATCCTTCATTGAGGTAAGTTAATCCACCCGTTTATCTAGTTTTTCAATGATTAATCCTTAGAATCACTAGGTTTTGTTTGTGGGGGAGGATTTGACTTGACCTAGGTTTATTTTCTAGTGTAACTTAGTAAAAACAAGGTGTAATCCTTGGGTTTTGATCAAGGGCGGATAAATTATGGTTGCATTCTTGGAAATCTTTCTTATAAACTTGAATTAGGTAGACTTAAGATGGAATGAATGTAGAGAAACCCTAGAATAAGGGAATGATAATGATTTTTGGCCTTGGAGTTAGAATTAGGCTCCAACGGCTTCGACGAGATATCAGTTGTAGCCAGTGACCATTTCTGACTCAAGGGTGAGCTTCATCTTACGAGCAACCATGATTCTTCACACGCTATATTCTTATCCATTTGTTTTGGACCCAAACACTTTAGTTATTCCAGTTTTTTGGGTTGTACCCGCTGATTATCATGTTTAGATATTTCTGTACAATGACTTTTAATTCTGGCGGCATTTTAGACATTTGACTTACTCTGCATTATTTATCTATTAGAATTATTTGAATTGTTGGTTGATAATGAAATTTCTCATTTCATATTTAAAAGCTGTTAAGTATTGGTGTTGGGTATTTGGGGTTAGATGGTTCTCCCACCTGAGGGTAGTGTGGATGCCACTCACTATGGGTTTGGATCGTGACATTGAATTACAATACATTTAATATCATAATATTCCTTATATAAATTTAACCTTATAAAAAGTGAAAACATGATTATTTAAACCTATGGTGATATTACACCTAAACCTGAATAATTTATAGACACGATAATAACATTTAATTTTCACCAAAACACTAAACCTATAATTAATCATAATTGGGAGCAAGAATCCCAAATAAAAAAAATTAAAAGAATCCTAAACCTAAAAGCAAACATACATTAATTTTTTATTATTTTTTCACCAAAACAATAATGATTATAATGTATTTTTGGTGTAAAAGGATGGTACATATATGATTTTGTGCTAGTATGTTAGATATTAGGACTTACTATATATTAGTTAAATAAAGAAAAAATTAATAAGTGTAATTTTAATGGATGTACTTAATGTTAGGAGTTATTACATCTTACAAATACGTATCAATGCCACATTTATGTACAAATCATCCTGTATAAAATAAATTAATTGATCCTTTGTGGATAGTTCACCTGAGCTCATGTCCATACTTTGAGAGTTCTCAATCATTAATAATCTTTTTCTTAGTGCTTGAAGTTCTAATTCTAATAAATCTCTAATCATGCGATCTCTTTCTACCTCTACCTCCATTTCATGTACCTTAAAAATGGATAAAAAGAGAGGATTTGAATTTCTTAACATGAAATCAAGAGAACAAAATTTGCATGTTAAATATTGTTTTATTTTATAAGGCCATTCGACAAGTACAGGAGAGCTCAAGTTGAATTAAAAGTTATACTACACCTAATTTTGCCAGGGACCAATGAATAACTTTTGATGAATATAGACAAATTAATAATGAGAACTTTCAAGTCTAAGATAGAAAATTAATATGAAAAGGCTTACCTTACTCTCCAGAACATTTATGGTGCCCTCAAGTTCCTCAACAGAGTGTTCTAATCTTAACCTCCTCATCCTTTTCTTCAGCATACATTTTACTGGCTTCTGATGCCTGGTAAATTAAGAGATACGTCATCAAGGAAAAGCATGTCCATCAAAGTTTGGCCGGATAAATATTCTTCAGAAATATGCATACCTGGCGAGCTTGTACAACAATAGCTTCATTCTCATCGGCTAGTGATATGCCATATCAAACTTATTTTACAAGAACCAAAGTTGTTCAAGAAGCTGGTTCTTTTCTCCAGTCACCCTTTTGAGATCATCTTCAATATCTTTATCTTTCTTCAACAAAATCAGTTGTTTCTCTGGTGAGGAGGTCAATCGAAGAATTTTATTTTCTAGGCTTTTCACAATCTCCCATTGTTCTTCCAACTCATCCTCTGTTTGGGAATTCTTCACACAAAGATCCTCTAAGAGAGCTCTCAACTCAAAGTTTTGCTTTGAGAAATTATCTGATTTTTGTCTCCAAGGAACTTCATCCAAAGCGGACGAGCAACTGGAATACCACTTGAGTTTGCTTTTCTAAATAGAGTGTAGAAATAAGAAAAATACATGTAATGAACATGTATCACTTCCCTCATCAATTGCATATATCTTTCTCCAAATAATCAAGGTTCACGTCTTTTTGTGTCATGATGTGCATGCCCACGAAAAAGGGATAATATGAAACTATTTGGTACCAATTATAAGCTTGTAACCATTTTATATATTTAGCAATATAATTGTTGTGGCTTCTACATAATAACAACTTGATTGTATACATTTTTCTTATATATTCTGTATTTAACCTTTATGCTTTTCTACATAAAAATGCTCAACACTTATTTATATAGATTAAAGAAGCACCTTACGCTAAACAAAAATATAAATTGAAAAGGAAATGGGTACAATATACTGCAGAAAAGTCAATGCGAGAAGTCATACAAAATAGAGCATCGCTAACCTTAAAGAAGAAGGTTTGAAGAGGTATAGTTTGGGTCCCTGAGAGGCTACACAATATAACAATAATTTCTTTTGTATTTGTGTATTGTTATCTTACTTATAAATTATCTTAAAATCTTGATATACAGTGCATAATATAAACACTTACACTGAACAATCAAAACTCAATATACTTTATTCCCAAATTCCAAGACGTAACCATCAGGCCAATCTATCAGGGAAGTCCAAGCTATCTTAGCAGGGTTACACCCATTTCTCAAGGACATCCAAACTTATCATAATTAATTAAGAATCTTTCTAGAGTATATTTCTTTACCAAATAGTTTCTCTATGTTTCAGGCATCACCTAATTAACAAGCACATAACTTAAGTCTCAGTTTATGCATCTCAAGTATCATCTACACATCCAAATCACAACACACACGATCATGCACAATATTTCAGAGCTATTAACCTAAATCTATTCATCACCACCCGGACTCTATTTTTGAAGGCCTAAGCATGATGTCTTCATTAATTTCTATATAAGAATAATGATTATTAATCGAGTCTTGCTATATTTAAACATATCCTACCTCGAATGGCAAGCTGCTACTAATGGTGCACACAATTTGTATGTTGTCCTTGTCCTAGAGAATCCTGAGGGACAGTTACCACGAGGAGGAGGGGAATCCAACCCTTTCCTAAGAGCTTTTCCTATATTCTCTTGCTTTTCTAGGGTTGAGAGAGAGTTGGGGTATTTTTAGGAGAAGACCTCCTTTTTGAAAAAGAGTTTAAATGCTGGATAGGTTTAATCCATGTTTCTATCCCATTCTTTCATCGCGATAAGAACCACTTTGCCTCGACGGATCACCGTGATGAGACTACCTTCACTGCAATGAACCGTCACAACGAGCCTATGATCATCACGATGAGGAACGCTGACAACTTATCTTTGGCCATGTTTCACATCCGTGCTTTATTCAAATACCTTAAAAAATAACTTCATTGATTCTATAGACCAAATTTATTAATTCAATTATTTTTAGAGTGACCTTTTAAATAACGATGGAATGTGTCGTTATAAAAAGAAAGGAAAAGATTTAGGATCAAGTGGCTCAAAACCTCCCTAAATGCTACCATTAGATAACTAAGCACCACATTCTCTCTCTATCTTTCCAACCTTATTATCCTCTATACACATTCTAAGTCTTTCTTTTGTTTTCAATTTACTAATACCCCACTTTCTATGCTTAGCTCTTTTTCAAACCCGCAAAGAAGGTTAGCATCATTTCTTTTTCTTTCTCCTCTCACTTTTTTAGACAACTTAAGCAATTGCACATGTTTTCAAGTGATGCTCCCCCCAAAATTAGACTCTCAGCCTAGATTAAGACTTTCATTATATAACATCTCCAAACTTAGGCATTTAACCTATATCAATCATTCAAACTTCTTCATGTCCCTAAACTTAGGATTTTAGTCTACATTCTTACTTCTGAAATGCTTAACGAGGTTAGGTGCCAAGGGATAGCTATCTCAAGAAGGGTATGGTGCATAACATGGTTGTCAAGAAAAAGGTCTATGGCTTAAATAGGGTTGACTAGGGAGTAATATCAATTTTGGCATTGTGACAGTTCAAAGAAGTCCTGAGGTCATTTTTCAAGCCAAGTGATATTTAGGATTTTGCCTTGAATAAGATTCTGGACAAGTTCTAGACTACCATGCATGCAAACAAACTCACAAATACCTTGCCATGCACGACACTAGATCGAGAGCAAGTCTCAAACCCAATAAAAAAAATAAACTTGACAAGCTATATTAAATCGCAAGCAATTCTTTAGTGAATAAAAAGTGAAGTAGTGAATTTAAAAATCATGACTCATGAGAATGCTTGAAAGTTACTTTCTTTTCTCTTTTTCTCAAAACTCATTTTATTTGCCAAAATTTTTGATGGTCCGCTCAAATCAAGTGGGACTCAGACTTAACAAACTATCCTAAAACAAGACATTTACCTTAAGAAACTTGCCTTTCTATCATAGGGAAATGCCACCCGATTCGACAAGGAAAATAAAGAAGATAAAAAGATGTTCCTTGGGAAAGAACCGTGGCATAAAGGAAACCCTTGGATTTTATTAACTCTCTATTCAGAAAGGTGAATTGAAAAATCAATGCGCTTCATAATTCATTTCAAAACTACCCCGACAAGGGCACAACACACAATTGCACAACCAAAATTCAATGTGGGATTTACAAAATATCAACAATAATAACCAAGCCCAGCAAGGGCATCATAAGCAAAGTCCATATGAAACAAACCCGACAATGGCATCTATAGCATCAATAGTATATCAAAATTCATAGATCAATATTAAAAGCAGGATACCAACCCCTCAATTAAATGGTATGCATTGTCCCCAATGCGTGTTATACATAACAAGAAAGATTGAAGAAACTCCCTGGTAGGCCAAGTGCCGATGAAATAGTAGCTCATAGGGTACTTGTACTTCTCCCAAGCATAGTCCTTTATGTAGAAATCCCCACACTTAATCCAACCATCTTTCTCACTTTTCATCCTTCAAATGGCCTTGCTTCATATGCCTTGCAAACCAACAAATAAGAGAATACTACAAAACCACTTTTTGCCTCCACCTTGAGCTTATGGATTGCACCCCTAATTTTACTTCAAGTTTTTGGCTATGCTCTAGTCGTGGAGGTACAAAGAAGTTAAAGCCAAGGAATACATATTTCATTGTGCCCTTCTTAGCTTTCAAGTGACAAGTGTCATTATTTCTACATGGCCTTGAAAATTTCAGAATATAAGGCACATCTACCTCTTCCTGTGACCTTTCTTTATGCTTGCAAAGGTCCATTCTTATGTTATCGTCTGAATATAATATGGAGAAGTTTTTGGAATAAGGTCTAATGTGATCACACATAGGAAGTGCAGGCTTATCAACTTTCTCTTTATGACACAAACTAGCAACTAAAATTGTATCTTTCATGTCCTCGATTGACTCTATTACCATTTCTTCAACATTGATATTCATCAAATTCTATTAGGTTAGATAAATGGCATTCGACTATTGACTCTATCATCTCTTAAAATAAAGCCAAGTCACTTTGGAGGCTCTTTTTGCAAAACTCCTCCATGACTTGCTGATTTATGCTCCCTTTCTCAAGTAGGTAACTCATCATATGCTTAAATTCATTAATTTAAAATTTTTCCACATCTTTCACTTCATTGATCCCATCAATATTAGATAGAAAAGTAGAACCTTCATAATAGGGGCTCGGGGAAGGGTAAGATATATAAAAGCAACCATGCAAATTAGGATATAATTTTCCACAATATGCACAAGAAATATCAAAAGAAGAATCGCCAATATCCAACCTTCCATTTTCCAAGATGTCATGTTTCTTAAGTAAAAAATAAGCAAATAACCATAATAAAATAAAATAAAATTGAGAAATGCAAATAAAAGTGAAGCACTATACTAAAAAGGAAAATCTAAAATCTTATTCCCCCACAATGGTACTAAAATTGACGATGTCCAAATTCACTCTTCAAAGTGAGAGAGTGCAAATGGTCATATGCAATATAATTACCTAACTAAGAGTCGGGGTCAATCTCACAGGGAATATAATTATAAATTTGACCCAATTAGTGTAAAGATCACTATCTATATGCATTCAAGGTAACCAAAGAGGAGGAGTTGAATGAAACTAAAATTTACTTATTATTTGAGTTATCACAATTTGAGTTAAGATTTGTATCAATCAAAGAGAAGCCTAGGGATGTGTTCCAATGGTTTTACTTATAGTGATTAGGCTAATTAATCCACTTCACAATTGATAATAGACATGGGTAAGTTTGGTTTTGGCTATATTAATGATTTTTCAATCCATCAATACATCCACCTTGGGTTTTCTCAAACCCCAAAGTGCTTCAATTTGACTAACAAACATACTTCAAGTAAATTACTCTATCTCTAGCAACAATCATTAAATGGGATAACCCAAGTCCTTGCTATTAATTTCTTCTCATAAATCCTATCCCTTTCTCAAGCAAGATAAGATTTGAAATATAAACTAATGTTGCAACTATCATTTTCAATTAAAACGTGAAGAAATCATTAGACCCATACCCAATTATCAATAATAGAGGCAAATTTTTGATACCCATTAAGTAATTTTAACCCATCATAAGACACCCCTAGTTTGGGATTTTAGCTAATCATAATTAAGGAAAAAGAAAATACACCAGAAAGTTCTTTTTGCAACTCAGCCATAATTGTGTTTTCAAATCCAAAAGCTTCATAATTTGTCCAATAATAGTGGAATTCTCCAATAAGGAATAATGGAATAACATACAAATCCCTAGAAAATCTATTTAAATTCCCTAAAAATTGGCTAAGAAACTTGGACAAAAATATCCTCATGCTAGCCTTGTGCGGTCGCATGCCTACTGCACAACATGGTGTGTCGCCCGCACATGAATAGAACAATATATGGTGGCTGCCAGTTCTCTATTTTCAATGTGCGGATCCAAATAGCCTTGTGTGGCCCCACATGCCCGATATTTTCTTCTGATGTTGTTCTTTATCTGTAATGACATGTGCTGGTCGTGTGCTATATGTGTGTGGCTGCATAAGCCCTTATGCACCTGCACAATGTCCATTTTTAACTGTTTTCATTCTTCAACTCATGGGCTTGGTTCTCGTCCTTATTTCTTTACCTCTTTTGGTTCTAAATCCTTGTTTATCAACATAGTTCTTGAATGCCTGCATAGATGAAGATTGTAACATAAAGATCACTTTAAAACATGAGAATGAAGGCAATAATTAATGTTTAAGAACTCAATAAGTTAGTGAATTACCAACTTATCATAACACTAAGGGCCTATTTTGCAAGCGTGCAGAAGTTTTATGATAGGTGTGGCATGAACCTCAATGCAGAGACCCTTTGGCATGATGCACCAATCATTTCTCATACCTAAAAACTTTCGTTTAGACCCAGAACTCATCCCAAATGATTTTGAAGTGATTTAAGGGTCATACGACTCAGTTTTCTAGCTTAAAAAGGCATATAAAGCGACATGAAGATGACAATTTTTTTAGAGTGTTATAATATCTCCCCTTTGGGATCATTTGTTTTCGAATGAGGGACATGGATAGAAAGAAAACACATAAGCTGAACTTAACATGATTCCTCTTGTCTGTAATAAAATAATACTCATCATCATGAAGTGTATCATGGAACAAGGAGCTTCATGAAACTCACAAAGAAATCATAAGCATGAGTTGTGAATGCAAAAGACTATCATAAGCATAACATAAACATAGGTTCATAGAACTGAGAGTCCCATAGACGTGAAGGACTACATATGCACATAAACTTGGACATAAGTCTTATCTAATATGAAACCATTGGTCATGAAACACGAGTATGTAAGGCATGAAGTAGGAACGGGTTACTTATGCCCTAAATGATGAAGTAGGAACGGGTTACTTATGCCCTAAATGACACCATTGATAGCCATAAAGCTTAGCAACACTTCTCATCCACACCCCCTCTTTTGAGTACTATGCTTTACCATTTATGACCTACAGGTCTCACACGGGCACATACTAACTGCATGTTCTTACCAGGTTCAAGCCTAATTAACTCAAAAAAATCAATTTTCATACCTAAATTGATCATGCTAGTATGAAATGACAAGGTCCTATATTCTAACTCTCCCTTAGGAACCTTCATCATTGAATGTTAATTATATTTTAGGTCTATTCTAAAATTTGACAAGGTCTCTTTTGCATCTAGAACTACCTCTAAAAATACTACTTCTTCTTATCACCTTGATAAACTAACCTTGGGATTCAATGTAAGTCACTAGTCATATAATATGATTGTTCATACGTTTATCATCACGACATTTAAGCCTATTACTATACTCACTTCAAGGCCTCTTGGTAACTAAACAATCTAAGAATCTTCCCAAGCACTCATAGGATCAACAACTTTAAGAAATTCCACACAGAGTAATACTATATACCCCTATCTAACTATTTCACATAACAACCCTCATATCGCTCTCTCTCCATGCTTATACCCTTAGATGGAATAAACTTACCACAAGTGTTGTCACAAAGGATACCAAGTAGCACCAGGATCAATTAACACATAAATATCATGGGAAAAAACTTTTAATGTACTAGTGACAACATCTAGGATGCTTCCAATTCTTGGCAGCTGCCCATAGCATACAAGCAGTTCTGGCCCCTACCTATTTCTTAGGTAGTACCTCGACCTGCTGAGGTGGACAAAGTAGTAGGTTGGGATACCATTATCTCGCATAGATAATGAACATTCCCTCTGCATATTGCCCGGGTTGCTATACCTATAACATACACCTTTGCTATAGTGACACTCTCTTGTATGGTTCTTTCCATATTTGTTGTAAGTAGTGGAGAGTGGAGGGGAGGGGGGTTACTTTGAAATTAAGAGACCTAAGCTCTGAAACTCTGATTAGTTTAAAACCTCTGGTCATTCCTAGACCTCAGTACAAGATCACTAGCTGAAGATGGAACATGTCCTGATGACCCCTTAGGAAAGAAGGACCTATAATCATTCTTCTGGTGACTGCCTTAATGCTCGCTGATCTGGCCCTATTGTTCTGGTACTCTTTCTTTTCTTTCAGCTTTTCCTTCTCAACTTGTGGGCATACACCATCAACCTAGATATGACCATGTCATTGATTAACAATTCCCCTTTGCACTCTTTCCTCACCTACTTTTAAGTTCCAAGAACAAATTTCCTCATCCTTGCCCTTATAAAAGACACCATTTCTGGAGCATACCCAGAAAGTTGTGTGAATTTGAGGCTATACTCTCTCACACTCATAAAAACCTGCTTGATATTCATAAATCATCTGCTTTAGCCTCCATAAACTCTTAGGAAAGAAGTGGTCGATGAACGCATCCATAAAGTTATCCAAAACTGCAGGAGCTGCATTCTCACCATGAGTTAACTTCACTGCTTATACCAGATGCTAGAGACATCCTTCAACTGGTAGGAGGAAAGTTCAACCCCTTATGTCTCACTAGCATGCATGGCCCTAAGAATCTTCTAGAGTTCATCAATGAAACTCTGAGGGCCCTCTTCAACCTTGGACCCTGAGAAGACCAGTGGGTTCATTTTGAGAAACTCATGGATAATCAAAGTGTCTGAAGAGATGTGTGAGCTATAACTAGCAGGGAGTGCACACTGATAGTGGGATTGGGCAACTACGAGCTGTGTGAGCATATGAATAGCTATGCTAAATTCTACATCAGTAGTAGCAGTGCAGGGAAACTGAGGAGTAGATGTCACATGAACTGTCACTAGGCCTAATGGCATAGATTAAGCTCTAACACTTGTGTTCTGACTAGATGTGTGACCTCTATTTCTAGTTTGCATATCAAGAGGTGGAGGTATTTCATCAGCATTGGACCTAATAGGAACTTCAACACTAGTAGTGGCTCTCTGTCTGGCCATCCTTTTTGAAGTCATGATGTGAAATATGTACAAGCACAAATTAGGAAAATTTCATAGAGTTTAACTCAATCTCACGAACTAGAATACGAAAGAAGGGAGGTACTTCCTAATATCCTGTAGCTTTCCTATTATAAGTGTGGTGCACTTCACACCCATAAAAAGGACTCTACTAGACATGGCTTCATAGACATCCTAGGACACTTGAACCTACTGCTCTGATACCAAGTTTTTCACGCCCCGAATCTACACCTTGGACGTGGCCAGCATCAGAAAATATTTCTGGCATGAGTGAAACGCCTGACATATAACATAAGCATTCATCTAACATAAGAAAAAGACTTGAACAATACATATTAGAAATTCTAAAAATTAACATCAAACTACTTTAATAAATAAGAATACTTAAAGTTTCATAAATATAGTGATACGAAGGTCAAAATCTGAATAACATAACTCTGACAACTATTGTGTATGAAGCCTCTAAATTTGAATAAAAATGTCTATCAAGACAAGGCCCCCAACATACTGTTAATAAAAAACAATTGAAAATAGACTAAGCAGTTCTATACTAAGCCCTTAGAACAAAGGGAGGGCTCACCAATAAATAAACTTGACAAGCTTAGCGACGCACTGGATCACGAATTTGTGTACCTGAGTCTGTATCGTGAAATAATGCAGCACCAAATGACGTTAGTTAATTGAATGTATGGTATGTAAAATGACAGGAAAGAATAAAACCTAAGATATATGGAGAAGTATAACCAACAAAGATAAGTAGGACATGATAGAAACATAATTGTGGACACTTAAGTACTTTCATCATCTCTTAGTAAATTGTGGGGGTGAGCAGTGTAACCATAATAATCATACATATCTACTTGGCCCTAGTTTGACCGGGGGACTCTATTTGAGCACCTTGGCCCCAAATTAAATAGGGGGCTCATCCGAGCGCCCTGCCCCTAATAGACATGGGGGGGTTCTGTTTGAGCCCTCTGGCCCCAATATCAATAGGGTACTCAGATATATATGGAAAGTAGAACTGTCATGACCCAACCTACCGGGTCCATGTAGGTACATACTCTAACCACCTAGATAGATGAACCCTCACCCCTATCCAACAGGTAACTTGCGGAAAAATAAGAAGTAGTGAAAATAGCCTTTCCTTTGATTATGAAGACCTTGTTATTACAACATTTGAAATAGAAAACAGTTTTTAATATAAAACACCCTCCCTAGGACCTAGTCTAAACAGGTACAAGAGCTACTACAAGATGACATAAAGAGAGAAAAGACACAACTTCTGCCATGGAAATCAAAGACAGAAGCTGCTGGAGATCCTTGTCACCGTGAACCTATGAAACATCACCAACCTGCAACCAGGCTATACCAAAAAGGTATAGCAAGAGTAGAGTCACTAGAAACACACGTACTGGTAGGCATCACCGGTCGACCCGAATCCACTCCTACCATCATATTAGAAAATAGGAAAACATGAATGTAATTAACATAGCTTGATTTTCATCCTCCGACATTCTTCCACTGCCAACTCTCTCATTCTCAAGACTTCCTAGTCACATTAACCTTAGACTTCCCCAATTCTCAATATTCTAGAATTCCCAAGTAACCTTACCCTGAGCTTCCCAAGCCTCAATATTCTAGACTTTCCAAGTCATCTTACCCTTCACCGATGTCTTTGTCCATACCTGGACTACCCTTCCCTTACCCAAGTCAACCGCCTTGACTAGATATTCAGACTTAACCCAGCTAACTAACCAACCAAACCATTATAACCGTAGTATTACTTACTAGTGTCCAACCCTCCACGGATCTCTAGTAAACCTTCTAATATAGTTGCAACAACTAGCACCACAACCCTAGACTCTCAGTCTTCCTCCCAGTCTAAAAACCACATGAAATTCACCTACCAACCCTTGCTACATTTAATGACAATGCTAAAGTTACATCTAATTCCCTTTACAACACACAACCCGTACCCTGCATGGATCCCCTTAACCACCCTCAGTGTTAACAAGCTACCCCGGTCTATACCGCAAAAGACCCTTAGTCATTCGTCATAATTAATCCCCGACTATCTAGGAACACTCAATGACAATGACCTTCAAGCATATATACACAAATAACCTCCCCTTTATATTACCCAGACCTACCCCGGGATCCCTTCTAAGCAATACCTAAGTGTCAATGATCAACCCGGCCTAACCCAAGACCAACACAATAGTTATACAGAAATTTCCGACCTTTCAAGGACCACCAAACCAATAACACATTTCAATAAGTAGCCCGGTCCACTCACGGAACCAATATCAATCAATGCAACACAATAATAATAATGTAATGATGCAGGAAAAGAAAACCCGTACTAGGCATGGTACCCATGCCAACTAATTGTTATACCCGTACCAGGCGTGGTACCCATGCCAACCATTTGTTATACCCGTACCAGGCGTGGTACCTGAGGCAACCGAATGTCAATAATTCACAGCCAAATGCATTAAAACACAACCTGTAACCCAATAAACAAATACCGTTCAAATCACAGACTTTAAAGCAGGAACCTTAGACATTCTACGCAACTTCCCTAAGCAATGTAATTCATACAATCACTTAGATATAAGTACAAGAATATACAACATTCACAGAAATCATAAGCCATCACCTACCCTATTTTTGGGTACAACACGAACCATCAAATCCCGTCTGAAGATTGTCCCTGGTTCACCCTTTTTATCCTAGAACGTGTAACGAGCGATTTCCCTTTTACATAATTGCATAAGCAACTATGCAATTTCCTTTCCCTAACCTTAGCAAGACCGCCACTAACTCTCAGGCCATAAACCTTCCTGAAACCCCATCTAGGAGTTTCCTATTCCCGTTTTCCATAACTCCCAAGCACTTCCCCGGTTCCCCGAACCTTTCCAACATACTAGTCCCTTAACCTGTCATTTAATCATGCAAATATGCATAATATAATCACATAACACAGACCACAAGACCAGCCATTTACTCCATACATCCTAAAATCAACACAACCAATCCCAAATCCGCCAGACTCTGTGCCTGGAGGCCTAAAACATGGATTCTCCATTTCCACTATACAACAAGTACGGAAAGCAAACAAGTCTAACTACTCATGAAAACCTAGCCTACCTGGGTGCCAAGCAGCTGTAACGGTGAATTTATGGCTCCGTGAATGCGTTCCCGGCTGAACGAGGGTCTTGGAATCCGCTGTTTCGCGTCCCTTCAGTCATGACCCCTCCTCCTCAAGATTCCCCAGCCTTGGAGCAGCATGAGAGGGTTTTTGGAGGAACCCTCATATGTTTTCCCACTGAGGAGAAGAGACTTTTTAATAAAATCCCATCACAGGCTACTGCCTCCAGTAGCTCCGCTATAGCGGTCTACTTCTCCGCTATAACGGTTCTGCTATAGCAAAATAATTACCACTGTAGCGGAGTGACGTCAGCCTGGATTATTTTCGAAAATCAAATTTTTTCCCATGACGTCACCCTACTTACCCCGAATGAATTTTTAATCATTTTCCCCAAATTTATGAAATTGGGAAAATTAACATAAAGACAGGCCTGGTCGTTACAACAGATACTAATTTACCCATTGTTCATCCCCGATTGATTCCGAATAAAACCAGGGAGAGAAACTAACCCAGGACTCTCACTATCCCAAGTGACCGCGAAATTAACGAACCTACGCAAGTTGTCCAACCTTTCCATTATGAGCCTAACCATCCCGAGGAAATATCTATTATTACCTTGTCCCGATGAAGAATTTGCGAGCCTCACAAGGACAATTACACGTGTTCCCATTCTGAGCACCCAAGAATTTCTAGGCCTCGTGTCATGTTGGGATGGACAAATTTGAAAAGACCTGGGAGAACTTTTCCCTTACCGATAACTAACTGAACCGTATGCTGTGGTGAATATTACACCGCTACAGCTGTCCCACTATAGCGGATAGCCGACCGCTATAGCGGTTGGCAACAAAATGAAATCGGGGAGAAACGAATTTCTCCACTCATTCTCCCCACATTCCTTTCAAAAACTCTACTCTCTCCCGATCATCCCACTCCCAATGTCAGAATTTCCCGGTAATAATCATAATCCCTCCTTCCCTTACTCTCTTGCACGATTTGGTACATGAATGTGGTAGAGAACTAGGAACTTGTAGGATATTGAAGTGGGTTTGAACTTAAACTTTTTGGTTGAATTTTTGTCGGATTCCTGAAGTATGGACGCTTCCCTTACGTTTACAATGCCTCCAAGAAATCCTGGGCATAAGGATTATGCTATTGTTGACCAAAAATGGGCCAAAAATGGGTGGGAAGGTGAAGAGTTATCCTTGAACAAAAGTAGTGATAAGGGCGACCTATAGGGGTCATCATGCCCAAATTTCTATAGAAAATAGCAATGGGGTACTTTGGGTAGGTAGATCTGGACTTGAAATGACAAAAACAGAGTTTTTGGACCAAGGGGTGCCATTGATACACCCCTTGAAGGTCTGGGACAATGAAGACCGGTATAGAGGTTGAGCTCCACTATACCATCTATCACAGCCCAACCTACCCAAGCCGTGCGGGAGCCCACTCTTACCACCTAGATAGACGAACCCTCACCCCCTGTCCAACAGGTAACTTGCGAAAAAATAAGAAGTAGTGAAAATAGCCTTTCCTTTTATTATGAAGACCTTGTTATTACAACATTTGAAATAGAAAATAGTTTTTGAATATAAATCACCCTCCCTAGGACCTAGTCTAAACAAGTACAAGAGCTACTACAAGATGACACAAAGAGGGAAAACACACAACTTCCGCCATGGAAATCAAAGACAGAAGTGCTGGAGATCCTTGTCGCCGTGAACCTATGAAACATCACCAACCTGCAACCAGGATATACCAAAAAGGTATAGCAAGAGTAGAGTCACTACAAACACATGTACTGGTAGGCATCATCAATCGACTCGAATCCACTCCTACCATCATATAAGAAAACAAGAAAACATGAATGTAATTAACATAGCTTGATTTTCATCCTCCGACATTCTTCCGCTGCCAACTCCCTCATTCTCAAAACTTCCTAGTCACATTAACCTTAGACTTCCCCTAGTCTCAATATTCTAGACTTCCCAAGTCACCTTATCCTGAGCTTCCCAAGCCTCAATATTCTAGACTTCCTAAGTCACCTTACCCTTCACCGATGTCCATGTCCATACCTGGACTACCTTTCGCTTACCCAAGTCAACTTCCTTGACTAGATATTCAGACTTATCCCGGCTAACTGCCCAACATAACCACTTATACCCGTAGTATTACTTACGAGTGTCCAACCCTCCACGGATCTCTAGTAAACCTTCTAATATGGTTGCAACAACTAGCACCACAACCCTAGACTCTCAGTCTTCCTCCCAGTCTAACCACCACGTGAAATTCACCTACCAAGCCTTGCTACATTTAATGACAACACTAGAGTTACATCTAATTCCCTTTACAACACACAACCCAGACCCTCCATGGATCCCCTTAACCACCCTCAGTGTTAACAAGCTACCCCGGTCTATACTGAAACTGACCCTTAATCATTAATCATAATAAATCCCCGACCATCTAGGCACACTCAATGAAGATGAACTGCAAGCATATATACACGAATAACCTCCCCTTTCTATTACCCAGACCCGCCCCGGGATCCCTTCTAAGCAACACATAAGTGTCAATGATCTACCCGGCCTAACCCAAGACCAATACAACATTTATACAGAAATTCCCGACCTCTCCAGGACCACCAACCCAATAACACATTTCAATAAGCAGCCCAGTCCACTCACATAACCAATATTAGTCAATGCAACACAATAATAACAATGCAGTGATGCAGCAAAAGAAAACTCATACCAGGCATGGTACCCATGCCAACCAATGGTTATACCCGTACTAGGCATGGTACCCGTGCCAACCATTTGTTATACCCATAACAGGTGTGGTACCCGAGCCAACCAAATGTCAATAATGCACAGCCAAATGGATGAACACACAACTTGTAACCCAACAAGCAAATATCCTTCAAATCACAGACTGTAAAGTAGGAACCTTAGACATTCTACACAACTTCCCTAAGCAATGTAATTAGTACAATCACTTTGATATGAGTACAAGAATATACAACATTCACAGAAATCGTAAGCCATCACCTAACCCATTTTTGGGTACAACATGAACCATCAAATCCCGTTCGAAGACTATCCCCGGTTCACCCTTTTATTCTAGAACGTGTAACGAGCGATTTTCATTTTACATAATCACATAAGCAGCTACACAATTTACTTTCCCTAAACTTAGCAAGACCACTGCTTAGTCTCAGGCTATAAACCTTCGTGAAACCCCACCTAGGAGTTTTCTATTCCCATTTCCCATAACTCCCAAGCACTTCCCCGGTTCCCCGAACCTTTCCGACATACTAGTCCCTTAACCTATCATTTAATCATGCCAAGATGCATAATATAATCATATAACACAGACCACAAGACCAGCCATTTACTCCGTACATCCTAAAATCAACACAACCAATCCTGAATCCGCCAGACTCCGTGCCCGGAGGCCTAAACTATGGATTCTCTGTTTCCACTATACAACAAGTATGGAAAGAAAACATGTCTAACTACTCATGAAGACCTAACCTACCTGGGCATAAAGCAGCTGCAACATTGCATTTTTGGCTTTGTGAATGCATTCTCTGCTGAACGAGGGTCTTGGAATCCGCTGTTCTACGTCCCTTTAGCCATGACCCCTCCTCCTCAAGATTCTCCAGCTTTAGAGCAGCATGAGAGGGTTTTTGGTGGAACCCTTGTATGTTTTTCCACTGAGGAGAAGAGACTTTTTAATAAAATCTCATCACAGGATACTGCCTCTAGTAGCTCCGCTATAGCGGTCCACTTCTTCGCTACAGCAGTTCCGCTATAGCGGAATAATTACCACTATAGCGGAGTGACGTCAGCCTGGATTATTTCCAAAAATCAGAAATTTTTCCATGACGTCACCCTACTTACCCCGAATGAATTTTTAATTATTTTCCCCAAATTTACAAAATCGGGAAAATTAACATAACGACGAACCTGGTCGTTATAAGAATTGAGCACCCTATCCCCATTAGTAATGGGGGGCTTAGATATAGATAGTAGGTTAACCACTTTAGACTCGTAATCATAGGTTATGTTATTCATCAATATCATAAAGGATTTAAAGAAAGTGATATCACAGTACATCTTGCCATAGTTCATAAGTTATAGACTTTTATGACTTTATGAAAAGTAATCTTTTAGGATGTTCATAGTTGTTTTAACAGAATTTATGGTTGAGGAACTCATATAATCATAGAGGTAATATCATAATTTATCTTACCATGACTCATAAGTTATAGAGTTTTAATACATTTATGAAGGGTAAACTTTTGGGAGTTTCATATCATTTTAGCATGATTTATGGTCAAAGAAGTTCATAGAATCATGTCAATAGCCTAATCAAGAAGATTCACATCATCATGTTGAAATAGTAATAAGAGAGTTTATGTTGAAAAATCCATAGAAGTTACATTATCATAATAAGTTCATAATTTGATGTTCATAAGGTTCATAGGATTTTAAGAAGATCACAAGTTCATAGGTTTCGCAAGATTTATGAGATACATAATTTCATAAATTTTGTAGAACTCATAAGATTCATAAGTTATACATGATTCATGAGATTCTTATCACTTTCATAAGGTTCACCAAATTCATAAACGCATATAGAGGAATATTATAGAAACACGAGAATCATTATTAAGAAACGAAGAAAATTAGATTATATGATTTTGCCTGAAACCCTAGCTTTGATTTGAGAATTAAACTAAAGTCTTAGACATGATTATGGGGAAGGACAGGGTTCCCACATAAAGGTGTTATCTCTACACACCTAAAGTGGTAAGAACTCATAGAGAAATCTTGCTTGGAGAGCCCTAGACGTTTCTTGGAGACTTATGACTTGGGAGCTATAGGATAGAATTTGAGAGAATTTTACCAATGAAAAATACAAAGTGCAGATGCTTATAAGTGATTAATAATTGTGCTAGGGTGTTTAGTGGGGAGAAAGGACTTAATTGTCCTTAATTAGACAAAATTAGGAAAATTTCCCGTCTGGAAGGGCTTAGGCATAGAACGGAGGCCATAGCGCCAACCAAGGTCATGCCAACCCAAGGGAGCGGTGTACCTCCCATAGCACTAGGGGCCTATTTTGCAAGCGTGTAGAAGTTTTATGATAGGTGTGGTGCGAACCTCAATGCAAAGACCCTATGGCGCGATGCACCAGTCATTTTTCATGCCCAAAACTCCTGTTTAGGCCTCAACACTAATCCTAAATAGTTTCTAAGTGATCTAAGGGTCATACAACTCAGTTTTCAAGCTTAAAAGGGCATATAAAGTGACATGAAGATGACACAAGTTTTAGGGTGTTACAGTTTCACCGATGAAGGGTGTGATGAGATTTTGGATAAAGGGCAAGTTGAGCTCGAGGTCTATTGGTCCTTTTGAGTTCATTCAGTGTATGTAAGTGGCTTACGAGTTGTCTTTGCCACCTAGTTTGTTGTGTGTTCACCCTGTATTTCATATTTTAATGCTGAAGAAGTACCATCATGATGGTTCTCATGTGATTCAGTTCTATTTAATCAGAATATGACTTTTGAGGAGGAGATGGTAACCATCTTAGATAGGTAGATTCAAAAGTTGAGGTCGAAGGAAATTGGTTCAGTAAAGGTTCAATGGAAGCATCACCTGATTGAGAAGTCTACATGGGAGACCGAGTCAGATATGTGAATAAGATATTCCTAGCTTTTTGAGCATTCAGGTACTTTCTATTCTTTTACAGTTCGAGTACAAATATTTGTTTAAGTGGTAGATGATGCAATAATCTGTTAGGTTGTTTTGAGCACTAGAACTCATTTTTCATAAAAGACTCTTCTCATCAATTTTAAATGGGAATTCTCAAACCATTCTTTTAACTATGGTTATTTAATTAATGGATAATTTTAGATAATCAATTTAGTTAGTAGTTAACGGGCCAAGTCAACAATTTATTTAATACCCTATTCCACTTGGCCCATGTGTAAAAAAAAATTAGAATTAAATGAGGTTTGAATTTTTTAGAGTCATAGCACAAGAAACCCTTTGCGGCGGAAACACGAATTACATAGTGGGGAAACGTAAGTGCTTCAGGTAATAGCTTAAATAGATAAAATCATTAGATGTAATTGTTGATTTTTAGGATAGATATACATCAATTATTATTAATTATTTTGATAAAGGGAGTTGAAAAGGTGTTTGTTTGTGTAATGACTCAAATGGCCATGAGTGGCACCCACACAAACCCCCCCCAGTGGGCGAACCAACCATCACCATCTAACCCAAGCCTAACCCATCAATTTTAAAAAATAAAACAACTATCAAGACATATTAGTTAAATCTCAAAACTTAGTAAAATAAGCGTGGAAGTCTAACTAACACATCTCCAAAATATGAAAGTCATCGTACAAAGGACGCTAACTAAACAGTGTCTAAGAGTAATGCAAAATCACTAATAAATATAATCCAAAATGACTAATAAATAATATTGTCCAAAAAGAAGACATATGTAACTAAGAAGATTCGTAGCAGCCATAAATAGGATTAGCTCACCCTCGAATTGGTCACCAAACAACGCTAGATGCGAGGTCGCATCGAAGTCTCTAGAATATAGTCTGCACTCAGAAAAAGAAGTGCATGAGTAATATAAGTACAAATACTATGTACTAGTAGGTATCATATGCTGACTCAAAATAGTAGCAAGTATATCTCATGAATCAAATAAACAAGTAGACAAGTATGTCAACACATAATCACTCAGACAACCAAATAGCTACATCAACCAGATAAATCACCCAAGTCTAGACATATCAATGTTAACGAGAAAAGTACATATAAGTCACAAAAATAGACATACAAGTCATCAAATAACTCTAAAAATATAATGCAGTAACATCACGACATAGATTCATGTCCATACTAGTCTCTCAGACATGCAGTCTTTGTACCTCATCAATCTCACAATAATCACTTAATCTATATACACATGCTAAAGGGTATTATTTCTTCCCAACCAGTCATGACCTTTAGGGGACAACCTAGGGTCCATGTACCATACCGGCATGGTATCCAATCCTCCATATATTCGCTTGTCCATAAGCTCACATTGGACTCGATTCACTCAATAACAAAACAATATGTATATCCTTTATTCTCTTAACATATCTCAGTATGTTCTCTAACTCAATTATCTCTCAGGATATTACCAAAAAGAACACAAATACAAGCCAAACACATATTCAACAATAAATTATGTTCGAAGACCAACCAACATGCGTACCAATTCAATAATACATACGAGAGACTATCTTAAGTCTAACTTCATATAGAAATCGTAACCTACCTCAATTGAAGGACCCAAATTAAGAAAGCGCAATCATTAGACCCTTTCCTTTTCTCAATGCCTCAGAACGTTCAAAGTCTAAAAACAACAATTATAAGAGCAATTAATCATCTACTCTTCAATTTCAAGCTTTGAGAATTCAAACCCACTAGTTATAACCTTATTCGAGGTCTATAACATTACCCTAGGGTCAATTAATCATCAATTACTCCCAAAATATTCACATTATCATCACTCATATAGTTTCTACTTTAATTACTCCCTTTTAAATAGTTTATTTTCTAAAGGTCCCATATTTATGGAACTCAAGGTTCCCAATCTCTTCAATTCATGTTTAGGAACACAAATTTCATGCTAAGAAGTGTTTATCTACACCCTAGAAGTATTCTAAATGATTATTACATCTACCTATAGTCTTTTCCATATTTTTCATTAATCTAGGGTTCGAACCCATGAGTTTCACCATCACAATCTGTAACACCCCAGAAATCCTAAACTAATACCCAAACCTTTTCCATGAGTCTAATGATCATTTTCCTAGTGTGGTGAGTGCTTTGGATGTGTATCATGTTCATAAGAGACTCCTATAACCTAGATAAGTTGAAAGCACCTCAACCAAATGAGTTTTCTTATAAGACTAAACTAGGGTCAACTTCAAACAATCATTTCTCCTAAAATATAAAGAGTTATGTGTCCTAGTACCCACTAAATTAAAGGTATTCAAATTATCTTTCCAATTCCACCGACCTCTTATTAATCCTAGTCCGGAGTAAAAAGCTATGGACAGTTTACTACAGTGCTGTCAGTGATGACATATCGGATGACAGGTCCGTACTTTGAACGACGGGTCTGTACTTTGAACGATGGGTCCGTACTTTGAATTACGGGTCCCTAATTTGAACGACGGGTCCGTAATATGAACCGTGATTGCTGAACTGAACACTAAAACTTTTATTTTTAAAACCGCTGGTTGATTGACGGCCCGTTGATCAAAACCACGATCCGTAGATAGACCCGTGGTTTGTCAAAATTCAGCTTTTCTTCCCCAAATTCCATGAGTGAGTCTACGACCCATCATTCATTCTACAGGTCCGTCCTGTTGACCCATAGAAATGAATCTGTAGCATGATATTTCCAGCCTGGGTTTTACTTTGCAAAGCACGATCCGTCATTCAGACCACGACCCGTAGATGGAGTCGTGGTCACTGAGTTGACTGTCTTTTTCAAAATTTTCCTAATTATTTCCCAGGGGCATTTTGGTCATTTTCCATCCTTTTAACTACTAAGTGGAGTCATTTTGACTATTTCTAATAGGGTTTGCACCCATATTATCTTAAGTCTCTCCTAAGTTCCTCATTCTTCTCCCAAAAAGAAGATTTCTCTCTAAAGTTTCTCTCAAGCTCAAGTCTCCTAGCTTCAAGTTCAAGCTTCCTAGTTCTTTTCCATTGAAGTGGGTTATCTTCTTCCAAGATATGTGAGTTTCTAACAATGGGTTCCTTTCACCCTTATGCTCAAATTCCCCAATTCTTATTTTGAATTATGAAGATATTAAATTAGGGTTTTGATCCCAAAATTGGGAAAAGTTTATGAAATCAGTTTCTATGTTTAAATTCATGGTTTCTTCTTGATTACTCATGATTTAAGTATAATTCTATTATTTGTTTTAAAAGCCCAAGCATGAAAGTTGATTTCTAGCATGAAACTATGAATTTGCATGTTTTCAAGAGAAAGTTGGCATGATTAGATATCGTGGCCCTTATGTATTTATGAAATTGCATGTTTTCAAGAAAAACTTGGCATGATTAGATATCATGGCCTTTTATGTATTTATGAAATTGCATGCCCAATTCTACAAGTATGAATTTAGAAAAGAAAAGCATATTTTTGAATTATGGCTATGCTAAGCTTATGAACTATGATATGAAAGTTGCATGATACCCGATGTGTTTTCATGCTTTATGTATAAGATTTGGCATGATAGTATGCCCTTATGAATAATATTTGGCATGAGAGTATGCCCCTACGAACAATATTTGGCATGAGAGTATGCCTTCATGATTATGAGCTATATGTATGCATGTTTTGGAGTAGGATTTAGCACCGAGAGGATGGGGTGAGAGTACCCTTAGTCCCATAAACTATGTTGCCAGCGTAGGTCATGATATGATATGATATGTGCCTTAAAGGCTTATGAGAGTGGATCCACATCTTTATGTATGGTGTCCTTGCCTTAACGGGGCATAGGACATCTTTGCCAACTAGGGTTATATAGTTGGATATGGTGACTTGTTCCTTGGCAGGATTCAGAGTCAGCTTTGCTATCTGGGGTTATACAGTTAGATTCCATGTAGCTCACGTGGTCTCATGTCGGTGATAAGAAACTCCCGTATGTTATGTTTTCAAGTTTTCTAAGATTTATGATCTTTCTTATGAAACATCATCTTGAACTTGGCTTTTGCCTTATGATTTGTTTTCCACTATGATATCTTCTCATGATATTTACTATGCATGAATTTACCTAAATATGTTTCAAAGCATGTTTCACTCTATTTATGCATTGCTCACATACTTAGTACATTCCATAGTACTAACGCATATTGCGCTGCATCCTTTGATGATGCAGATTCAGGTGTCCCTTCATAGCTTCATGGCTAGAGTTCCTGGCCACTCACGCTCAGCTTTGGTGAGTCCTTATAGTGCGAGGACTAGGCTTTATTCTAGCTTTTCTATGTCTCCTTTCCTTTTAGATTGTTGAGTTAGTTGGGGTATTGTCCCATCAACTCCTTATGCTAGTTTTAGAGGCTTTCAGACATAGATGTTATAAGGTGATCTTTGAGTTGTATTTCCTATTCGACTCTCTATTTATGATATGTCTCCCTGTTTCGGATTTCTTTATGATGCTTCTGTTTCGTTTTCCTTTACATGCTTGAGAATGATATGACCAAGGGTTAACTTGGGATCCTTGTGGTTCCAAGTCCCGTGTTACGTCTAGGGGGTAACCTCGGGGCTTGACACAATCTCCCTAGAGATTCTATGATAATAATGGATGAATAGAAAATACACACAACACCAGTTTTTGTCTTAAACCACCCAACTTGAGATTTTATTAACTCAACTCACTAAAGGAACTCTAACAGGGTACTCATGGACCTAACCACCTTATAATGACTTGGAGGGTCATTACATCAGATACCAATTAAACAATCGTTCATCCCTAAATGGACAAGAAGGAAAAATAAGGAATGAATTACTTGACTCAATGAAGAGCTGAGGAAACTTGCTAGACATGTCCAATTCAATCACCCAAGTGGTATCCTCAACAAGATAGTTCTTCCACCAGACGTTCACAGATGCAATTTCCTTTGATTTAACATGTGGACCTCTCTATCTAAGATAGCCACATGTTCCTCTTCATACGATAGATTCTCATTGAACAGGACCAAATCCTACCGAATAATATAATTTCCATCACCATGATATATTTTTATCATGGACACAAGAAACACCGGGTGAATCCCCAACAAACCTGGAGGCAAAGCCAATTCATAGGCTACCTCCCCCACACACTTAAGAATTTCAAATGGCCCAATGAACCTCAGATTGATATTACCTCGCTTAACAAATGTCATCCTTCATGTTTGAAACTTTAAGCAACACTTGCTCTCCTACCATATATTCTATATCCTTAACCTTCCGTTATGCATACTTCTTCTGCCTATACTGGGAAGCTAGGAGCTTCTCTCAAATGAACTTCACTTTCTTTAACAAATCCCTCAACAAATTAGTACCCTAAGGCCTTTCCTCAAAAACATCAAACCACCCAATGGGAGATCTACATCTCCTCCCATACAACACCACAAATGAAGCCATATCAATACTCAAGTAATGACTATTGTTATACACAAACTCAACCAATATCACGAACTAGTCCCAATGACCACCAAAGTCTATCACACACGCATGAAGTTATATTTCAAGACCTAAATCATCCGCTTAGATTGCACATTGATTTATTAAGGGTGAAATGTTGTATTAAGTTCCAACCTAGTACCCAACTCAGCCTACAATGTCTCTTGAAGTTAGAAGTAAATTGAGTACCTCTATCTGAGATAATAAAGATCGGAACTCCATGAAATTGGAAAATCTCACGGATATAAAGCTTGGCTAACTTCTCCACATTATAAGTTACCTGAATTGGAATGATGTGTGCAGACTTAGTCAATCGGTCAACAATCACCCATATCGAATCAAAATCGGTCAACAATCACCCATATCGAATCAAACTTTCTCAAGGTCTTTGGAAAACCAACCACAAAGTCTATTGTAATCTTTTCCCACTTCCATTCAATAATGGGTATCCTCTGAAGTGTTCCTCTAGGTCTCTGCTGCTCATACTTTAGTTGCTGACAATTTGGACACTAGGCAATAAAATTAGCAATGTCATACTTCAAATGCTATCTCAAATCATGATACATCTTGGTAGCGCCAAGATGTATAGAGCACCTTGAACTATGAGCCTCTGTAAGAATAGTCTTGATTAAATCATCAAATATGGGAAACACATACACGCCCCTTAATCTTCAAGATACCCTCATCATCAATCGCATCCTTCTTTTCCTCTCCCTATAAGACCTTATCACGAATCTTGCTCAATTTATCATCCTCAAATTGCCTAGCTTTAATCTGCTCTAGAAATGAAGACCTTGCCCCAACACAAGACAAAACTCCACCAATCTCAGTTAGATTGAGCCACATAAAACTGTTAGCCAAATTCTGAACCTCTTTAACCAACGTACGCCTCATAGCCTCTAAACAAGACAAGCTTCCCATACTCTCTAACTTTCTACTCAAAGCATTAGCTATCATATTTGTCTTACACAGATGGTACAAGATAGTAATATCATAGTCCTTGAGTAGCTCCATCCATTGACACGGCCTCAAGTTCAGATCCCTCTATGTTAACACATGTTGCAAGCTGCGGTGGTCAGTAAACACCTTACAATGGACATCATAAAGGTAGTGCCTCCAAATTTTAAGAGCAAACACCACAGCTGCCAACTCCAAGTCATGTGCAGGATAGTTCTTCTCATGCACTTTTAATTGTCTAAATTCATATGCAAAGACTTTCTTATCATGCATCAAAATATCAGCGAACCAGAATGTTAAGCATCACAATTAACAAAAAAGTCCTTACCCTCTACAAGCAAAGTGAGGATTAGAGCTGTAGTTAACAAAGTTTTGAGATTTTGAAAGCTCTCCTCACACTCATCAGTCCACTGAAATGGTACATCTTTCTGAGTCAACCGAGTCAGCATAGAAGCAATAGAAGTGAACCCCTTCACAAATCGATGGTAATAGCTACCCAACCCATAACTGCAAATCTTAATCACTGAAGTGGGTTTATCCCAACTCTTAATTGCCTTTAGTTTCTGCGGATCAACCATAATTCCTTTCTTTGAAACCACATGACCTGAAAAAGATACATGAGACAGCTAAAACTCACACTTAGAAAATTAGGCATCAACAACTTTCCATGCTCTCAAATGGTTTTCATGCTCTTCATTATTCTTGGAGTATACCAAAATGTCATTAATAAACATAATTACAAAAAAAATCTAAATACGACTTAAAGATCCGATTCATCAAATTCATAAAGGCAGTTGGGGAATTAATAAGTGCAAAAGACATCACCAAGAATTCATAATGCCCATACCTAGTCTAAAAAATAGTCTTGGGTATATCCTTAGCCCGAATATTTAACTAATAATACCCAGAGCTTAAGTCAATCTTAGAGAAGACTAACACAATTTGAAGTTGATCTAATAAGGCATCTATACAGGGAATAGGGTGCTTATTCTGAACAGTGACCTTGTTCAACTGACGGTAGTCAATGCACATATGCATACTTCCATCTTTCTTTTTCATAAGTAACACAGGAGCACCCTATGGAGAGGCAATCGAATGAGTAAGCCCCTTACAACATAGGTCTTGCAACTGAACTTTCAATTCTCCCAATTCAGCAGGCACCATATAATATGGAGGAATAGAAGTAACATGAGCCCCAATCTCAAAATCAATATCACGATCTGGTGGCATGAAAAGTAAATCCATGGGAAATACTTCCAAGAAATCACAAACCACATGAATTGACCCTATGGATTGAGCCGCTGCACTAGTGTCCCAAAGATGCACTTAAAATGCCAAACAACCCCTTTTAATCCACTTCTTAGCATTAACAAAGGATATAATCTTTTTAGGAACATGAAACAATCACCTTTCCACTCAAGTCTAGACATACTAGGCGTTACTATAGTCACAATCTTAGCATTACAATCTAATATCGCATGATATATGGACAACCAATTCATCCCCACAATGACATCCAAATCCACCATGTCAAGAATCACTAGGTCTACCCAAGTCTTACACCCCATGAATGTAACAAGGCAAGAATGGTAGAATCTATCTACTATCACAGAATCACCAACAAGAGTAGAAATATGTACATGCACATCAAGTAAATAACAAATCATATCTAGACCCATAGTAAAATATGTAGACACATAATAAGAGGTGGATCCTAGATCAAATAAGGCTGTAGCAATCTTATCATAGACTAGAATAGTACCTGTGATCACTTCGTTAGATGCCTCCACCTCGGGTCTACTCGAGAAAGCATAGAAATAAGTTCGACCACTCATTTGTGCACTACCCGTGCAGGCTGAGTACCACCTTTACCAGCATGTCCACCACCCTGGTTTGGCTGGTTGCCACCTTTACTAGCCGTGAGGCCACCATGCCAACCCAGAGTATAATCTCTACTATGTGCAATACCTTTCCTACCTGTTGAAGCTGGAGCTCGGGGAGCATGCTGCTAAGCTGACTGACCAGTCTATCTAAATTTGGGACACCATCTTTGAATGTGCCAAACCTTACCACACTCATAGAATGCCCTATCTAAAGTGGGCCTTTTAGCCAAAGCCAAAGAAGTAATGTAACCAGTATGATTAGAAGAAGGCTAGTTGGCCTTGATAACATGTATTCTCATGAATTTTTCAATCAAGTGCATGCCTAATTCCTATGTTCTATGAAAATCTATGTTATTATGAAAATGAATTAATGCCATGAAACTCTCTAAGTTATGAACTATTATGCAAGACAAGAAACCTGATGTACCATCAATACTCATGAATCACTTTCTAAAACTAAGGTTCGTGAGAAGTATGAAGATCCGGGGTATGAACATGTTTATGAACAAGTTTTGACATCTAGATATGTCATATGTATGTGAGCCTCATGCTATATATATTTATGTTTTGGGAGTAGTATTTAGCACCGAGTTAGACCGGGTGAGAGTACCCTTAGTCCCAGAACTACGTGCCACCGTAGGTGCCCTCTGTGGCTTATGACAGGATCCTGGTATGACATGGTTCTAACTTTGGCCGGTTAGGACAACCTTTTTCCAGTGTGGGTGCATGACACTGGACTCCATGTAGCTCAGCATGGTTTAATGTTGGTTAAGAGAAACTCCCGCATGTTTATTTTCAAGTTAATAAGTTATATGATACTCTACTTTGAACCTTGAATTTATTTCACATTTTATGCCTTATATCTTGATATTTTCTTATGATATATCTCTATATACACGAACTCATTTCAAGAATATTTTAAGTATGTTTTTATCATGATTATGCATATTTTACATACTCAGTACATTCCATAGTACTGACCGCATACTTCTTTGTGCTGCATCCTATTATGATGTAGATTCTGTAGCCCGCTCCCCAGTCCATGGCTAGTAGATCAGCAGCACATCTAGCCAACTTGGTGAGTCCTCCTCCTTCGAGGACTTGGAGTTTAGTTTCATTTTAGTATTTAGATTGTGTATTCAATATTTCAGTATTTAGAGTTAGCTGGAGGCTTGTCCCAGCAACTCGCCAGTAGTAGAGGCTTTCAAACATAGTGTCAGACATTCAACTGTATTCAGATTTTCATCCTTAGACTTTTACTTATATAAACAGGTTGAGTTGCTCATTATTTCAGTTAAACTTTCGTTATTATATTTTGTTTAGTTTTTAAGTCATTGTAATGACAGAGGGTTATCTTGAGATCACTTGTGATCTTAGGTCTCGTGTTACGTATAGGGGGTAGGCTCAGGGCATGACAAACTTAGTATCAGATCTAGGTTCAAGAGTCCTAGGGTGTCTAAAAGCCGCATCAAGTAAAGTCTCTTTCATGGGTGTGAAGCGTGCCACACTTATGAGAGGAAGACTACGAGGTATTTTAAGAAAAACTTCACTTCTTCATGTTCACTATCGTGCGATAGAGTTTGACTCTTTTTACCCTTCTAATCCATTCCTTACACATTTTAGATAATTTCTTTGCGAAGAAACCCCACGAGGAATGCTAATCCAACCACTCCAGGTCATGAGGTTATGAATGCAAAATTTTGTGAAGCCATCTGTATGTTGGCTCAAGCCATGACAACTCAGTTGAATGAGAAAGCGAAACTAAAAAAGAGTAAGAGGAAGAACAAGAAGACCAGAACATGGAACCAATCGTCTTCTCAACAGAGATCATCCAGACCAACCCCATCTTCAGTTAGCACACCTGCCCTTGATTATCAGTCTTGTCACTATAAGGCTCTGAAGATCTTGAGGTACCCTCATTGTAGTAGATGCAGTAAGTTTTATCTAGGTGAGTGCCTTGCTAGCAAAGAAGGGTGTTTTGGGTGTAGTCAGTTAGGTCATAGGATCAGGGATTACCCCTCAGCTAAGCGGAACAACTGTGGTGTTTAGCTCCAAAACCGATTTCCTTCATTGCCTAGCCAACTGGGTCAAAGTATTACTCCAGAAGTTGAATCAGGTACGTCACTAGGTTTTATTCCTTTATGCACCCATAGCCCCTCTTCTTGTTTGGTTGTGAGTTATCTTTACCTAGAACAGAGTGGGGATAGGAGGGTTGAGGCCTAAACTTTTAGGTGTAGGAGGGTCTTAGACTATAGAAAGAAGTGGGTATTCGTGCTAGATTTTGGAGTAGTGCATGTCCTGTTAGGGTAAAACAATCATAGTTCCTCTGAGAGGTTGGTGAGAGGTCCATAGACATAGGAGGGTAGCATGAACCTAAGGGGGAGATGGTGGAATGTATAATCGGTCAGATTTTGGAGGCCTAGGTAGCGATGCTTGTGGGTGTTAGAACAAAGTCAAGAGGGGAGGCAAAAGATTATTTCCATCCTAGCGTCCTAAGTGTACTTCTGCCATTATGATACCTTTTACATGCCTTGTGTGTCTGCGCCATGATCCTATTTCATATTCACACTCATATTCAGAGTCTAGAATGACAAGTGATTGCTTCAGACAATGACTCTACTCTTATCCTACGATTCTATAAATCCCAGCTTTATGCCTTGAGGGTTGGTGTCTATGTAAACTCATGTTTCTCAATATGCTCAGTTCTATTTGCTCAGTTCATTCTTCAGACATGCCTTAATGGCAAACTAAATCATGTTACGTTATGTATATGCTCTGACCTGATTCTTAACACGGTTCACGCTTATGATTTCCTTGCTCTAAAAAACCTTAACCTTTGCGTTTGATAACGAGGGGTGGTGATCCCAACCATTCGTGCCTTACGTGCCCAGTATGTAAAATACTCATGCCTATTGTGCTTAAATCCCCAAGCCTCACCTTGAGTGGCTTGATCACGCTAAGTGTAAATCAAGATCAATCTATAAACCTTTATTCGTGACACTCATACTCCCGCTCTTTTCTTTTAATGATTCTAGTTTATGTTGTTATAAGCGTTAGGGGATAAGGACTTGTAGTAGCCTAGCTGGGAGGTAGCAAATTCCTTTTCCTTGTTTGTGTACTTGTTCCACCTTGACTTCGAGGTGTGGGTGAATTATGAGATAAGGATTATTCATGCGAAATAGTTAGATGAGGAAGTTTAGTATGTCCCTCTGTAGTAGTTCTTGAATTTGCGATTCCTAGTTATGATAGGGAAGAGGAGAGAAGTCTTAAATAGGGTAAGCTACGAAACCATAAGGTGACCATAGTTATAAGCTTGAATATCGTGATGGGATTCATGTGGATACTTGTTTTGCGCAACTAGTGACCCTTTGGGTTGGGAGCCCTAGGTTAGTTGGTTGTTATGATAAGAGGGGATAATATCCTTAAAAGACGTTCTTGATGCAAGAGATCTAGTCGAGATAGGTTGAACATGGAGAATCGGGTAGTTAGACTCAAACCTTGAACATGGAGATGTTCTTGATGCAAGCGATCTGTTGAGGTTGTTAGTTGCAAATGGTAGGAGTGGTATTTAGAAGAGAATAGTTTTCCCATATATCTACTTCTCTCAGTTTGGTGTCCCTTTCGGTTAACTGTGATTTCTAGAGTATGTTTGTTCTTTATGAGTTTTAGCTGAGTTTCTACTCTCATCCCAGACCAGTTATCATGTTGGATATCCAATTCCTATCCTATTGGTTGTTCTTACATTCTCAGTATGCATACGTGTCTCATGAAACTATCTCAGTTTTTATTTCAATCAGAAGTCGATTACCACGATAGTACTTCAGCTTTTACAACTCAGTTAAAGGAGCTACTTGGGAAGCAGAATCATCCATGAAGTCCAAGTACCCTCACCCTTCTCCTTCCGATTTGGTTTCAGCTTGAGGTAGTAGTTCCATCCTTAGTATGTCCTTCCAAATCTATTCCATCAGTTCCCCTCATGATCCTAGCATGTATTCATGTTTTTGAAGTTGATTCAGTCATGTTTTAAGTTGAAAAGTTCAGTTTCATGTTTATTCTTCAGTTTTCATGTTTTGTTTTTGGTTAGGCTGTTTTCTCTGTAGAGTTCCCTTGCTTAGTCTTCATTCGAGGATGAATGATCCCAAGGGGGAGATATTGTAACATCCCAAAAATCCTAAGCTAATATCTGAACCTTTTTCATGAGTGTAATGATCATTTACCTAGTGTGGTGAGTGCTTTGGATGCGAATCATGTTCATAAGAAACTCCTATCATCAAGTTAAGTTGCAAGCACCTCACCCAAGTAAGTTTTCATGTAAGACTAAATTAGGATCAACTTCAATCGATCATTCCTCCTAAAATATAAAGAGCTAGGTAGCCTAGTACCCACCAAATTAAAGATGTTTTAGTTTTCTTTCCAACCCAACTGACCGCGCATTAATTTGAGTCCGGAGTAAACAGTTATGGGCAATTTACTGCAGCACTGTCAGTGAGACTACAGACAGGGATGACGAACCGTGGTTCTAAACCACGGTCCGTACTGTGACTCGTGATTTCTAATCTGAACCTTAAAACTTTTATCTTCAAAACTACTGGTTGGTTCACAACCCGTAGACCAAAACCACGGTCAGTAGAGTGACCCGTGGTTTGTCAAAATTTAGCTATTCTACCCAGTTACCACGAATGACTTGACGGGTCATCATTTTGAACAATGGTCCATCTTGTAACCCGTGGAATCACCTTCAGAGAGGTACCAAGTCCTATAAATTCCACGAGTGTGTTGATGACTCGTCAACCTATTCCACGACCTGTTCTTCCACTCGTAATCCTTGAGGATCAGAGGATCCTCATATCCTAAAGTTGGAACCATGAGTCACAGGACGGTCCATCGTTCTGAACCATGGACCGTAGAGTGACTTGTGGTGTTGATTTTCAATAGACCCCTAGAAGTGGAATTTGAAACCACAGATCAGTTGATGGCTCGTACTTTAGGATTATGGACATGGACTGACTCGTGGTCTCTGAAGCTGACTTTTTCCAGCTTTTTCCAAGTTTAAGTTCAGGGGTATTTTTGTAATTTTCCACTCTTTTAACTCCTATACTAAGTCATTTTAAGCCTATTTAGGAGGGTTTTTATTCCCACTTGGCCTAAGTTCTCTCCCATTCTTTCAATCAACTTCCAAAATAAGAAAAAAGAGTTCCATCTTCTCAAGCTTCAAGATAGGGTTTCAAGCTCCAAGTCTCAAGCTCCAAGTTCAAGCCTCCTCTTCTTTTCAATTTTAAGTGGGTTAGCTTTAATCAAGGTATGTGGGTATTTAACAATGGGTTCCTTTCACCCTTGTGCCAAAAACCCCAAATTCCAATTTTGAATTTCATGAACTTTCAAATTAGGGTTCTTACCCAATTCTTATGGGTTTTGCTAAAAATTGTCTTCTCATGATTTTATTATGAAAGTACTACTACATTGCCTGATTTTGCATGAGTTTTTACATATGAACTCCTATTTTGAATTGAAGGCTAATTATGGTAAATCCTACATACATGGATTGATTTAAGAAAAAATGAGAAAATTGATAACATGTATTCTCATGAATTTTTCAAGCAAGTGCATGCCTAATTCCTATGTTCTATGAAAATCTCTGTTATTATGAAATTGAACTAGTGCCATGCAAATCTCTAAGTTATGAACTATTATGCAAGACAAGACACACGATGTACCATCAATACTCATGAATCACTTTCTAAAACTAAGGTTCGTGAGTAGTATGAAGATCCGGGGTATGAACATGTTTATGAACAAGTTTTGACATCTAGATATGTCATATGTATGTGAGCCTCATGCTATATATATTTATATTTTGGGAGTAGTATTTAGCACCGAGTTAGACCGGGTGAGAGTACCCTTAGCCCCAGAACTATGTGCCATCGTAGGTGCCCTCTGTAGCTTTTGACAGGATCCTGGTATGATGTGATTCTAACTTTGGCCAGTTAGGAAAACCTTTTTTCAGTGTGGATGCATGACACTGGACTCCATGTAGCTCAACATGGTTTAATGTCGGTGAAGAGAAACTCCCGCATGTTTATTTTCAAGTTAATAAGTTATATGATACTCTACTTTGAACCCTGACTTTATTTCACGTTTTATGCCTTATATCTTGATATTTTCTTATGCTATCTCTCTACATACACGAACTCATTTCAAGCATGTTTTAAGTATGATTTTATCATGATTATGCATATCTTACATACTCAGTACATTCCATAGTACTGACTACATACTTCTTTGTGCTGCATCCTATTATGATATAGATTCTGTATCCCGCTCTCCAGTCCGTGGTTAGTAGATTAGCAACACATCCAGCCAGCGTGGTGAGTCCTCCTCCTTTGAGGACATGGAGTTTAGTTTCATTTCAGTATTTAGATTGTGTATTCAGTATTTCAGTATTTAGAGTTAGCTGGGGGCTTGTCCCAGCAACTCGCCAATAGTAGAGGCTTTCAGACATAGAGTCAGACATTCAGCTGTATTTAGATTTTCATCCTTAGACTTTTACTTATATAAATAGGTTGAGTTGCTCATTACTTCAGTTAAGCTTCCGTTATTATATTTTGTTTAGTTTTTAAGTCATGCTAATGTCAGAGGGTTATCTTGAGATCACTTGTGATCTTAAATCCCGTGTTACGTCCAGGGGGTAGGCTCAGAACGTGACATCCTTGGTGTGCAACAACTGCAATGAATACCTAGAGAGTGAATGGAATCAGGCCTCATAGGCTCCAACAAAAGAACTGCCTTGTTCAATACTAGTAAACTCATCCCGCCTCTTATCCCATAAAGTATGAGGTACATACTTCTCTAGGAAGATAAAATAGAACTGAGTCCATGTCATCGGAGGTGACCCAGTTGGCCTACACTCTACATAAGCTCTCCACTATAATTTTGCATCCCCATGAAGCTGGAAAGTGACAACTTTACCCTATATCTCTCTAATGCTCCCATCTTATGAAGCCTTTCATGATAATCAATAATGAACTCGTAAGCATTCTTAGTATTGGTACCATAGAAAATTAGAGGCTTCATTTTTGTGAACCTCCAAAATAAATCATGCTCCTCCCTAGTCATCATCAATCTAGCCACCGATCTAAGAAATATCCTAATCTCAGAAGCCTCGTTCATCCGTGGAGCCACAATGGCATCATACTGAACCCTCAGATTTTATCCTTTCAGAATAATTGGTGCTACCTCAGTCCCTACCAAACTGCTCAATAGAGTAAATATCTGTTCTAGTACATCTATAGAAGTCAAAGTAGGCACAAAACCCTCTGGAACTAGCACCACTACCTCCTCTACTACCCGGTAAAAATCATCTAGTGGTGGAGAGGAATCTGATCTATCACAGATATGTCCAACCACCGGAGCTCTACCCTTGGTAGGCGCTGCTCCTTATCCTCTTTCTTTACCACCTCCTCTTGCGTATCCTCTACCACAAGATGAAGCCTCAACGGTTGGCTCGGGGATGCTTCTCTTACCTCTGCTGCACGTGTCCTCACCATCTATGAGAGAAATAATTAAAGATGTCAGATACCAATGTAGATCACTAGATACCAATTGGAATCAAATAATAGCACAAAAGAAAGAAATAATGGAGTTTTCCTAGTGTCCTGTAGCCTCTTGAAGTAAAATACAGATGTATCTATACCATTCTGCAGAAATCTACTAGAAATGTCCTTGTATAATGAGAATGATGAACCTAAAGTTCTGATTCCCTACTTTGACATGACTCAAATGGCCATGAGTGGCACCCACACAAACCCCTGGTGGGCGAACCAACTATTACCATCTAACCCAAGCCTTAACCAAATAATTTAACAAAATAAACCAACTAGCAAGACATATTAATTAAATCTCAAAACTTAGTAAAATAAGCGCAGAAGTCTAACTAACACATCCACAAAATCTAAAAGTCATCGTACAAAGGATGCTAACTAAATAGTGTCTAAGAGTAATCCAAAATCACTAATAAATAACATTGTCCAAAAAGAAGACATATGTAACTAAGAAGATCCATAGCATCCATGAATAGGAGTATCTCACCCTTGAATCGGTCGAACAACGCTAGATGCGAGGTTGCATCGAAGTATTTAGAACACAGTCTGCACTCAGAAAAAGTGCATGAGTAATATAAGTACAAATACTATGTGCATAGGCCGACTCAAAATAGTAGCAAGTATATCTCATGAATCAAATAAACAAGTAGACAAGTACGTCAACACATAATCACTCAGACAACCAAATAGTTACATCAACCAGATAAATTACCCAAGTCTAGACATATCAATGTTAACGAGTAAAGGACATGTAAGTCACCAAAATAGACATATAAGTCATCAAATAACTCTGAAAATATAATACAGTGACATCAAGATATGGATTCATGTCCATATTGGTCTCTCAGACATGCAATCTCTGTCCTCATCAATCTCACAATAATCACTTAATCTGTACACACATGCTAAAGGGTCTTATTTCTGCCCAATCAGTCATGACCTTTAGTGGACAACCTAGGGTCTATGTACCATACCGGTGTGATACCCAATCCTCTATATATTCTCTCATCCATAAGCTCACATAGAACTCGAGCCACTCAATAATAGAATAATATGTATATTCTTTATTCTCTCAACATTTCTCAGTATGTTCACATACTCAACTATCTCTCAAGATATTACTTATAAGTACACAAAATATAACAGGTGTACTTCATAATCATAAGTCATTTAAATACAAACTTCAAATAATTATAAGCTTGTTTATGCAAGCATTGTCAGGCCAAACACATATTCAACCACAGATTATGCCCGAAGACCAACTAACATACTTATCAATTCAATAACACATACGAGAGAGTATCTTAAGTCTAACTTCATATATAAACCATAACCTACCTCAACCAAAGAACCCAAATCAAGTAAGCTCAATCACCAAAGCCTTTCCTTTCCTCTATACCTCAGAATGTTCAAAGTCTAAAAAAATAATTACAAGAGAAATTATCATCTACTCTTCAATTTCAAGCTTAAGGAATTTAAAACAATTAGATCTACCATTATTCGAGGTCTATAACAATATCCAAGGGTCATTTAATCATCAATTACTCCCACAATGTCCACATTATCATCATTCATAGAGTTTCTACTCTAATTTTCCCTTTTAAGCAGTGCTAAATGTCCTATTTTTATTGAACTCAAGGTTCCTAATCTCTATAATTCATGTTTAGGAACACCAATTTTATGCTAGAAAGTATTCATCTATACCTTAGAAGTATTCTAGATGATTATTACACCTATCCATGAGCTTTCTTATATTTTTCATAAACCTAGGGTTTTAATCCATAAATTCTACCATCATAATCTTCCTAGAAATTCTATGATAATAATGGATTACTAAGTGAAGAGTTGACAGAGTAACTTACCTCAATGAGAAAATCCACCCTAGTCTTGGAAAAATTGCCTTTCTAGATCTCTGAAACAAAGTTTTAGAGTTTATAATGTGAAATTCAAAATAAATCACTTAAATAGTCATTCTCCCTCCCATCACTCGCTGTAGAAGATATGGAAAAATAAGGTTTTCTATGGCAAGCCCTAGCGATTTGCCAAATTCCGCTATGGTGGCACTCCGACCATTACGACAGTCTCACTGCAGCAAAACTCCTTCTAATATGGTGATGCCTAAACTAGTAGCTTGGGAGATTTATTCAGCACTGCTATTTCATAGTACACTTTTTAAACTTAAGACATCACGAAATTGTCCCAGCGAGATAATCACTAAAATCACATGCTATGAATTCACTCGTAGTCTCAGAATCTCCTATGGAGGTCTAGATATTAGGTCACCCCCTAACGGAATATGACGCTTCAAAACACAACACCATAAATCAAAATTTACCACTTATACACGCAACACCAATTTTTAGTTTTAAACCACCCCAACTTGAGATTTTATTAACTCAATTCACTAAGGAAACTCTAACAGGGTACCCATGGCCCTAATCACCCTATAACAACTGGGAGAGTCATTACAGTTTGGTGCGTGATTTCTTAGGAGCAAGGAGGATAAAGTTTATGGGTCAAATTATAGGGTAATGATAACAATATGACTAGAGAGGAACAAAATTATATATCAAAATTTAGGCATCCATGCACTTGATTTTCTTTTTTAAAAATTCATGGCTTCAGGTCGTGAATTGCTATAAATAGTTCAATTTCTACATATCATCTAGTATTGTCATATCTTTCTATGTATATTGCAATTATCTACCAAAAATAAGATTTTTATAATTATGAGATTTATATAATTTGTTTGTGATATTTTTTTTGAATTATATTTTTACTCTTGATTATGGTATTTGGGATTCATAAAGAGATTTTTAATCTTAAATTACACTTGTAGTTATTGAAGGTTTGACTAATTAATTGGTTGGAAGATTGAACTTGACTATATGTTTGAACTCATTTACTTACAAATAATACATATTCGATCAATTGTAAACTTTTTGAAGCTTTGCAGAAGGGAAATTAAATGTTAAGTCTGTAGGATTTATGACACATTGTTTGGCATTTGAGGTATGTTAGGACTTTTTAGACTTCATTTAGGGATATTTTGCTAATTTAAGATAAAAATGGAATAGATAATTGGTAAAGGCAAAAGATGAGGATCTCATACCTATGGTGTGATGGGAATTGGTACAAGTACCAGTGTTATAAATGGGAAAGTTTATTACTATGAAATGACAGATTGTAATCCGCAAATGGCAAAGCATATGGCCATTAGCTAATGAATTATTGACTTGGTCATTTTTTGTATGTGCATGTTCTTCAGTTAACCCATATAGTTGTGATATTTGAGGTAATATTATTTCATGCCTGATATTTGATTGAAATGACTTGCATAATCATCTTCAATTCTATTGATATTTTATTATGCATATACATTAGCATTAAATTGAGTATGAGTAAGGGTCGAGCACATAGAGATTGTTCGTGCTGCAATTATTTTATGATTATGAATTAGGTACATGGAGATCATCCGTGATGGGGATGGTTTAATTTTGTGATAGTGCATTGAGATTGTGCGTACGAGCACGTAGAGACTGTCCATTCCAGTATATGGACCTCATGAGTCTCTCATTGGTCACGAACTCTTGATGTATTTTCAAGGAGTATTGTGTATATACGATTAAGAGATTACTTGGCATTTGAACCATATCATCTCATTGCATTGCATCACATTACATCTTTCATTCTTACTTGATTACGTTCTTAATTGATGTTTGAACATCTCGTGATATTTGGTTATCTCTATTTTGGTGAACACTAGACTGTTAAGTATAATGCATACTTGTAAATTTAGAGGATGATTTCTTACATAATCCCATCACTACTTCTTTGTTATCGGTCAATGAGACATACTGAGTACGCTTGGTTTCAAACTCGTACTATATTTTCTACACTCCTTTATGGTGCAGATTCGATTCCAAGAACTAGCACATTTCGTGGAGCTTTCTGAGTTAAAGCTTGGATTATTTTGGAGTTATGGTGAGGTGCTTGGATGTTCCGCGGCTCACACCTTCATCTATCTTGTATTTATTCTTTCATTTAGTATTCAAACATGGTATTCTTACATTTAGACTTGTCATTTTAGTTTCAGACTTGTGTCGTATGGTAGAAGCTCTTGTACTTATGACATCGATTTTGGGTGGTATTTAATTTATTTCCATATTTTTAAATTTGAAAGACTTATTATTTGAGAACTTTGTTTGTCTTTACTTCTCTGCGTGATTAATTAAATTGGATTGAAAAAAATATTGGGTTGGCTTACATATCGGTTGGGAACATAGATTCCATCACGACTTGGATTTTTGAATCGTGATATTTTTAGAAGCTCCTCTGATGCAATTTGAGAAAGCTAATTATGTGAACAAAACTCAAGAGGGATATCAACTTGAGAATTTTTAATGACCTGTTCCATTGTTACTTAAAAGTTGCACTAAAAATGAACGAATTAATAAATTTGGTGATGTGAAATTGTGGGATTTATTTTTTGTGATATCTTAGAAAATATCAACCCTACAAGGGCAAGAAAATACCCCATGTCCCAACCACCATTTTCTACATGAAATCAAGCATTGTAGACACAAAATCTATGCAATATAAAAATACTAATCATGATGTAAATTAATAGAAAAAGTATTTACCTTGAGAAACCGATGGAGAGGGTGTTGAAGTTGCGAGGATTTTCATGTGGGATGATGGGGGGTGATTTTTGCAAAGTCAGAGAAATGAATTTCTCCCCCCTTAAAATTGATTCAATGCTCGTTGCAACAAGCCGTGCTTGTTGCGATGGTCTATCACGATGAGACTCTGCTTATCATGATGAGACTATCCGCTATTGTAAGACTGGGCTCACTGTGATGAGCCAATCTAGATCTGCAGTTCCTTTTTGGGTTAAAATTTTGTGTCTAGTCTTTTTCCCGTCTCTTCGGCCTTGGGAGTCCTAATCTTAAACTACCTTAACAAAAAACCCTTCCCTAAATTGAAAAAGAGAGATAAAAATAAATTTAGTTTGTGCCTAATGTTTGGTCCACCCTCATTATTTCTTAAGTTACCGATAAAGAGATGATGAGTGAAAATATTTTGGTATGACAAATGACTTAACATAAGTCGAGTATTAGTGAAATCATGCCCTACGCTTTCTGGGTCCATTTGAGGATGAACAACTGATAAATTGGTAGCTATTATAATGACCTATTCCACCATTATTTAACAGTCGCAATAAAAATGAAAGAATTAATAAATTTGGTGATATGAAATTGTGGAATTTATTTTTTGTGATATTTTAAATGAAGCACGGGGTTAAAATATGATAAAAAGTAAGTTGGTTGCCCGACTCATTGTGTCAAACCAAGGCTTTTCACGAAAGCTTGTCGCAATGAGGAAGGTTCATTGCAATGACTCATCGCGACAAAGGTCGCAAGGCAAAACCCTGCTTAAAGGGTCTCAGCCTCAAAATTCTTTTCCAAAAAAAAGGTCTTCTCCTTAAAATGTCCCATACCTATTCTAAACCTAGAAAAGCAAGAAAAGAGAGGAAAATATCTCAGAAAAGAGTCAAATTTTCTCCCTCCTCATGGTGATTCTCCCTTCAGATTTTGTGGAATGAGAACAACAAGAAAGTTGCACGCATCCAAGAAGAAGCTTGACATTAAGGTAGGTTATGGTTTTAATAGTAATGAAGACTTTGATTAGTAAGCATGAACTTTGTATAGAGATTGATAGAGACAACATGATTAGGCCTTCGAGCACAGAGTCTGGATAGAAGTAACTAGATTAAGCTGATAAACCTGAACTTGTGCATAATCATGTTGTGTTTATGAACTTCTTGTGTAAAGTGATGTGTTAGGAGGTAATGATCTTGAGGCTTAGATTGTTGTGTTTAATAAAATTATAAGAACCAATTCAAAGAAGGAACTAGGTGGTGAAGTGATCAACTTCTAGGACGAATCCTCAATTGATTGTAATGAAAATTGATAACCTGTGTGATATTTTTGTTGTAATGACCCTTCCAGTTATTTATGCATTTTTGCCTTCTTTGTACTGTTAGATCTTGCCTGTAGCGTCCCTAAGTCATTTATGGCTTGCTGGGACTTGTAGTTCGGTGCCCGGGCCATTTGTTTGGTCTTTATTACTGTTTCCCTATTTTAGAGCTTTAACTTAGGAAATCGTTGACTTCGGTCAACATTCTTGGTAATCATTCTCAGAATCAAATTGTGATAGTTCTAGTAGCTCTGGAGCATGGACTTTAGTCTAGTTGGACCTTTGATCAGGATCCAGGAGCTTTTTAGCTTAGAATTCTCTCTCATTCTGTGTTTTCAGGCCAATTGGGCTTGCATGGTTGACTTTGGTCAACATTCAGAGAAGACGGCCTTGGATGAAAATTCCATCCACACTATTAGCTCCAGAATGTTCAGTTTAGGCTAGAGGGATCATTGGTTTGGGTCTCGAGGCTTCCAAACTTGATTTTGTCCGTTAGGTTCCATTTGGAATAGTTGGCCTGATAGTTGACTTTAGGTGTAGGGTCCATTTTTCATTAAATTGACCTCCAATGGGATTTTCATCAATTCCGTTAGATCTGGAATGTTATTTCTAGTTGAATAGCTCAGCTCATTTGTGTTTGCGGGACCTCAGATGCATTCCTGGGGGCCCATTGCTTAAAAATCTACCTTGGCATGATTGTTGTTGCTGTTGGCTACTGGTGTAGCGCCAGGGTGCCGCCTGGGCCATGCCTGCACCTGGGCAACGTGCCTGCATGTGCGCCCATCTCAGCATGCCAGCACCCCTGTGTGGCACCAGTGCACCTGCACCTGTCCTGGCCGCCCCTGCGCCAAAGTGGCTGGCAGCTTTTAAGTTCGCCAGCCTTCTCTTTACCCCTCATTTCTAAATTCCCAAAAATGAATACTCCATGGATGATGAACCCAAAACCTCCATAATTCAGCTTGATCATTCCCAACAGCTTGGGGGTTAATATTTGTTGGTTCTTGATCGTTTGTGGACCTCTAAATCTGGTAAGTTACCCTTTTATTTTTGGTAATTCCCCATGATTTCCCCTCTCTTAATTCTTAATTTGTGGGCTATTTTGGCCCCCGTTGCTAGTCCATTTCTGCTCAAATTTTGAGCATGTTCTTTCGGGAATGTGAGGAACACCATGGTGTTTTTCATTTTTGGCTTTGGGTTGTGGGGCTCACGGGCCTGCTTGTGACCCAGATTTCGACCCAACTATGTTTCTAGCATTATGGGTATCGTTGCCTTCATATTGACACAGAAAATATTAATTTGATAGTTTGTTCGCAATTCGAGGCTTCTTGGAGAAGTTTGAGCTTGGACGATGCTATTCCAACATCTAGTCATCGCACGCTATATAGGTTATAGTTTTTCCTATCTCGACTCTTTGTATATAGGCGATAACTGCATTAATTAGTATCCTTAGGTTCGTTTTCTAGGTTGGTACCCCCAGACCTTGTCCGTATCTTCGGTTCATTTATTTTTTACATTGTTTTTAGTACTCGTTGTAGTATTGTAATATTACTTTTGTGGCCTCATGTGGCCTTTGTATATGCCTCTAGACCATAAACAGTGGGATATTAGGAATGTCCATGAGTACCGGACATCGAGATGTTACTTTAGGCTGGATATATGTGCTGTAGAGCTGATTATGCCTGTGCAGGGCTGATAGGATTATTTGTGAGCTATTGGGATAATCTATTATTTGCGAGCATATCATTCATGCAAAGGATGTTTTTGCATGTTATACTACTGATTTGGCTTTGGGCCTACTATAAAGGGTTTTCTAAACTTTGCATGGCCTAGAGGGCCCATTTTTGGTAAAATGACTATGAAAGGATTTTGGAACTATTTTTATGAAACCTCTTGGAGTAGAGAGGATATTATGATGATTTTATCACAAGTTTTCACACTGATACTAGACTCAGCTGTGCCGAGTGCTAGACATGTTTTTAATACATATTTAGACCCGGATACACTCTGAGCACCCTTTATAAGGGTTATTGAGACTTGATTATGGATTTAGACCCGGATACTCTCCAGGCACCCTTTATAAGGGTTGTTGAGACTTTGATTACTAATTTAGACCCGGATATACTTTGGGCACCCTTTGACGGGGTTGAGATTACTACTACTTATTTAGACCCAGTTCGATTTTGAGCACATACTATAAGGTTTTGATTCTTTGAGATTTCACATTTGTTACTGTATGTGGTCGAGGACCTCCATGGGCCCTGCCGATCTAGGATAAGGGGCTATATGTCGAGTGTGCTGAATGAGGGGTATACAGTGGAGTTGAGGTATAACGGGTATGTCCCACCATAGATCTACCTTCTGGAACTTTAGGTGCCTATGGTAGGTACATACAGGGGTGACTATCACACTAGTTATATCATATCATATCATCATGCATATTATATTCAGATTCCACCCTTGTTTGCTATTTGCTCAGTGTACACTACGGTAGTATGGGATGCCAGAGGGTTTGTTTTCACTTGATTGTGTTCCTTGGCTGTGTAGGTGCCTGTTGGGATTGTAGGTAGATTATATTACTCCTTTCGTATTATAGAGCTTGTTATAGCCTTCAGTTATTGGTGGTTTAGTGGATATTACCTTGGTATGGTACGAGTTATTTGTACTCTCAATTATTGATGGATTTGTGGTTCCTATATCAATTGAGGCACTCTTTGTGTGTCCTTCGGAGCACTTATGGGCTAGTGGGTTCTATCCTTTATCGTGGTCTAGAATAGTGGCTTTTGGTTCTTTGTGGCGTAGTTTATTCCATCTTAGGGTTGTACTTGTAAGATTAATTTATGTCTATGCTTATCTTGAAGTTGGGCTTTTAGTATGGTTTCATTAAGTATATTGCTTCTAGCATGAGACTGTTTACTTTCTTTCTTTCCTTCTCTTTTACTTGAGGTTACCAGTATACCACCACTTTTCTAAAACTCTCTCTTTATATATACTATAGTTGCAAGGATCCAGGTGTGTTCTTCTTTCCTTCATATGTGTTCTGTGTTATATATATCTATTTGTGGCTAGCATAGTATGCTTGTTCTCTCTTGGTTTTCTATTCATGCTAGTTCTGTGTGCTTTCTCTATTGCTTCTGTGACTGCTTCCTTGTTATATGCTATTTACTAATTTTATATCTTATATGTGCTGAGTTGGCCGATGATGCCTACTGGGTACCCGTTGCTTAGTAATTGGTGCTCATACTACACTTCTGCATCTTTCTGGTGCAGATATTAGTGTGAGCTTTCATTGTTGATCGCATGGAGACTCGTTCATCTTTGGATATTCGAGACTAGGGTGAGCTCCTTATGACCGGGGATTGACCACATCTCATCTTTTGGCACTGTTAGTCTATATTTATTCGAAGACAATTGTATATTCTATTTTGTTATGTCTAGCACTTGTATTCTATTAGAAGCTAATGTACTATCGATACCAAGTCTTTGGGTTGGTGTAGTTTCCTTATGCTTATATATTCAGGTTGTTTTCTTTCGTGTTGTTCTTTTTTATATCTGCTTCTGCTTATTTCTTCTTATTATGCGTATTGGTTTAGGCAGTAGCCCATTATAAACCGTTTTGAGATATAGGGATTGGTTTGCCTATTAGGGGTTGTAGGTGCCATCATGACCTAAGAAATTTGGTCATGACAGCGTGGTATCAAAGATCTAAGTTCTCCGATGTCATTGGTACAAGAGAAAGTGTCTAAGTAGAGTCTCATGGATTGGTATGATAACGTCCGTATCCTATCTGCGGGACAATACAAAGCATTATTACGAAAAGTTCCATATTCTTTGCTCCTTATCGTGCGTTCCTGGCTCTATTGACTTCTAAAAATTTGTTGTTCAATTCCTTCACAGATGCCTAGGATGAGAACGACAGCGGGTGATGTCGATGCTTCCATGCCTATTGCTTCATTGCTTTCTCCAGCACCAGGATTTTAGAGTGAGAGTTTACTGCATCAGTTAGGGGGTTTGGGGCATGTCCAGCCTCCAATAGGGTTTCATGCTACCCCAGTTCTTCAGGACACCATGGATAGGGCTTTGAGTCCTCCAGTGGGTGTTTTAGCACCACATGTAGGGGCAGTACCCAGTTCTTCGAGCAGTGCTTCAGTTGGGTTTGGGGTTCCAGATTTCCAGCAGGGTTATATATCGATATTAGAGTATGAGGCAAGGTTTCATGAATTGGTTTGGCATACTGCTAGGGTTTTGCCTATAGAGTTTGAGAGAGTTCAGGGTTTTATTGAAGGATTGATCTCACCGCTGTGCTTAGAGATAGAGCACAGGGTTACCATTGGGACTACCTTTCTTTAGATAGTTGATCATGCTTAGGCTATTGAGGAGTTATGTCGTGAGGCTTATGGAGGTAGTACTAAGAGGCATCATTATTAGGGAAATTTTGAGGTTCTCAGACTTGAGGTAGGGGATTCTCTGCTAGAGATCAGTTTCATTACTTTCTATCTAGTAGGCCAGTTTCAGTGGCTCCAGAGGTTTCAGTGGGTGGTTGTACAGAGCATGTTGAGCAGAGTAGACACGATGCATATCAGGGTTCCTGAGGTTTGAATTTAGGGTGTGTAGGTTGTGGTGGCCGGTTAGGTTCAGCGAGAGCTCTCTGTTTGACTCCATCTAGTAGGCATTGTTTTCGTGCGGTGAGCATGGACACTTTTATAGGGATTGTCCCATGATCATACCTTCTGGTTAGTAGGATCAGTTGGTTTCATCTTCTAAGGTTCCAGTGCCATTGGCTAGAGGCTGTGTGCAGGGTATTAGGGGTGGTCCCTAAACAACGAGAGGTAGTGTGCAGGGTAGTATGGGTGGTCCATATATAGTTAGAGGTGGCTTTCAGCCAAGTGGTTTGGGTATACGCCTAGAGTCGACAGGCACCATGCGTCAGAGCATGGCTTGTTTATGTTGCTATAGCTGTGGAGTGATTGGTCACTTTTCTAGAGATTGTCCTCGGCCAGGAATGACCGAGCCTTCAACATCGACTACTTAGTCTAGTGATAAACACCGATAGTCCGATGCCCCTCCTTGTAGGCCAGAGGTAGAGGTTCCGATATCAATGCTACATGTATGACTTTTGTTACAATTAGCTAATGCTGGCATTGTTTGCTTTATGAATCTACCCTTTTTTGTGTATATGCTTATATGCCTACCTGTTTCTTGTTTGGTTGTATTACTATTTGAGTTGTAATGTTTATGCGTATAATTCCTCGGTAGATTAATTCTTTTCAGTAGTGGATAGGATGTGTTGTCCTTGATAGGCGACTACCTAGAGTTGTGATTCGTGGGTGTGTCTAGTTGGATCTATTTTTAAATTTTGTTGTGGTTCTAGAACTGGTTTGAGTATCTCTTTTCTAGCGATCTTGGGTGGTTATTGCCTAGGCTATTATCTAGCATTGCTAGAAGTCTCTTTGTTGGTATGGTGTGGTACCAGTGGTTTTGTATCGAGGGAAGTTATTTTGTCTTAAGGAGAATGATGTTGGTTATGCTAGTAGGTACTAGATAGTTTTTCTCTTCCCATGGGGTTAGAGTTGATCCTTGTTATTTTGGTTGGTTTTGGAAGTTTGCAGGAATATGGGTTGCCTTCGTTGTTTTCTTTGGTTATAAGTCTGGTTGAGTTTCATTCCTTATTTTCCCTAGTTCCTATTGGGTTAAGTTTTTGACTATTGCTTTGTGGTTGAGTTTTGGCAATGGTATCATGGTTAGGTTTTGATCGTAGTATTATGGTTGAGTTGGGTATTCGGCCTATTCTTTTCCTGCCTTATTGAGTGTTGCTAATAAAGATGTGGGAGCTAAGGGAAACTTTAGGATTTTTATGGAAGAGTTTGTCCGTTTTGGTGTATCTTTGAAAAGGGTTTCATTTGGTTTGAAAGCGGAGGGAGATGACTCCTTGCTTGTGTGCTTGGGCTCTAGAAGCTGACTGAAGTGACAACTAAGGGTTTGCTGGGGTTCGTGTGTTGAGGACTCGATTCAGCCGACTACAAATTACAGTGGCATTGGCCTTAGATAAATTCGAGGTCATATTTCCTTCTAGTAAAAGATCAAGGTAGTGGCTATTTCTTGTATTACCTTTGGGAGCTTGCTGCATCGACTGTAGTTTCCTTGCTATATTCTTTGGACGATCCAAGTCTTAGTAGCATCTATGGATGGGGCAAATTATGTATTTAGAGCCTAGTTGGCTCCAGCTTCTATAGTGTTCATCGGTGGCGTATGAATCTACTCAGGGATTTGACAGAGGCATTGTTTGGCAATTGGAGTTGGGTTTCAAAATCGTGGGCTAGCAGGTAACTTAAGATGGTTCATGGGAATTCCTCTTCGATTGCAGCATCTTTGAGCCGGAAGGCAGTGCATGCGGACAACTTAGCTTCTCTATTTTGGTTTTGGAGTGGACGTTGGCCTTGGACATCCAGTCCTTGGATAACTATTTGATTAGGCTAGACTTTAAAAATCCTAGCGGTGTTCTTGTCAGTACAAGGACCATTTTACCTTGGTTGGACAAATTTTGTGATGTCAGATCAAGGATCAGCGGTGGTGTGTTATATGTAATCAAGTTGTGTGGGTTAAAGCTGGCAGGGCTACTTTAGGTTCTGATGGTACTTGAGGATTGGTGGTCACCTTTGTGTTCCAAGAGTTGGAAGCTTAATTTGGTTGACTCTCCGAGATATTGTCTGTTGTGTAGGATTCTAGCATTGATTAGGTTCTGCCAATATGGGCCAGGAGTTATAGTATGTTGATTCCTTTTGGAGCTGGTGGTTTGTGTACTAGTATAGTAGAGAAGGTGCTTCGAGCCAGCGGGTTATGAGTTGAAAGATTTTTGAAGTTTGCAATACCTAGGTGGCAACCTTGGGCTTCAGACATCCTTTCCTTTTCCTACGGGGTGTTTTGACTTGATATTCGCGGCATGGTGGACTTTTTTCTGAGGTAAGGCTAGTAAGGTGATCTTAAATACAAATGGTGTTTGAGTATTTGGAGCAACAATGGTATTCTTAGAAGTTTGAATCTTAGTTGATGGCTACGGACTTTGTGGTAAGCTTACCACACTCCTTGCAGAGATTTGGTTTTGTGTTTGGGTCTTCTTGGGCAGGTTGCCTGGTTCATTCGCTTTCCGTCAAGTCGGACTTGGCATGGTTCAGCAAGGTTAGTTGTGTTCGATAGTTGGGAAATTTCTCCATTAACATAAGGTGTTCTTGCACATCTATCCCAACCCTGGTGTGCAAGTTTTAGTTAAGATCCGATTATTGGTACAGTTGAGTTTCAGGTAACGAGGTTGATCTTTGCAAAGGCATCCGTCTGTTGGTTGATGGTCAGTTAGGTTAGATTACTACTATTTTTGAAGAGGTGCTTTGGGTTGATATTTTGGTTGACAAAGGTTAGTGAACTAGAGCTTGACTTGGATAGAGTTTGAGTATAGGGGTGACTTCATTCGTGGTTGAGTAGCGGGAACTATGGATCTCCAATGGGTTAGTTGATGTTTCGAGATTGGATCGAGTGTTCGACGTATGTGAAGCTTCATGGTCATGGTGCAAGGATTCTAGTTGTTAGAGAGGTTTTGCTGACCAATGAGTTCATGAGTTTGAGGTTTGGTCGGTGACTTTTTTGGGTGAACTTGGTTGCGGTATCGAGGTTTTGAGTTCCATATGTTAATTGCCTTGGTTCTCTTTGTTTCGGTGTTGTGCCGGTGTATTCCGATTGAATTTCTTGAAGTTTGATTTGTCTAATAGACCTTTGGAGTTTTGGAAGTTAAAGGTTGGAGTTAAGTTTGGCTTGTGAGAAGTTGAAGTGTGTGGTAGATTTTCTTGGTTTCGTTCTATTAGGTGCCATCCGGCCGACGAAGCTACTCGGGTTTTTCAAGAGAGTGGTGCATGTATTGTATCCACAGTTCTTGAGTCTCTGTTGTTTCCTCCTTTCTTGACTTTCGAGGATGAAAGTCCTTTTTAGTAGTGGATGATGTAATGACCCTTTCGGTCACTTACACATTTTTGCCTTCTTTGTACTGTTAGAGCTTGCTTGTAGCAGCCCCAAGTCATTTATAGCTTGCTGGGACTGGTAGTTCGGTGCCCGAGCCATTTGTTTGGTCTTTATGGCCGTTTACTTGTTTTAGAGCTTTAACTTAGGAAATCATTGACTTCGATCAATATTCTTAGTAATCATATTCAGAATCAAATTCTAATAGTTCTATTAACTTCGGAGCATGGACTTTGGTCTAGTTAGACCTTTGGTCGGCATCGAAGAGCTTTTCAGCTTGGAATTCTATCTTGTTCTGTGTTTTCAGGATAGTTGGGCTTGCATGGTTTACTTTGGTCAACATTCGCAGAAGACGACCTCAGATGGAAATTCCGTGTGTGCTTTTAGCTCCGAAATGTTGAGTTTATGCTAGAAGGACCATTAGTTCAGGTCCCGGACTTGATTTCGGCCCTTAGGTTCCATTTTAAAATAGTTGGCCTAAAGGTTGATTTTGGGCGCGGGGCCTATTTTTACATTAAATCGACCTCCAATGAGATTTTCTTTGATTTCATTGGATCTGGAAAACCATTTCTAGTTGAATAGCTCAGCTTGTTTGTGTTTGTGGGACCCCAAATGCATTCTCAGGGGCCCATTGCTTAGAAATATTCCTTGGCATGATTGCTGTTGCTGTTGGCTGCTGGTGTGGCACCAGGGCGCCACCTGGGCCGCGCCTGCACATGCGTGCCAGTGCCTGGGCAGCATGCCTGCATGCTCTCCCGCCTCAGCGTGCCAGCACCCCTGCGCCTATGCCAGCACCGTGGCACCAGCGCCCCTGCGCTTGTGCTAGCGCCGTAGCACCAGCGCGCCTGCACCAGTCTTGGCCGCCCCTAAGCAATAGCAACTTGCAGCTTATAACCTGGCCAACCTTTTGTTTCCCTTTCATTTCCAAATTCCCAAAAACGAATTCTCCATGGATGATGAACCCAAAACCTCCATTATTCACCTTGACAGGTTCAGTAGTAGGAAAGAAAGGGACCTCTCACTCAATTCAATAACATGTCATTCCCAACATCTTGGGGGTTAATATTTGATGATTCTTAATTTGTGGGCTATTTTGGGCTCCATTGCTTGTCCATTTCTGCTCAAATTTTGAGCATGTTCTCCTGGGAATATGAGGAACACCATGATGTTTTTTGTTTTTGATTTTGGGTTACAGGGCTCATGATCCCCCTTGTGACCCGGATTTTGACCCAGCTATGTTTCTAGCATTATGGATATCATTGGCTTTGTATTGATGCGTAGAATATTATTCTGATAGTTGTTCATAATTTAGGGCTTCTCAGAGCAGTTCGAGCTTAGACTACGCCATTCCAGCAGCTAGTCATTGGACGACAGGTAGGTTATGGTTTTCCTTATCTAGACTCTGTGTATATAGGCTATACTACATTAATTAGTATCTTTGAGTTAGTTTTTTAGGTTGGTAACCCCAGACCTTGTCCGTCTCTTTGATCCATTTATTTTTATGTTGTTTGTAGTACTTGTTGTAGTATTGTAATATTACCCTTTTGACCCTCTGTGGCCTTTGTATATGCATCTGGACCATAGACAGTGGATATATGAGAATGTCCGCGAGTCCCAGACATCGAGATGTTACTTTAGGCTGGATATCTGCACTGTAGAGCTGAATGTGCCTGTACAGGGCCGATAGGATTATTTGTGAGCCATTGAGCTAATCTATTGTTTGCGGGCATATCATTCATGCAAAGGATTTTTCTGCATAATTTACTATTGATTTGTCTTCAGGCCTACTATAAAGGGTTTTCTAAACTTTACATGGCCCGGAGGGTCTGTTTTTGGTAAAATGACTATGAAAGGGTTTTGGAATTGATTTTTATGAAACCTCTTGGAGTAGAGAGGATATTATGATGATTTCATCACTAGTTTTCATAGTTATACTAGACTCAGCTATTCTAGGGTGCTAGATATGTTTTTACTACGTGTTTAGACCCGGATATGCTCCGGGCACCATTTATAAGAGTTATTGAGACTTGATTATCGATTTAAACCCGGATATGCTCTGGGCACCCTTTATAAGGGTTTTTGAGACTTTTATTACTGATTTAGACCCGGATATACTTTGGGCAACCTTTGATAGGGTTGAGATTACTACTACTGATTTAGACCCGGTTTAATTTTAGGCACGTACTATAAGGTTCTGATTCTTTAATATTTTGCATTCATTACTATATATGGTCGAGGAACTCCATGGGACCTACCGATCTAGGACCAGGGGCTACGTGCCGAGTGTACTAGAGTAGGGGTATATGGTGGAGTTGAGGTATAGCAGGTACGTCCCACCATGGATCCTACCTTCTGGACCTCTAGGCGCTGGGGGTAGGTACATACATGGGTTACTATTACACTGGTTCTATTATATCACATCATCATACATATTTTATTCAGATTCCACCCTTGTTTGCTGTTTGCTCAGTGTACGCTCCGGTAGTATAGGATGTCGGAGGGTTTGTTTTCACTTGATTGTGTTCCTCGGTGTATAGGTTCCCATTGGGACTGTAGGTAGATTATATTACTCCTATTGTATTGTAGATCTTGTTATAGCCTTCGGTTATTGGTGGTTTAGTAGATGTTACCTTGGTATGGTTCGAGTCATTTGGACTCCTGATTATTGATGGATTAGTGGTTCCTATATTGATTAAGGCACTGTTTGTGTGTCCTTCTGAGCACTTGTGGGTTAGTGGATTCTATCCTTTATCGTGGTTTAGAATAGTGGCTTTTGGTTCTTTGTGGCGTAGTTTATTCCATCTTAGGGTTGTACTTGTAAGATTGATTTCTGTCTATGCTTATCTTGAAGTTGGGTTTTTAGTATGGTTTCATTAAGTATATTGCTTCTAGCATGAGAATGTTTATTTGTTTTTCCTTCCTCCTCTTTTACATAAGGTTACCGGTATACCATCATTTTTCTAAAACACTCTCTTTATATATACTATTGGTGCAAGGATCCAGGTGCATTTTTCTTTCCTTCACCTGTGTTCTGTGTTATATATATCTATTTGTGGCTAGCATAATATTCTTATTCTCTCTTGGTTTTCTATCCGTTCTAGTTTCGTGTGCTTTCTCTATTGCTTTTGTGACTGCTTCCTTGCTATATGCTATTTACTATTTTTATATCTTATATGCATTCAGTCGGTCGATGATGCCTACTGGGTACCCGTTGCTTAGCAATTGGTGCTTATACTACACTTCTGCATCTTTCTGGTGCAGATATTAGTGTGAGCTTTTGTCGTTGATCTCATAGAGACTCGTGCAACTTTAGATATTCGAGACTAGGGTGAGCGCTTGAAGACTGGGGCTTGACCACATCTCATCTTTTGTCACTGTTAATCTTTATTTATTCGGAAACAGTTGTATATTCTTTTTTGTTATCTCTAGCACTTGTATTCTATTAGAAGCTCCTGTACTATCGATACCAAATGTTTAGGATGGTGTAGTTTCCTTATGCTTATATATTCAGGTTGTTTGCTTTCGCGTTCTTCTTCTTTATATTTGCTTCCGCTTATTTCTGCTTATTATGTGTCTTAGTTTAGGTAGTAGCTCATTACTAACTATTCTGGGCTACGGGGATTGGTTTGCCTACTGGGGGTTTTTAGGTGCCATCATGACCTGAAAAATTTGGTCGTGATATTTGTAAACCTGTTGTGTTAATTGGTGATTTGTTGATGAGTTGACTTAGTAGTTGCACTCTCCAAATCTTGGGGTGAAAGGGTGTCCTAATAAGAATTTCCTGTAATGACCCTTCCGGTCATTTCCACGTTTGAGTTTTGAAGTCAAGCAAATCGACAAAAGATATCGTAAGACCTTTAACAAATTTTCTAAACTTTGGGTCAAATGTATCAGGGCTTTTCTCCCAATATATAAAGAGTTAGAAGTCCCCCGAGATACCAAATCGAAGGTCTACGAGTCTAGTTTCCAACGCACAAAACCTCACGTCCAACTGATCTCGGAGTAAAGAGTTATGACTGTTTTACCGCGGACTATCTGGCAGAAAACGGGTTACGAACCGGGTCGCGAACCGGGTCGGGTTAAACTCGATTTAAGCCTCGACTTCACGTTTTAAAATGTCATTTCAGTTCCGAAACAGTAATAAAACATAAGGGAGGATCCCGAGAGAATTCTTAAGAATTTTATTAGCATCGTGCGTGTATTTGAAAATACGTTATTTAAAAGTTGAAATTGGTAAAAATTATATTGTTATTTCCTTTCCAAAATATTTTAAAGGTTTATGAAAAATATATTTGATACGATATAAGTGTATACGTATTTATTATATAAGGTTTTTATACTCCGTAATATTTTAACGGAGATAATAAATTTAATTATGTTGAAAATTATTATTATAATATAGTAGGTTTTATTGAAAATAATTTTCTATTAATTATGGTATATTCAAAAAGCTATATTTATTTTATCACGAATTTACGTAATACCCGAATATATAAATAACGGGACGAAAATATCTTTAGTACTGCCACCTCCACTCCACGTGTAGGTGGAGGGGGTGGCCAGCAATCAATAATAGTGAAATGTGGCATTAGTGGAAGTTAGGCAGCACATATACATAGGTATATGTTGCTGACTTTAGCAAAAGGGTTGGCAGTATCTATATATAAGTATATTTTGCTCTTTAGCAAAAGGGATAAGCATTGTACACATATAGGAATATTACTACTGTACGTATCTTTGTGGGTTGAAGTAATTGGGTGTGGAGAGATATTTGGATGCGATATTAAGAAAATCAATTATCTACGTCAAGTTATTCAAGCCCAAATCCAATTCCGATTCCGATTTAGTTTTGGATTTTCTCGGAGTGGTTCGAGCTTGGACATCGTTGTTCCAGCAGCTTGTCGTCGGACGACAGGTAGGTTACGGTTTAATTTCCCTAGACTCCGCATATATAGAATAAAATTGTATTAATAGGCATCCTTGGGTTGGGTTATTAGGTTGGTACCACAGACCTTGACCGCTTTATTCATGTCCGCCTATTTTTATTCCTCCGTTGCTTGTAGTAATTGTCGTTATATTTTATTTACCCTTGTGGTCCTGTGAGGCCTTGTTGACTCTGGAACATAGAAGGTGGGATTTTTGGAATGTCCGCGAGTCCCGGGCATAGAATTATCCTTCTAGGCTGGTTATGCTTGCTGAGTAGCTGTGGGCCTGTGCAGGGTCGATAGGTTGATTGTGAGCTGGGGGGCAGCTATTGTGTGTGATCATACCA
>QJPP01003121.1:0-13427 GCA_003996215.1 Jaltomata sinuosa | reverse complement strand
TATTTTTAGTCACTAGTTCACAATTTTAAGTCATTATACTTCGCTATTTTAAGTCACTAGTTCACAATTTCAACTTACTACACTTCACTATTTTAAGTATATCATTCACAATTTTAAGTCACTAGTTCAAAATTTTAACTTAATACACTTCACTATTTTAAGTGTATCATTCACAATTTTAAGTCACTAGTTCAAAATTTTAACTTAATACACTTCACTATTTTAAGTATACCATTCACAATTTTAAGTGACTAGTTCAAAATTTTAACTTAATACACTTCACTATTTTAAGTATATCCTTCAGAATTTTAAGTCACTAGTTCAAAATTTTAACTTAATACACTTCACAATTTTAAGTAACTAGCTAGTTCACAATTTTAACTTACTACACTTCACTATTTTAAGTCACTAGTTTGAAATTTTAACTTAATACACTTCACTATTTTAAGTAATTAGTTCAGAATTTTAAGTCATTATACTTCACTATTTTAAGTCACTAGTTCACAATTTTAAGTCATTATACTTCACTATTTTAAGTCACTAGTTCACAATTTTAACTTAATACACTACAATATTTTAAGTAATTAGTTCACAATTCAAAGTCATTATACTTCATTATTTTAAGTAATTAGTTCATAAATCCTACCTACTTTATATGCATGATAATGATGTGCCAAATACAATTAGTAGCCCAACGGCTCACAAATCAACCTATCGGCCCTGCACAGGCTCCAATCGCTCTACATCATACATAACCAACTCTATAATTGAGATATCAATGTTCGGGACTCACGGAAATTCCTTAATAACCCACCATTTATGGTCCAGAGGCATACTCAAGGCCACATAGGGCCACAAGGGTAATACTACCAACTAAAATGAATACTACAACCATACGAGTGAAATAAGCCGGACAAAAATAAAGCAGACAAGGTCTGGGATGCCAAGCTAATAAAATCCAACCCAAGGATGCTAATTAGTACTAAGTGTCAACACTAGGTGGACACAAATTGATCTTGCAAGAAAATTAATTGTGTCATTAATAGGATCAACTAGTGTTGACACTTATGCTAATCAACCACATTATAACCAAATTAAAGACTAAGTGTCAACACTAGGTGGACATAAATCGATCTTACAAGAAAATTAATTTTGTCATCAATAGGATCAACTAGTGTTGACACTTATGCTAAACAAACACATTATAGGATTAATATCAAATACGATCAGGTTCCATCTACACAAGCAATGACAATATTAATTTCAAGTCACTAGTTCCCTATTCCAATTCATTACAAGTCACTACTTCACAATTTTGAACTCACTATACTTCACTATTTTAAGTAACTAGTTCATAATTTCAAGTCATTATACATCACTATTTTAAGTAACTACTTCACTATTTCAAGTCACTAGTTCACATTTTCAATTCACTACTTCACATTTTCAAGTCACTAGTTCAAAATCTTATTCACTACTTCACTATTCAAATTTACTAGTTCACATGCACCATATCCAACAAACTAGTTAACAATAATAAATTCTAATTAAATGATAAATCCTAATTTAATAACTAAAATTAACAATGATAAGCCCTAATTAAATGATAAATTCTAATTTAGTAACTAAAATTAACAATGATAAATTCTAATTTAATAATTATAATTAATTAATAAGTAAATTAATAAAATTAGATAAAATGGCTTACCTTGATGGACCTCCCACCAGAGCAGCATCAACGGCGACAGCAACAGCGACGGCGACAGCAGCAAGCAACAACGGCAGCAGCACAATGGAGGGAAGGAGACGTGCCAGAGGGAAAAGGGGTATGACTGTAATGACTGGGTCTGTCGTTACGGGTAAACTATTCGTGCCAATTTTTAGAGTTAGAAAACTCCAGGTTTGAGAGTTTGAAATTCTGGGCTAGGCTAGTCTCGATTGGATTTGGAGTGAGATATGATCTAGGGCAATCCGGGTAAGGATTAGGTTAGATGTCTTGATTCGAGCTAGTTTTCCTTGTAGCTAAGACATAAAGGAGTTCGGGGGACTTTTCAAAATCAAATTCGGGTAAGTAGAACTCCCAGAATTGAGATTGACGTGAAGGGGTTATTCCGAGACGTTGAAAAAATAAATGTGTTGTAAAATGGACTAGTTTTAAAGATTTTATGACTTTCTGTCCCGTGTCAACTGCTATGGCAGTTGACACTCTGATATGGCGACCTCTGCCGTAGTGGAGAAAATACCGCTACAGCTGAAGTCAACGTCGACAGCCTCTGCCATAGCGAACGACTTTTCTACGGTGGTACTGCTATAGTGGAGTGGACCGCTATAGCAGAGCATGATAGGATTTAATGCAGAAACTTCCCAAAATAGTTCAGTTTTCTGCAACTCGTTTTGGGAGAAGAAGGGGGCGTTTTAGGCGATTTTTACCAGTTTTCCACCATTTTTCGTCCTAAAGGTAAGGATTCTACTCCCCAAACTTTGTGATATCTTTACACTATAGAATTGCTAGGGGTGGACTTGGGGAAAGGTGTGGTATAACCTAGGATTGTAGAATCCGGGGGAAAAAGAGGATTCTAGAGTGCCAGAGTTCTTGAGTCTTGATTCTTGATAATGGGTGATGATTATTTAGCCATAATTCTCTAAGGGAATCCGTAAAAATGGTGAATTTAGGTGAATAAATGGTGGAAAAGCCCGAGAATGGGTGGAATGATCATGGTTTGGCCCGGGGATTAGGATTTTTGTATAATTCGGGTAATTTTGGCCAGTTAGTTAACTATAGTGTTTATGTGTTTGTTTCTAGACCAAGAATAAGAAAGGGATCCTGAAAAAGGGAAAGATCCGGCACTGTAGAGCTTGATTATTCGAGGTAGGTAATGGCTATTGATTCTTGTATGCATTGTGTGTTTGTGTACTCATGTCTAAGTAATTGTAGGGGTTGCGTTGCTTAGGGAATGGTTTAAGAATGTCCAAAAATCATGTTTTCCAGTCTTGTGAAATGAACTAGGTGTTTTGCTTATTGGTTTACAAGTGTTGATTTTTTATTATTTGTGACTGTGGACTTATGTGACATTCGGTTGGCTCGGGCCACGCCTGGTATGAGATATACTAACGGTTGGCTCGGGTACCACACCTGGTACGAGATATACTAACGGTTGGCTCAGGTACTATACCTGGTATGAGATATACTAAGATTTGGCTTGGGTACCACGCCTGGTATGGGATATACTAATGGTTGGCTCGGGTACCACGCCTGGTACGGGATATACTAATAGTTGGCTTGGGTACCACGCCTGATACGAGTTTACTTTATTGTATTACTGTATCTTAACTAATGGTACCTTGAGTGGACCGAGTTGTGCTTATGATTTATGATTATGCTTTGGGTCCTTGAGAGGCCGGGCTATTACATTGATCTATGAGTTTGGTCTTGGTGTAGACCGGGTTGTATGTTTGACACTTAGATGTTGTCTAGAGGGGATCCAGGGTGGGTCTGAGATATGTAATGCGGTATAATTGTGGTTATTGTGGATTGTTAATCATAATTGTGAAAGTGGTTTACATGTAGGGACAAGTTATGCAGAGACTTGTAGTTTAGAAATATCTTTTTGACTTGTTTACGTGTTTTCTGTACTCTTACTTGACTTCTGTACTGTCTATACACTTTTTATTTGGAACTGACTGATGATCCTACCAGTACACGGTGGTTGTATACTGATACTGCACTTGCTTGTCTTTTTGTGAGTACGGAAAATCTTCTGGCGGTTGACGCACGACCTCACCTGTAGGCCTGACACTTCGAGATATCAAGGGTGAGCTGTTCGACCAAGCTGCAGAGAATGTGACCATTCAATACCATCCGGGTAAGGTTAATGTGGTGGCAGACGAATTGAGCCGGAATACAGTTAGCATAGGCAGTTTGGCTTGTTTGGGGGTGTCCAAATGACCACTAGCAAGGGAAATTCAGGCATTGGAGTCCAAGTTCATGCACTTGGGTATTTCAGAACAAGGTGGGATTTTGGCCAGTATTGAGGTCAAATCCACATTCATAGAGGAGATAAAGGTCAAACAGTTTTAGGATTCGCAATTAAGCATGCTTTGGAGCAAGGTAGTTTCCGGAGAGTCCGGAGATTCCACGTTGGATTCTAGCGGTGTGTTGAATTTCAGAGGAAGGATTTGTGTTCCCCGAGTTGATGACATAATTCAGAATGTGTTGACAGAGGCTCATGGTTCGCGGTATTCAATTCATCCAGGTGTAACCAAGATGTATAGGAATTTGAGGAAACTTTATTGGTGGCATGGTATGAAAAGGGACATAGCGGATTTTGTGTCCAGGTGTTAGAATTACCAGCAGGTAAAGTATGAGCACCAAAGACCTGCAGGACTACTTCAGAGAATGCCCATTCTAGGGTGGAAGTGGGAGAGAATAGCTATGGATTTTGTGGTGGGTTTCCCCAAGACTCTGGGAAGTACGACTCTATATGGGTCATTGTTGAAAGGCTGACCAAGTCAGCTCACTTCATTCTAGTCAGGGTGGATTACAATTCACAACAATTGGCTAAGATCTATGGAAGGAGATTGTGAGATTGCATGGGGTGCCACTGTCCATCATTTCAGACAGGGGTACGCAATTTACCTCCAAGTTTTGGGGTAAGTTGCATGAGGAGTTGGGCACTCAACTTACCTTTAGTACAACCTTTCATCCTCAGACTGATGGTCAGTCGGAGAGGACAATTCAGGTATTGGAGGACATACTGAGAGCATGTGTGATTGACTTCGGGGGTCATTGGGACTAGTTTCTACCATTGTGTGAGTTCTCATACAACAATAGCTACCACTCCAGTATCGACATGGCGCCGTTTGAGGCTCTTTATGGAAGGAGTTGTAGGTCACCGATTAGGTGGTTTGAGGAAGGCTAGGTAAAGCCTTTGAGCGTAAACTTGGTAAGAGAGGTGCAAGAAAAAGTAAGAGGCATTTAAACCAAGTTGCTAGCTTCCCAAAGCAGGCAGAAGGAATATGCAGATCGTAAGGTAAGGGACATGGAATTTCAAATTGGTGAGCAGGTATTGTTGAAAGTGTCACCAATGAAAAGTGTTATGCATTTCGGTAAGAGGGGCAAGCTCAGCCCTCGGTTCATCAGACCGTTTGAGGTTCTTGAGATCGTAGGGCCCGTTGCTTATAGATTGGCGTTGCCGCCCAGTCTGTCGGGTGTCCATCCGGTGTTTCATGTATGCATGATAAAGCGATACCATGGGGATGGGGACTACATCATCAAGTGGGATGAGGTGTTACTTGATAAGGATCTTCGCTATGAAGAGGAACCGATTTTAATTCTTTATCGGGATGTCCGAAAATTGAGGACAAAGGTGATCAGTATGGCAAAAGGTTCAATGAAAGCATCGTCCAATTGAAGAATCCACTTGGTAAACCGAGAGGGACATGCGGGAGAAGTACCCTCACTTGTTTGAGGATACATGAACTACTCTTTTCGCTCTTTACTTTCTGTATTTTTGGGTTTGATCATTCGGGGATGAACGATGGGTAAATTAATATCAGTTGTAACGATCGGGTCCGTCATTATGGGTAAATCATTCGTGCTAATTTTTAGAGTTAGAAAACTCCAGGTTTGGGAGTTTGAAATTCTGGGCTAGGCTAGTCTCGGCTGGATTTGGAGCGAGGTATGGTCTAGGGCAATCCGGGTAAGAATTGGTTTAGGTATTGATTCGAGCTAGTTTTCCTTGTAGCTAAGATATAAAGGAGTCCAGGAGACTTTTTGGAATCAAATTCGGGTAAGTAGAACTCGCAGAATCGAGGTTAATGTGAAGGGGTTATTCCGGGACGTTGAAAAAATAAGTGTGTTTTAAAATTGACTAGTTTTGGAGATTTTACGACTTTTTGTCCCATGGCGGTTGACATTCTGCCATGGCGACCTCCACCATAGCAAAGAAAATACCGCTTCAGTGGAAGTCAACATTGGTCAGCCTCTGTCAAAGCGAACGACTCCACTACGGCGGTACCGCTATAGCGGAGCGGACTGCTATAGAGGAGCGTGATGGGATTTAATGCATAAACTCCCCCAAAATAGTTTAGTTTTTCTGCAACTCATTTTGGGAGAAGAAGGGGGCGATTTTGAGCGATTTCAACGAGTTTTCCACCGTTTTTTGTCTTAAAGGTAAGGATTCTACTCCCCAAACTTCGTGATATCTTTCCTACGCTATAGAATTTCTAGGGGTGGACTTGGGGAAAGGTTTGGGATAACCTAGGATTTTAGAATCCGGGGAAAAAAGAGGATTCTAGGGTGCTAGAGTTCTTGGGTCTTGATTCTTGATAATGGGTGATGATTATTTAGCCATAATTCTCTAAGGGAATCTGTAAAAATGATGAATTTAGGTGAATTAATGGTGGGAAAGCCCGGGAATGGGTGGAATGATCATGGTTTGGTCTGGGGATTATGATTTTTATATAATCTAGGTAATTTAGGCCAGTTAATTAACTATAGTGTTTATGTATTTGTTTCTAGACCAAGAACAAGCAAGGGATCCTGAAAAAGGGAAAGCTCCGGCACTGTAGAGCTTGATTATTCGAGGTAGGTGATGGCTATTGATTTCTGTATGCATTGTGTGTTTGTGTACTCATGTCTAAGTAATTGTAAGGGTTGCATTGCTTAGGTAATGGTTTAAGAATGTCCAAAAATCATGTTTTTCAGTCTTGTGAAATGAACTAGGTGTTTTGCTTGTTGGTTTACAAATGTTGATTATTCATTGTTTGTGACTGTGGATTTATGTGACATTCGGTTGGCTCGGGTACCACACCTGGTATGGGATATACTAACGATTGGTTCAGGTACCACGCCTGGTACGGGATATACTAACGGTTGGCTCGGGTACCATGCCTGGTACGGGAAATACTAACGGTTGGCTCGGGTACCACGCCTGGTACGGAATATACTAATGGTTGGCTCGGGTACCACACCTGATACGGGATATACTAACAGTTGGCTCGGGTACCACGCCTGGTATGGGTTTACTTTATTGTACTGTTGAATCTTTACTAATGGTTCCTTGAGTGCACCGGGTTGTGCTTGATAACGCTCAAACTACACTTCTAATTAAAGAAGCGTAAGCGATCGTTGTCAAGTAAAGAACCCAAACAAAAGTTTGGGTCGAATCCCACAGAGAATATGGTGAAGATTAAGACTTTAGTGAATTATGTGACTAGTCGTCAATCGTTTCCAGTAAATAAAAGGGGGGGGGGGTTTGTAATCAACGTGAATAAAAGCGACAATAATGAAAGAGAAATAATCAGTAGGGGAGAGTGCGAACTAGGGATGTGTTCACCATGGCGTTGTTACAATCGATTCTAGGCTTAACAGGGTTCTTTCTATATGCGTGTCACGATGTGATTGCGTCAATGGTATCGTCTAAACGTCTCTCGACCAAATAAACAAATTTCCTTTTCTATTCTCTCAACCTCGAAAAGATGTGCTTTTTATCTTTCAATCCTAACATCAAGTAGATTAATCCAGTTACGGCATTAATCATTAGACGAGAGTTAGTAGTCTCGAATCCTTGTCGTTAATCAAGTTTCCCGGTTTTAACTTCTTTACTCAAGCAAATTAAACCTAGGCATGTTCTAATGTTTGCAACCACTAGAAAACGTGACATAATGTATGATTAACAACGTGACAATACATATATCGAACCCTAACGCTACCCGGAATCTATATTGCTACGTTTTCCATGGCTCCCACAACCCTAGTTGCGGGAGTTTTAGTTACTCATGCTCGAAGAAGAAGAGAAAATAGTTGTATTCATAATAAAGGGAAGAAAAGTCTTACAATATAATGAAACAATCAATCTTCCAATATCCAAGAACAAGAAATACCAAGAACTCACGAACGAATCAAGAACACGAGTTCAATACAAAATGAACCGTGTTGTTTGATCTCAAAAATAACTAAAACGTGTTTTAAACTAATGGGTGAATGATAAATAAAATAAACCTATCATAGGGTATTTATAGGAGTAATAGAAGCCAAATCCAAAACGGGCTAGGAATCCCCAAAACGCGGGCAGCCACTTGAAGCTACTGCCTTAACTTGACGGCCAGGCTAACGGACCGTCAAGCCAGTGACGGACCATCGCCTGGACCGTCACTGTTAGCCAGTGGTGTCGCCTCCTTTGCTGCCTCCATGCGACGGTCTATGTGACGGACCGTCACATGTGTGACGACCGCACCAGGCCGTCACTCTTAGGCAGGGAATCCTCTTTTTCCGTATTCCGCCGCTTTCCCGGTTTGTCTTCCATTTCCTTACAAATACAACATAAAAACATCAAAAAAACAACAATGGTTGCTTGAAAACGCACGATTGTTCTTCGTAAAAAGGAGTCGAAAGTGACGTAAAATGGCGTCACATCAACACCCTCAACTTAAAACGTTCGCTTGTCCTCAAGCAACATGACATAAAAACAATACTACGACTCAACTAAGAACACAAACTCGTGTCTATAGCAACTCATGGTTATTCAAAACTTATTCAATTAGATCAAGCTCCCTCGTGTCACACGAATGTATGAAACACTAACTTGACAGGATCCAAACATGTCATTCCGATATGATAGAACGTTCTACATACACACGCGCAGCTATCCTAACAATCAATCGACAATATAGACATCTTGGTGCCTTCACCACAAAGAAATCCCACACACAAGATTTGGGACTAGGTAAGCGCTCACACTCACAAATGATTTCAAACAATGCACATGCGATACCATAGGCTTGCCCTTACTATTCTATTTCGGTTCTTCAGAAAGCTACTCAGGATCACTACAGGACTTGCTTAGGCTTGTAATGAGGCTTCGGGTGCAGGTAGGATACATTTAGGGGTTAGTGACTAAGCCCTCCTTGGAACTACCGACATCTTACCACATACGTTACTTTGTCCATCCTTATTCACCTCTTTATTCCCTTCTTTCTAGCTACAGGTGCGGCCTCTATATTTTGACAATTCTTTTTATTACTTTTTCCATCTTTTTCACTTCTTTTTATTTTTCTTTTCTTAGGCACACACTCGGACTTTTCATTCTATTCACAACCAACCATCTCCATCCTCTTTTTCTTTTCATTCACCTCTGTAATAGCCACCCTCAACTTAAGTTGATTGCCTGCGTTGAGGTGCACAATGTCCAAGGGCGGACCAGGGCCAAAACAGGGTTTACCTCTATAGTAGCCACCCTCAACTTAGGCTGATTGCCTGCGTTGAGGTGCACGGTGTCCAAGGAAGGACCAGGGCCAAAATAGGGATTCAAAGTTAAATAGGAACGGTGACAGGTTATTGAAAGAACAAGGTCAATTATGGCTCAAATAGGGATCAAAGGATTATTCATATTTGGACGGTCTTTTAGGTTAAGTGGACTGCACGCAAAAAGGGCCTGTGATCCTTTCCTAAGCAACCAAACTTCGAACTTAACATAATAGACCGGGCAAGTTCTAGATGCATGCACAGAGTAAGAATTTATGACAATAATCTCACACGCTCTTGGCACCAAGAAACTATATCGCTACCAACTATCAAACCACCGCTCGGCTTAATCATACTCATTCTACTCATAATCACACAATGACATACAAGGATCCAGACAGTCAATTGTTTCAACATAAGCTTTAAACCAGAAAATTTTTAAGGGGCCTCGTTTTTAGACAAGAACAACGCATGCTTGCTATAGACACTAAAAAAAATTTAAAATAACAACCTAAACATGCCGGTTCTACTAGATAGCACACCGGAGGGAAAAGAAACACGGCAACAAAAACCCTCGGTGGTGACTCACAGGTTTCCCCACACCCTCAACTTAGACTCATGTATTGTCCCCAATGCATAGATATGAAAGCTAAAAACTGTGAGAATAAAGGAATACCTGTGAAGTCGATATGACTCAGATTGTGGAACGTTGTTGGAGACCGCCAGGGTCTCCAAAACAGGAAAACTCGATGGAGTGTGGCGTTCCAGCTTCCTTTTTGGGCTCCATCACTAGTCGCGACAACTTCTTCGCTCTTTCTTTGCAGATTCTTTTGCGGTGTTTTAGTTTCTTTGATCTCTTTTCACCGCCTTCCTCTACATATTTCTCTTCTCGCACCATCCTTCTTACAACAGCTAGAGTCTCAACCAAACCTTTCTCCTCAAAGTACACATCCGCAGGAGCTTCCTCAATAGCATTGATGACCGCGACCACCCTCATGTCACTTGGTTGCTTCATCAATTTAGACACATCGAACTTGACCACTTCATTGTTCAATCGGAAGGTCAGTTCGTTTTTCTCCATGTCAACCAACACTCTCGCCGTAGCTAACAATGGTCGTCCCAAGATTATGGGAACTTCGAAGTCCACTTCGCAATCCAAAATCACAAAGTCAGCTGGGAAGATAAGCTTACCGATCTTTACTAGCACATCAGACAATATCCCTACGGGTCACTTTACCGAACGGTCAGCCATCATCACTCTCATAGACGTTGGTTTAGGAGCTCCCAAACCTAATTTGTTATACACTGCTAGCGGCATCAAATTGATACTAGCACCAAGATCACACATAGCTCTTCCGAAGTTGAGCTTCCCAATAGTACATGGAATAGTGAATGCACCTGGATCATCCTTCTTTTCAACTAACGACCTTGAAGAGATAGCGCTGCAGTGATGGAGGTTGTCTTCCGGTTTGAAACTTACCGACCTCTTCTTCGTAATCAAGTCCTTCATGAACTTGGCATAACCGGGCATTTGTTCCAGCGCTTCTACCAATGGTATGTTTATTGAAATTTGCTTCAGCATGGTCATGAAGTTCAGGAACTTACCATCGTCAGCTTTCTTCTTCAACCTCTGGGGGAAAGGAGGTGGGTGTCGAAACATCATAGTTGGAAGCTTTTCAGCTTCCTTGCATTTCTCCGTGGGCTTTGGAGTTTCCTCCTCTACTGCCTCTTCATCATCCGCAACATCACCTTGAGTCTGAATTACCGGATGTGGTTCCGATAATATTTTTCTGCTTCTTGTGGTGATCGCCATACAGCTTGCGTCATTCCTCGGATGAGTGGTGTCGCTCGGCAAGGTACCCGTCTTCCTTGGGTTTAGAGATGCCGAGATGTGACCCACTTGCTGCTCTAGTTGCTTGATCGCGGTTGAGTGTGACTCCACTACCAGACTCAATGTTGATAACTCATTCCGCATTGCCTTTACCCCAGAGTCAGTCGATTCCACCTTCAGCAGCATCTTTGCCATCATGTTCTCAAGTTTGGACGTCTCAGCCTCGCTGCCAGTTTTATCCCGATTACTAGGTGGTATATACAACCCACCTCTATCGGTGTTGTTCCTCCAGTTTCCTTGGTCGCGATCTTTGTAGCCACTTTTCTCATAGTGGTTGTCTCGCTGATAATTCCGACCTTGGTTTCCCTGGACATTGGCCTGGAAACCCCCCAAGTAGTTTGCCTCCTCAGTCTCTGTACCTTGGGAACCCACAGCTTGTACCTTCTCCATACCTCCTGAGAACAAGTGCTTGGTCAGTATGTCCAACTGCGTTTTCAGATGCGCCATGTCTTGGTCGCGCTCCTCCTCTTTCCTACGCTGCTCTGCTGACATACCAACGGTATAGGTGCTAGCTGCAACCTCTGAATCTCGTGTATGCCAGGCCCTGTTAGTTCTGGTGAGCCTGTCCAAAGTAGTTGTGGCCTCAACAAAGGTGAGACCCATGAATGCACCACCTGCTGCGTTGTCTAACGTCGGCTTGGTAGCCGAATTCAGTGCCCGGTAGAACGTTTGCATCAAGAAGTTATCGGTCAACTGATGGTTCGGGCATTGGTTTATCTTCTTTTTGAATCGCAACCAAGTCTCGTGCAGTGCTTCGTGCGGTTGCTGCCTGAAGTTGCTAATCTCGTCCCTCAACTGTATCATCCGAGAGGGAGGAAAGAACCTTTCTAGGAAAGCTCCTCTCAACTCTCCCCATGTTGCGATAGAGTCGGGGGTCAGCTCAGTCAACCACAATGCTGCCTCATCAGACAGAGACAATGGAAACAACCTGAGCCTGATCGCTGTCTGACTCACGCCCGGCAGCTCAAACGATTTGCAGATCCCCACGAAATTCATTAAGTGCTGGTTTGGATCATCACCAGCGGCACCGCGGAACACTCCTCTCAAATTCAGCAACTGAATCATCGTGCTAGTGATATTGAACTTTGCTCTGGGCGGTAGCGGTGGAACAACAATGGCGCCCGTAGCGCCAGCTCCATCTAAATCGAGATCCTCATCATTCCGTACACCATCATCCTGCAGACCACCAGCATTCAGATTTTGTTGGGCCTGCAGTTCCGCAGCGATCCTTGCTGCGTTTAATTGTGCGGCCATATTCCGCCTCAATGTTCTCGCAAGTTCGGGGTCGTAAGGTAAAATTTGTTCCCCCGAACCTCGGGTACTTGGCATGCACAACCTGTACCCTGTCCAAAAACAAAAACAACAAACAAAAATAAAAGCAGGAAATTATGACTAAAAGTCAACTAAACACACCAGACTTAATCAAAAACCGTATTCCCCGGCAATGGCGCCACTTTTTGATAACGCTCAAACTACACTTCTAATTAAAGAAGCGTAAGCGATCGTTGTCAAGTAAAGAACCCAAACAAAGGTTGGGGTCGAATCCCACAGAGAATATGGTGAAGATTAAGACTTTAGTGAATTATGTGACTAGTCGTCAATCGTTTCCAGTAAATAAAAGGGGGGGTTTTGTAATCAACGTGAACAAAAGCGACAATAATGAAAGAGAAATAATCAGTAGGGGAGAGTGCGAACTAGGGATGTGTTCACCATGGCGTTGTTACAATCAATTCTAGGCTTAACAGGGTTCTTTCTATATGCGTGTCACGATGTGATTGCGTCAATGGTATCGTCTAAACGTCTCTCGACCAAATAAACAAATTTCCTTTTCTATTCTCTCGACCTCGAAAAGATGTGCTTTTTAGATTTCAATCCTAACATCAAGTAGATTAATCCAGTTACGGCATTAATCATTAGACGAGAGTTAGTAGTCTCGAATCCTTGTTGTTAATCAAGTTTTCCCGATTTTAATCTCTTTACTCAAGCAAATTAAACCTAGGCATGTTCTAATGTTTGCAACCACTAGAAAACGTGACATAAAGTATGATTAACAACGTGACTACATGTAAATTGAACCCGTCGCTACCCGGAATCTATATCGCTACTTTAGCCATGGCTCCCACAACCCTAGTTGCGGGAGTTTTAGTTACTCATGCTCGAAGAAGAAGAGAAAATAGTTGAATTCATAATAAAGGGAAGAAAAGTCTTACAATATAATGAAACAATCAATCTTCCAATATCCAAGAACAAGAAATACCAAGAACTTACGAATGAATCAAGAACACGAGTTCA